>OW240917.1:26255920-26286957 GCA_933207985.1 Pelobates cultripes
ACGTTCTTCTGTGTAACCATACATAACACTCTTCTGTGTAACTGTACATAACACTCTTCTGTGTAACTGTAATTAACACTCTTCTGTGTAACTGTACATAGCATTCTTCTGTGTAACTGTACGTACATAACACTCTTCTGTGTAACTGCACATATCCTTCTACTGTGTAACTGCACATAGTATATTACTGTGTAACTGTACATAGCGTTCTCCTGTGTAACTGTACATAACATTCTTCTGTGTAACTGTACATAGCGTTCTACTGTGTAACTGTACAAAGTATATTACTGTGTAACTGTACATAGCCTTCTACTGTGTAACTGTACATAGCATTCTACTGTGTGACTGTACATAGCATATTACTGTGTGACTGTACCTAGCATTCCATTGTGTAACTGTAGATAACGCACTTCAGTTAAATAGTGCCTGACACTCCGTAAATAGTGAACTTGCATATTGAGTACACGTGTAGTCAGGGAACTCACCAACTGAGTTACCTCACAAGAGGTGCTTCATTGGTCAATATGATAAAACAGTGTGCTGCAAGCAATCATCTGAACAAACAAAAAGGGTGGGATGAGTATAAGTGGTAACACTGCCAGCTGTGCCTGTTACCCTTAAGGGGTTATGCACAGCTCTATATAGCAAGCCTGTGATCTATACCATCCACTATGGTCCCCAGTAGCCTAACCTGCCAGCCACATGGGGCACAAAGCCAGGACAGCCTGAGGGTGCAATGCGCCCAAGTCATAGCTGATTCCCAGTCAAAGCTATAGCACATGTGCCTGCCATCGACGGAACTCATGCGGTAAGTCTGGAAACTGGCCGGCCCCGGCCCCACAGAACCATGCGGTTGCGGGGAAGTGGATGCTCTGGGCCGCCGCACTGCATGGGGAGGTAACCCCCCCACCCATGCCGCGGGAGCAGTTATACTGCGAGCAGAAGCGTGGGTCGGGTGGGAGGTGGAAGCAGAGGATCTCGTTCGGCGGACAGAGCCGGCGGGCGGGATTCAACACGTGGGATCCAACACGTGGGACCACCAGAGTCTTACTCCGGGGTCCCGGCGGTCGGCAACGGAAAGCGGTCGCAAACGGACGAAAAGTGAAGGGGGCAAAGCCACCCGGAAAAGGTAGAGGGAGGGAGGGAAAAGGGAAACCCCCCAAACCCAAGAAAAAAATGATCCCCAGACAGGGGGGCCCAAAACAGGAAAATGCAGAAAAGTCATAAGAGAAAATACATCCCTACAGCAACAAAGTAGGGACAGAAAAATACAATCTAAATAAATAAAACATAATGGCAGTAGGAAGGTAAACACATTCTAAACAAATAAATCCCTGCAGCCATAGGAAGGTAGATGCAGAAAAACAGAGTAAATCAATCAATCAATCAATCCCTACAGCACTAAGCAGGTAGGTGAAGAAAATACAGTGTAGCTAAATAAATCAATCACTACAGCACTAGGTAGGTAGATGCAAAAATACCCTCTAAACAAATAAATCAATACAGTAATAAACATATAAATACAGTAAAATATCCACAACCACCTATATATAACAGGAGACAGTGGTACTCTGACCTGTACTGACTGCGGAGCAGCAAAGAAAGAGGAAGTAGTTAGTTGGGAGAAGCCTTTTATAGATTCCTGATTTTTTTTTGTCTCTGGTGTTTTTATATCTATGTTAATGTGCTGCTGTGGAGTTCTAGTAGAGAGAGACTTAAGAAAATATGAAGCCTCCTGTCATGCTATAAAATTGGTTTTGCACAGTGGCTTTAAGCTAAGACAAATAAAGGGGTTTATACCAACATAAACATGCTTAAGTCATCAATGCTTAAATTCTTCTTTCTACAAGACTTGGGGATTTGTTTCACGATGACCTGAATTCTAGATTACCAAACCGCATATATCACTAAACAAATGACTTGACAATTAATCAGCAAGTTTGATTTTTGATTCCACCTGAAGCAAAAAAAAAAGAAAAAGAGAGAAATCTGAAAAAAATATATCGTAAATGTTGATATTCACAGATCAAGTGAGAATTGATCAATAAAGCGAATGAGGAACAATAAAAAAAAATCTATATTTAAGTATACATAATTATAGATTGGTTACTGCTCATTTTAAATACACACATTCGCCTATATTTGCACCCTTTTGGTTTGTCTGTTTTCCCAAAACCTTTTCAGTGGTCCAAATTGTGACAGGTTGAACAACCACGACCCTACTTAACGCCAGATGTGACTAAGGTGCTGGTCCATTTCACTGTCCTTTCTCGCCTTGACTACTGTGATCCACTTCTCAGTAGTCTTACGTGCTCCCAACTTGTGCCATAACAGTCCATAATGAATGCGGCGGCGAGGCTCATCTTCCTTTCTGCCCACATCTCCTATACCTCACCATTCTGTCAGTACCTATATTGGCTTCCTGTAAGATATAGGGTTCAATTTAAAATTCTGGTTCTCGCTTTCAAATCTCTACATAATGCTGCTTCCACCTATCTATCCTCCCTAATTCACAAGTATGTCCCGTCTAGGCCTTTATGCTCTGCTGAAGACTTACGTTTATCTTCTATCCGTACTCCCACCTCTGATGCTTACCTTCAAGACTCCTCAAGGGCTGCACTTTCCTGTGGAACTCACTTCTGAGTTAGATACTGATACTGATTAGATGACAACTAGCACCATGTGCAATACATAATAAGGAAGTGTGAGTTATTGCGCTTTTAAATGAGGCTTCATTTGTTGCACTAAGTGGCAGGAGATTGCCACCACATTGATAATCACTTTTTTTTGCTTAGGTGGCATGGGGCAATTATGGACCTATTTTTTTTTTTATCCTACGGCCAATCTAAAGGGATAAAGTGTCCCTCATTTTAAAGAACACACTCCTTCCCCTCCTCCAGAATGCAGGTGATCGCAGTTATAAGTGGTGATCACCTACCTCACCCTTCATCAGGACATTATTTTATGGACTGCTATGGGGTTTTCTAGGGCTGCAGGTTCCCCTTCCTTAAATGGGCCTCAAAAGACCCTTGAGACCCTTCACTCAGAAAAGAGGGCTAACTATTTTGAATGAGGGTTGATATGCCCCTTTAACAACACTAGGACATATCAGTACATCCTAACAATACTAGACTTTAATTCTCTTAATATATATATTTGCATACATGCACTTTTGTGTGAGCAGGGTTAAATCCCTGCTCAGGTTAGGGAATCCCAGGTATGAATGGATAACTGGGGCTCCCCTCTGTTAGCTGGGGACACCTTTTAGTGATCCCAGGCTGACCGATGCTATCCCACAGACAGCAATGCAGTGTAAGCAGGGTTAAGTCCATGCTCAAACCAGGAGACCCAGGTATCCCTGCATGTCACCAAGCTGATTGTGTACCTTTAGGTAACAAGTGGTTACCAAATGATTTTAAAATCACCTGTTGACTTGGGGACTTTTATGGTGCTCAATAACAATGGCAGTTATGATCACCCAATGCCAACATATGTACAAGATGATAACAAAAGAATGGGTGTTGGGGTAGACTCCTGTTGCCCTGCTAATTACAGAGATGAGTATAATATCTTTTAATAGAAAACAGACATTTTCTTCTTTTAAATTAGTGGTATTGTATCTCTACAAGATAATTATTAATGCAGTATATGTTTATATAATATTTATTTGTATTGTTTTATTTTTATACTGGTAAACTAGTAAGGGATAGAGTAATTCATATTTCATTAAATTAAGCTATGCCACGCACTGTACAGCCATAATTATGTGTGGTTTGAAACACAGGTTATATTTTTATGGTTAGATATTGCAAATATTACAAGATGCTAAAATGTTACAATTTTCAATTGCTATGTTTTATTGAAAAACTTTAAAATTTGTACTTTTTGTGGACATTAAATATGAGATAATGTGTATATTTGAACTATTTAGAAAAATACAAACACACACACACATATATATATATATATATATATATATATATATATATATATATATATTTGCTAACCATTTAGATATTTAATTTTTTTTTTAGATATTTAAAAGTTTAGGATCTGCTGAAAAAGATCTGCTGACAAAAACACTAATATTGGTGTTTAAATGTAATGAGTGCAAAAGCCTAAATGTTGGCTTCGGTTCATGGATGTGAAATGGACCCAATAACTAAGAGGTTAAGAGCGAGATAGAGAGATTAAGAGAAAGGAAGAGACAGTGTTAAATAGAGCAATAGAGGTTAACAGACAAAAAGGGACTGAAATAGAAATATAGGGATAATGAAGGAAAGAGACAGAGATAGTTTATGAGACATAAAGAGACATACTCATTCCTTAAAACCCACTTCTTATTCGCCACTGTGAAACCAAACAAGTTAGTTTCTTATTCCCAATGCAACCTTTTTTCAGTCTGTAATATTTTTTTTATATGTATAGTTTTTTTTTCATTTTAAGCCTTAATTTTATTTCTTGAATTTTAAGCATAATATGTCTAACAATACAAATACCAAAACTATTGCAGATGTGCCTGTATCTTTGTTTTTCGTACAATTTGCATTCGTGTCAAACAGTTCTGGTTTGATGAGATACATAGGAATGTAATCTAAGCTCTGAGGGGGCATTAAGTATTCGAGGGAGCAATGCAACCATTTTGTTTTGTCTGTAAACACACACAGTTAACTGGCTTTATATTCCTTGCCTACTGATTTCAAATGGAACAGCTGGGTCAATAGAAAAATGCTGAAGTTAAAAAGACTTTTTAAAGCCAATTTTTCTGAGTATAAATATGCTAAATAGGTAGATAAAGGGCAGCTGTTGAAATATTGTAATCTATAAGACTTACAAGTCATTCCAATAAGCCTAAATATCTAGCGAGCTCTGTTCTCTGTACCTTTCGCTCTTCATTTCCCTCTAGATTGTATGCTTGCAGCCAAGTCCCTAACACAACAATCTGTCTATCATTCTGTATTTTGCCGCAGTTTTAATATTTAACCCCTTAATGACACAACTTCTGGAATAAAATGGAATCATGACGGAATATTTCCGTCATGTGTCCTTAAGGGGTTAAACTGCATGTTTAATCGTTTTGGTTCTCTGTAAACAACTTTGGTGATATTTAAAAAGTGAATTGTTTACAAAAGCCTATTGTACATTTGAGAAATTATTTTCTGCTTTTTTTCAACCGGTTTCCCATAAATAACATACATTTAGGGAGTTCAGGAGCTGCAGTTAAAGAGGATTTGTCACACTCTCACTTTTAGCACAACCAAATAGTTAACTAAAAACAAGCTATTGGTTTTGATAAAAAAAGTTTTTAAAAATCACTTTTCCTTTTTTCGATACCAGCTTATATACTTGAACAGTCATGGACAGGCAAAATATGTAAATTTGTTAACACTCACAGTGCCATTGGTATTGCACATATGTGTGTATGGCACTGATAGCCAAAATGCTGAAAGTACATGTGCAGAGTTTCACTGTTAGATGCCTGAGTGGACATTTGGGCATGTGTGTACCCAAGGCCTTATGGGAAGCAAAATCCCCAAAATGGATAAGAGCAGTAGAAATAAGTAAGTTTGTTACTGACCTCCACAGTCCTATTCATGCTAGTAATTTAATACAAATAAAAAGGTATACTGGGATGAAAGAACAAGGACCTGTTCTTAAATAAGCATTTCCATCTTGTTTTACCATGGTTTGCAAATTCCTCCTACATGTAGAAAAAATGTATCAAGGGTTAAATGAGACTGTTTTCAAAGGAGTTTACATAAAAGGCAAAACATTCCCATTTTTAATGTTGTTCCATTTTAGTAGCAATACTTATCTGTGTCTATCTACAAACTAATTTCCTTGTTTGTGAGCAAAATGTTGTTAAAGTATACAATTACTGACAACTTCTAGAGGAAGGCAGTTCAACAATACCGGTTGGTTTCCAACATCACCACATGCATTTAACGTCTTTACACTACTGACATCCAATTCCACTGGTACCGACCAATACAAGGCATTTAACATCATGAAGCACTGGCAATTTATTGCCACAGAAATGCTACAATTAAACTACAAAAGGTTTGCATACCGCATGTTCACTACAAATGAGATCAGGTTTAATATTTCCATAATCCAACTTTTCACATTTCACAGATATTTAATAAACTCTACAAACACCATGGTAGCTAGAAATAAGAAAGACTAAAAATATAAACCTTTTATAGTCCATCTATGGACAAATGACTTGGCTTGCAATGATGTTTCAGAAATCAAGGAAGTTTTTTGTGTTCTTGCCAATGATATACAGCACTGTTATTCTCTGAAGTTCTGCCTGTGCATAACACTCAGAATGACATACAGATGTGTATTAGGTACTTTAACTTGTGGTTCGTGAATGGTGTCGGGAGCAAGGATTTGCCTTCATTTCTCATGGTAGCTCTGTTTGGAATGGAACTAAACTGTACAAAAAAAGATGGTTTGCATCTTTCTCAAAAGGGAACAAATGTCCTCAGTGAGCAGTTCAGGGGTTTTGCTAGGATGTATTTAAACTAGGAGAAGGGGGCAAAATGGTGATAAAACATCAATCCAATTGCCCCCCAAACAAGGAGAGAAAGTAACTGTAACGAGTGTGTTAAAAAATGATAAGCTTAGAGTAATATCTACAAATGCTCGTAGTTTAGGGAATAAGATCCATGAACTTGTGGCAACAATGGCAACTGATAATTAGATTTAGTTGCTGATACTGAGACATGGTATATGATTTAACCAATCATTGTTAACAGGAGTAGTCCCAGAAGATTGGAAGTTAGCGGATGTTGTGCCCATTTACAAGAAAGGTAATAGGAAGGAGTCGGGCAACTATAGGCCAGTAAGCCTTACTTCAGTAGTGGGGAAAGTAATGGAAACAATGTAAAAGGCTAGGATTGTTGAACATCTAAAATCACATGGATTTCAAGATCAGAGACAACATGGGTTTACTTTAGGGAGATCATGCCAAACTAATCTTTTTTATTTTTTTGATTGGGTAACTAAAATAATAGATCAGTGTGGTGAAGTAGACATTGCTTACAAAGATTGCAGAAACACTTTTAACACTGTTGCACATAGAAGGCTTATCAATAAACTGCAATCTTTAAGTTTGGATTCCAATATTGTTGAATGGGTAAGGCAGTGGCTGAGTGACAGGCAACAGAGGGTTGTAGTCAATGGAGTATATTCAAAGCATGGTCTTGTCTCTAGTGGTACCCCATCAGGGATATGTACTTGGACCCATTATCTTTAATATTTTTATTGGTGATATTTCAGAAGGTCTTGATGGTAAGGTATGTCTTTTTGCTGATGATACTAAGATATGTAACAGGGTTGATATTCCAGGAGGGATAAGCCAAATGGCAAACTATTTAGGTAAACTAGAAAAATTGTCAGAGTTGTGGCAACTGACATTTAATGTGGATAACTGCAAGATAATACATCTTGGACGTAAAAACCCAAGAGCAGAGTACAGAATATTTGATAGAGTCCTATCCTCAACTTCTAAGGAAAGGGATTTAGGGGTAATTATTTCAGATGACTTAAAGGTAGGCAGACTGTGGCAAACCTAGCCACTTCAGACTATTCTTTTATATGTCAAAGGGTTGTCTTAGAAAAGCTGGTTAACTTATGTGATTTTATGTATTCGCTTATAAATGTGATAGAGGGCATTCATATGCTAGTGGCACGAAAGCTGCTAGCATTCATATGGTAATTTTACGAACAGTGACTTTCAACACTGTTCGTGAAACAAACAAAGTACCGAATGGGAGCCAACACACAGGGGGTCGTGTGTGGCTCCCATTAACCGATTGCAACATTGTATCTATTGGCTGCTAATTGATTCCCAGGGTGGCCGTCGTTCGGATACCGATCACGCAGCGGCGGCTATCTTGGATCCCCTTGTAACCCAGCGGTGTTTGGTTGTCGAGTGCCTGGAACTAAAATCGGCTACTCGACGGCACGAACACCGCTGGACTTCCAGGCCATTCGGGAGCGCCGGTCTTTCGGTACTTTCTCCCAACCTATGCATTTGTGACTTTTCTGAAGAGTTGATGTTAAAATGTGTTTGGTGCGGCGTTCGGTTAATTGTGCTGGAAGCTGAGCAGTACTTTCGCAAAGTATGCGCTCAGACCCCAGCTATCTGCCGATCGGTCATTCGGTACAATGGCACGAATAAAGTATACAGATTTTTATGTGAAAAGCCAGCTCTGCTGTACGGAGGGATAATTCACTTAGCAGGATATTCTTGTGGGAGTTTCCCTCTCGTACAACAATGCATGGTGGGAAAAATGTCCTGCATGTTCAGTTCCCCATGTAGTCCTCTACTGTATAACCCCTGTAAAGTGATTAAGGAAATCCCTTGCACGGGGAACCACATAAATACTGGAGCTTGTGAATAAAAACCTCAGTTGACTCCCAGAACTATGTTTCGTCCGGTTACTGGGGGGATTTGGAATATTGCCTTCATTTTCAGTGCTTTCCTTGGATTACTTTCTTTACCAGCGGAGATATTGGGATTTAATATTGCAGCTCTGCTACCCAGACAATGTAATAAAGCAGCAGGAAATGCTAGCAGAATGCTTGGTTGTATAGGGAGAGGCATTAGCAGTAGAAAGAGGGAAGTGCTCATGCCATTGTAACACTGGTGAGACCTCACTTGGAGTATTGTACCCAATACTGGAGACCGTATCTTCAGAAGGATATTGATATTTTAGAGAGAGTTCAGAGAAGGGCTACTAAACTGGTTAAATGATTGCATGATTAAAACTTACAAGGAAAGGTTAAAGGAACTTCACATGTATAGCTTGGAGGAAAGACGAGACAGGAGGGATATGATAGAAACATATAAATACATAAAGGGAACCAAGACAGTAAAGGAGGAGACTATATTTGTTAAGACACTCCCAGCTTAAATGAGTGAAACCACCGTTTAGGTGATCTTCTCCCTTTTGAGACACAGGCATAGCTACTGCAGAACACCAAACTCCGAAACTGGATACAAGGGAATGCTCCAAACTCCCGAACTGTATACAAGGGAATGCTCCAAACTCCCAAACTGCATACAAGGGAATGCTCCAAACTCCCGAACTGCATACAAAGTAGCACTCCAAACTCCCGAACTGGAACCTCACGAATAGCTGCTAGTAGACGAACAGGAAAAGCACCCAAGCGGCTTACACTCCTGGCAATCAGTCTCTAACAGCATAAAGTAAATCTCCTCAAAGATGAGACAGAGCTCCGTGTTCAGGGTCAAGCAGTGGTCTGGTTTATTGAGGGCTACCTGCCCAGTATTTATGCAGGTCTCCCAGCTGGTGGACACTCCCCTAGGGGACCAAATGGGAGACTGTGAAAAAGGACACACATGAACCAATGACAGACACACAGAGGTAAAACATCCCCACAATGCATCCTAATTTCCCTCCCTCTGTCCTTGAGATAATTGGGAAGTAATCCCATTATCTCCCAGGACAGAGGCAAAACTCCATTAACCACATGGCAGTAAAAGACAGTAAAAGACATAAAAATGTATAAAGTTACAACTGTTGCACAAAACATATACATTCTACCTATCCCCAGATAGCTTATATCAGAGCGCACATTATTACCGGATGGCGCTCAGATCACATACATACAGTTCAATCGCCATGGAGCCAAAGTCTTTCCCATAGTCTTTTGCTACACAAATAGGCTCCATGGCATGGCTATCTGGGGTAATGCTGTTCATACGGTTAAACTACCGAATGAACAGGCATCCGGTTAAATGACTGAATGCAGACGCAAGGAGGCTGACGGCGCATCGGTGTTCGCGCAAATTAGTGTCCGTTTCCAGTTCCATAGTTTGGGTGCTGAACACCGCTGGTCGTTCGGGACTTTAAAATGGCCGCCGCCAGCATTCGTCAGTTAAGCTGCGGTTAACCGCAGCTTCTGGGAGGTAAATTGCCGACACACTCCCAATACAGGTGGTCCAGTCATTCGGTTGTTTGTTTGGTAGATTGAATCTACCGAACGCCGGGCAGAAAGGCACGAACAAGCCTTTTCTGTAGGGGAAAAGAAGGCTTTTTAACATGGGGCCATAGTCCAAGGGCAACAGGCGAGCAACCAGGCTTCTCCAATGCTTCGTGGCGAGGTTGGTTTCGCCACAATATTTAAAGAAGAAAAACTACCACAACAAGAGGACATAGTCTTAAATTAGAGGGGAAAACGTTTAAAAATTATATCAGGAAGTATTACTTTACTGAGAGGGTAGTGAATGCATGGAATAGCTTTCCAGCTGAAGTGGTACAGGTTAACACAGTGAAGGAGTTTAAGCATGCATGGGATAGGCATAAGGCTATCCTAACTATAAGATAAGGCCAGGGACTAATGAAAGTATTTAGGAAATTGGGCAGACTAGATGGGCCGAATGGTTCTTATCTGCTGTCACGTTCTACGTTTCTATAAATGTATTTTTTAATACAGTTTGCATGGAGAGTTTTCATTTGCTAACTTATCTTTTTCTCTTTATACTGAGGCAGGTCTACTTTTTGGTCAGATAATGACAAGTGTTCATTTTTACAAAATTTAGCATTTAATTTTAGTCTTTGTGGGAAACTTTCATCTTTTGGCAGCCATTAATTACTAATGGCAAACCATTCTATATCATAGTGTGACAACCAACCGGTTGATTTGCTTTGGAAACGAACTCAGTTGCAGTAGAAAGGCAAACGCATGCAGACATGACCTTCCTAGGTAAAATCAAGGAAAAGAGTAAGCGCTAAATAACAGTGGAGCTGCAACCTATAAAGGGGATCCCTCAGAAAACCCTCAAATACAATAAGAATAAAAAACAAACAGAGATAAAGGTTGCGCTAAAATAGACCAGTAGAAATATAAATATGAAATAAAAGTCTTAGCTGAAAGGATCTTCTTTAGATTAAATAGTCTATAAAGTGCTGGTTCAGGAAGGTGCTTGTTCAGGGGTAATGTCCTCGCTGTTCCTCCCCAGGGAAGTCCAGTATTATGAAACGATAAAACAGATACAGGAACCAAATAGTGTAGTACGTCCAATATGGTACAGGAGATAGAAAGAAGAAAGGTAATGCACTCACATGTGATAGAGCTATAGCTAGCTCTTGGTATGAAGGGTGTACAGCGGTATGATCCCCGCTTATGGGATATGGTGTAAACTTCTTCTTCCAAGGGTATGTTCCACACTCAAAAAAATTAAAAAGGAGAGATGACCATTAGTGCTCACTGGATAAAAGAGATTGAATAAAATAAATAAAAGAGTATTCACAAGAGTGGAGCAGGCAAACTACTCCTTGACGACAGCATTGGTGGTAAGATCCCAACCTCAGGATTACTTGGAGTCCAAAAGAATAAAATGCCAGGTAAAAAAAAAATAAAAATGTATATATAGAGTGTATATAAAAGATGATTGGCACAAATAAAAAGTGACCAAAAAATCTTTAATAGGATAAAATACACAAATGTTGTTTCCACAAACGCGTTTCACCAACAAGGCTTCTTCAATATGGAATTAAACATAATACCTGGCAGGGTTCCTTTAAATAAGGGTACAATTGTTTAAAATTGGCGCCAAAGCTAAGGGCAGCGAATCAGAATACAGTTAATAGTAAAAACAATAGAAATCATTAGGAGAGCAGATAGGGCAATCTGCCGCTCTGATCGGCTCAACCGGACAGTTTGCTGTCTCCCGGGTGCTCGGGTCCGGCATGTTGCTGACAGAGTGGATGGATTATTGGGAGGGGCTGGGGATGACCCAGCCGTCATGGTCCATGTTGGTACCAATGACAAAGTAAGAGGAAGATGGAAGGTCCTAAAGAATGATTTCAGGGAATTAGGTAGCAAACTTAAGAAAAGGACATCCAAGGTGGTATTCTCTGAGATATTACCTGTGCCACGCGCTACAGTGGAAAGGCAGCGGGAGATTAGAGAGGTCAATGCGTGGCTTAAGTCTTGGTGCAGGAAGGAGGGTTTTGGGTTTTTAGAGCACTGGGCCGACTTTGCGATTGGGTACAACCTTTATAGTGGTGATGGATTGCACCTAAACGGGAGAGGGTCTGCAGTGCTGGGGATAGGATGGCTAGAAGGTTGGAGGAGATTTTAAACTAGTAGTAGGGGGGGAGGGTCATAGCAATCTACAAAATGGAGATAGGACAGAAAGGAGATGGGCTTTAGCACAAGGGGGGTGGAAACGGGGGGAGGGGCAAGCTCAGAACAGAGAAGCTGTGTAATGTTGAAAATTCACAAAATATACAAGTGATGCATAATATTAAATGTATGCTTACTAATGCAAGGAGCCTAAATAACAAAATGGGGGAACTAGAGGCATTAGCATACACTAAACAATATGATATAATAGGCATAACTGAAACATGGTGGGATGAGACACATGACTGGGCAGCTAACTTAAATGGGTACACGTTATTTAGGAAGGATAGTAAAAACAAGAAGGGTGGTGGGGTATGTTTGTATGTCAAACATGATTTAAAGCCAAATGTTAAGCAAATGGAATGCGAGGAGGATAATGTGGAAGCTTTATGGGTAAATATCTGCTTGGGGGAAAAGAAGGGAAACCAACTATTGGTTGGGATATGTTATAAACCACCTAATGTTAATATTGACGAGGAACAACAGCTGTTTGAGCAAATTGAGAAAGCTGCAAATCTGGGTAACACTTTAATTATTGGAGATTTTAATTACCCGGATATAAATTGGGACAGAGGGACTAGTGCCTCAGCAAAGCGAATTAGGTTTTTAAACTTGTTAAAGTACACCTTCATGTCACAACTTGTGCAAGCACCAACTATAATGGATGCTTGTCTGGACCTGGTTTTAACAAACAACGTTGATCTTTTGACCAACATTCAAGTAGGTGAGCACTTGGGAAATAGTGATCACAATATAGTGTCATTTGAAATAAACTCAAAAAAACAAAAGCACATGGGGAATACTAAAACATATAATTTTAAAAAGGCCAATTTCAATAAGTTAAGGGAAGCTTTACAATATATTGACTGGCATAAACTCTTTAGTGAAAAGAACACTGAGGATAAATGGATCACCTTCCAACAAATATTAGAAAGGTACATTTCTCAGTATGTACCATTGGGAAATAAATATAAAAGAAACAAATTAAAACCAATGTGGCTTAGTAGAGAAGTAAAACAAGAGATTACAACTAAGAGAAGGGCATTTAAAGCATTTAAATCGGACAAATCAGATGCATCTTATAAAAGATATAAGGATGCAAATAATGCGTGCAAAAAGGCAATTAGACTTGCTAAACTTCAAAATGAAATAATGATAGCTGAAAAGAGCAAAACCAACCCCAAAGCATTTTTTAAGTACATAAATTCTAAAAAAAAACAAAATGAAAGTGTAGGTACACTAAAAACTGAAACGGGGTGTTAATTAATGAAGACCAGGAAAAGGCAGGAATTTTAAATAACTATTTCTCCTCCGTATATATTAAGGAAGAACCCATGGCAATAGATGTGCAAATGATTGCTACTAAAAACTTGCAGAATAATTGTAACTGGTTAACTCAAGACAAGGTGCTGCAGCAACTAAAGAAAGTTAATATAAACAAAGCTCCAGGGCCTGACGGTATCCATCCACGTGTACTTAAGGAACTAAGTGCAGAAATAAGTGAACCTCTGTTTTTAATCTTTCAAGATTCTTTTCTTTCAGGAAGTGTTCCGGAGGATTGGAGGAAGGCAGATGTGGTTCCTATATTCAAAAAGGTTCAAAATCCTTGCCTGGAAATTATAGACCTGTGAGCTTAACTTCTGTGGCTGGTAAAATATTTGAAAGGTTATTAAGGGATAATATTCAAGAATTCCTTGAGAAGAACATGGTTATCAGCAAAAATCAGCATGGTTTTATGAAGCACAGGTCATGTCAAACTAACTTGATTGCGTTCTACGAAGAAGTAAGTAGAAGTATAGATCAGGGTGTTGCCGTGGATGTGATCTATTTGGATTTTGCCAAGGCATTTGATACAGTTCCACACAATAGATTAGTGTTCAAACTCAAGGAAATCGGTCTAGATGAAAATGCTTGTTCTTGGGTAGAACATTGGCTTAAAAACAGAGTACAAAGAGTTGTCATTAATGGTAAATTTCAAGCTGGACAGAGGTGGCAAGTGGTGTCCCTCAGGGGTCTGTTCTGGGACCCCTTCTATTTAACATGTTTATAAATGATCTTGAAGACTGCATTGAAAGTCATGTTTCAGTGTTTGCAGATGACACCAAACTTTGTAAAACAATACAATGTGAGCAAGATATTACTTTGCTGCAGAGGGACTTAGATAGACTGGGGACTGGGCACTCAAATGGCAGATGAAATTTAATGTTGAAAAATGCAAAGTTATGCACTTCGGCGTAAAGAATACACAAGCAACGTATACCCTTAATGGAAGCGAATTAGGGATAACAACACATGAAAAGGACTTGGGTATTTTTATAGACAACAAACTATGCAACAATGTGCAATGTCAATCAGCAGTGGCCAGGGCCAGTAAGGTATTGTCATGCATGAAAAAGGGCATTCATTCTCGGGACAAGAATATAATTTTGCCTCTTTATAAATCACTGGTAAGACCCCATATTGAATATGCTGTGCAATTTTGGGCACCTGTTCTAAAGAAGGATATTATGGCACTAGAAAAAGTGCAGAAGCGGGCTACAAAATTAATAAAAGGAATGGAACATATCAGCTATGAAGAAAGGTTACCAAATTTAAACCTATTTAGCTTAGAAAAACGTCACCTGAGAGGGGATATGATAACATTATACAAATATATTCGGGGCCAATACAAACCATTGTGTGGAAATCTATTCACAAACCAGACTTTACATAGGACACGAGGCCATGAGTTTAGACTGGAAGAAAGAAGATTTCATCTAAGGCAAAGGAAAGGTTTTTTTTTTACTGTAAGAACAATCAGGATGTGGAATTCTCTGCCTGATGAAGTGGTTTTATCAGAGTCCATACAGATGTTCAAACGGCTACTAGATGCATACTTGCAAGAACAGAATATTCAAGGATATAATCTTTCAATGTAGGGTAATAACTGCTTGATCCAAGGATAAATCTGACTGCCATTCTGGGGTCAAGAAGGAATTTTTTTCCTAGCTTGTTGCAAAATTGTGTTTCAAACTGTTTTTTTTTGCCTTCTTTTGGATCAACAGCAAAAAACAAATGTGAGGTAGGCTGAACTTGATGGACGCAAGTCTCTTTTCAGCTATGTAACTATGTAACTATGTAACTATGTAACTATAAATATAATAATACAGATTTTGTATAATATAAATACTAAGTACATAATACATATAACTCCATGCTATGTATGGAGTATAAAAACGAGCAATATTATGCTTGATAATAAGCATTATTTGCGGTCACGTGACATTCGTGATGCCGCAAGGAGATATGGGGGATGTAGTACATCGGGGCGCATCCGCGCGTCCCAGTAAGGTAAAGTGTACGTTGGCACACATGACCTTCCTAGGTGCCTGAGAATGATACAGGAACCTGAGAGATCTATGAGGGCATGGGTGCCTTTATTTACAGAGGAAGTTATAAATCCAGAATGGAGCAGGCAGGAAGCAAAGTCAGGTGATTCGAAAGTCATGGCTGGCAGTAATGGAGCGAGGTCAAGATTCATGCCAAAGGTCTGAAGCCAGGAAATCCATAAATAGGGAGCAAGATGCCAGAGACCAAATGTCAGAAATTAGAATCATGGTCAGGGTAAAAACCAAAGGTCAAAAGCCAAGTAGTTTTACTGGGATTCAGAAACTAGGAACAAGAATCAGGAGCTAGAATCAGGATCCAGAAATAAGAACCAGGATGCTTGTAGACTGGCACAAGCACCGAAACAACCAAGAACTGACCAAGTACAGTGCTTGGGCATTTATAGGCAGAGAAATCATGTGACTGGCTCCCAGACAGAGCCTCCAGTGATCATAAAGAAGGGAATGTTGCCTGACCTCCGAGCTTTGCAGATGTGGGCAACACAAGATCTTGCCTTGTGGGTGGATTGTGGGGTATAATCGGCAGCTACATAGCCAAAAGACTTGCCAGGGTGCAGTACCCACGTTGTGGGTGCACCACTGAATCAAGTGACACCTCACGGGAGCCGGGAGACCGGAAGGCCACGTGCAGCCTACTAGAGTTGGAGCAGGGGAGAGGTAGCCGCTGTCCCTGACACCGGACTCACCAAAAGACTCTACTGGTCTCCTGCCACCCCCCCTCCTTTGGACCGGATGAGGTTGTCCCGGTCCCCAATGCTCTCCCTGCAGCATCTGCATACTGCTCTAAGCAGACACCTTGCGACTCCCTGACAACACAAGATGGCGCAGACCCTACTACATGCCTCGCAAACCTTCAGCCGGTCACATGGGCCCTACCAAGACTCCATCGAATCCAGGCTGGACGCAATATTCCAGGCCTTCTGGGACAAGCTGCAGGCATGCTCCACTGCCACCCGACCCAAACAGAGGATGGAGAGATGGATGGCAACAGGAGGGACACATCCAGGCAGCGCACCCACCCACATGCCTCACACACAAACGATTGCCTGTCTAGACCAAAAGCCATCAAAGGCACGACCTTGAGACATCAACCACACAGGAGGAAGATCACACGCCGCTGCTGGCAAACACCACCTCAATCTCCACCTGCCCCATGGGGGGGGCAATGACTTGCCTGCAAAAAGGTACCGAGTCCGTGGACAAAGAATGGCAGCTTTCACAGAGGCCTGGGGCTGGAGGAATACTTCACTTAACTATTGCCCCCCAGCTGATCCCGGTTCCTCGCATGCATGCTCTGCAAGCCTACCTCCCAAGGGAATTGGCTGAAACAACTGCAGACCCGAAGTCTGGCAAATGGAATTCAGTGCAGAAGGCAAATGCCATTGATTATTGAGTCCTCCACAAAGAACACACTGCCTTTTTGAGTTAACGTTTTGTGCTCTACTATCTCACATGTCCCTAGTGCAGCAATGTGTAACATCTCATGCAACAGTGGTGCAAAGCCTGGTTTGTACGATAGCTCAGCATATTTAGCTTTACATTTACTTAGCAATAGCCCTGTGACTTTTGTTTCCTATTACTGTGTGTGGCAAGCCTCACTATAGAATAGTTAAGCATATCATCCATGCATGTGCCTTCTAGCGACAACTCACAGAGAATATCAGCCTAACTAAATCTCATAATAATATGCAGTATTAACCAGCATGTTCTCTTACTCTCTCTAATATAAAATGTTGTTTTTTCATCTCAGTTGTACATATCTTAGCTCTTCTAACCAAATCTGCCTGCAAAAAACCTGTATAATTGTGTCATGTAATGTGCCTGCTGTTGCTGTTGTGACAAAGCAGGAGATTGTATACTCAAGGCAAAAATAAAAATGTACAAAACAAATAAAGAAGGGAATGAGACTGTGCTCCATATTGGCTTTTCGACAGTCTCTCCCGTCTCTAGTATTGCCATGGCAGCAGCTAAGTGGATGCTGTCACCAATGGCAAACATCTGAGCAAGGAAGGAGTGGGCACTCAAACCACTATAAGCTATCTCCAGGACGTCATAGGTGCCCTGGGACAGGTAAGTGTCGACCGTGACACATGGAGACTTCTAGTAATCACTACGATAGTGACAGCCACTTTTGCTATTAGTTACTACATAGTAACCTAAAAACTTAGTGATATAGTTATTTAGATTGGAAAAAAGACATCTGTTTCTGTTGTTGATCAACAAAAAGGTGAAAAACTCAATTTGAAATAATTGTGCTACAAAAGGGTTAAAATGGTCCTTTTGAAAAGTCCTTCTCTAAATAATTGCTACTATAATGAAACAAGCTATAAAATGGTAATTTAAATGACTATTTCAAATGTAAAACTTAATTTATTGTACACCAACATAATAATTATATTTTAAAAGAAATAAAGATGATATAATCCTCACCAACAGTCAATTCAATTGTTAGTATTATTAGAAGGTAATGAGCAAATCTTATTACCAAAATTAAAGATGCTCGTTTTATTATTCTCTATAGAATGAAAGTATAAGTGGATTGTGCTAAGACTGAATCCAGCCACTCGGGGAGAGATGGATAGATATATAGATAGATAGATAGACATACGACGGACGGACAGATAATCGGACTGGCAGATAGATAAAAGGACGGACGGACAGATAGATAAACGGACGGACAGACAGATAAAAGGAAAAATAGCATCCACTGGGCTAGATCTAACATGTCACAGAATCAGTATTTATGTTGAGAAAGAATTAACTTGTAATCATCCCTTTACAAAAACAGACATTAAATATAGCAAGTAATCATTAGACAAATAGCAATCAATCATTGAAGACATTAGCACCCTTCAACACGTTTTCATTGAATAGTATTCCATTTTAGAGCTATACATTAGATTAGGTATGATCAACCCGCTGTTTCATAGGATGTTATTTTCTAAACTGAGAATTTAACGTGAATTTCAAATTTAAGGTCTTCGTAACAGAACTGAAAGCATTGCTGACATAGAAGATTTCCAGTTCAGCTATTTGAGTTTGAAATCACTTTGCATTGTCACTTTAGCAAATAAGCCTGATTGTTGTCAGAGTCATGTTTACAATTTTTGGTACATCTTACAAATATAAGATAATTTAGTGCAAAAAGGTCAGTACTAAGAGGAAATAACAAGACGATACTTACTAATAAACCGTGAATATTCAAGAGCCAGTTTCTTTATATGTGACCTAATGCAATAAATATCATATAGGCTCTGGAATAGTTACTGGATGAAAAAAGAGAGATCACTTAATATTGTAAAGCAGCATTGTCACTAAATCTACAAAATACTAAAAAGGAAATAAGAATGTATTGACATATACAGGAACAACATGCTGAAATGTTTTGGAAAGTGCGGTTATACCTTCCCTTGTTAAATGATTAATATATTTGAGAATGGAGACTATTTTTCAATATCCTGTTTCAAGATAAATTACTAGTACAATTACATATCCATAAAAATAACATTTATTTAATACATCCAATAAAGTAATCATGGGTAATTTAACTATAAAAAAAATTATTTAATAACGGACTTTTGTTGCACAAAATAATATAAAGTAGATCATGGATTGGAACCCAGAGCTCCCAGAGCAGCTTCATTTCTAACAAGGCAACAATTTATCTTTTGCAGAAAAAATAAAAAGACATGCCCGGCAGAATGATGTAAGAATCCAGAAAAAATAATCCGAATAAAAACGGTATGGACAACTTTTTGACATTACATATGTGCTAATTGTGACTTAAAGGAAAACTCCACTGTCCAAACAGGCAAAATAAAAGTATAAATCACTATTTAGTAAATATACCTTAAATTAATACTTGCATGAATTTTCATGCATGCATTCAATGTGGGTATATTTTAAAACAGCCTGCAAAAGCTTCAGTTCTTATTAACTGCAGCCTCTGCAAGCCTTCCTCTTTTTCTCAGGAAAAGACTTTCAATGTCTTCAAGGGAAAATAGCCCATCAAATGCTTCTGATTGCTCATCTGCTGTGTGCATGCGCGTTGACTTGTATTCATGCGCACTTGCAGAATACTGATCGGATGTCTGTGGACCGGCGTTGGTCTGAGGTCTGATCTGAGGTATGCAGGGTGGGAGGCAGTCATGCTCAAGTAGAGGAGGAGCTAACGGAAGCAGGAAAAAGTTTCCACAGCTGTTTGATAGACAGCCAGGAGAGTGTTTCACTAATTATTCCAAAAATTGCTGGTTTCTCATAGAATTCTACAATTTTAGGAACTACCATTATTATGGGACACTTTTCACCCACAAAGCCATTTAGCAAGCAGAAGTGCTTTATGGGTGTGGAATGGTCCTTTAATGATTCTGCTAAACTTAGTAGTAATGGGTGGCAGGCACAACTGTGAACACCAAGCTTTGGAGCTGGTACTTGCTGGTAAGGTCCACGTTTAATCAAACCTCGTAAAACCATGCATGCAGAAATGTGAACATATGTTCTATTTCACCATCAAAGTGGGAAGGCATCATTGTGATACACAAGGCCCATTCAAATCTAGGTTTCCCGGTTCTAAGGCAATGTGTGCACTTTATTTCGTCAGTGTTTTAAGTTTTTACCAAAAATGTAATTTGCTTCCTGATGGAGATGTCAACATTCTTATAGCGGATCTAGATTTTTTCTCATAAATGATGATATTATAGATCTATTCTCCTATTTTTCTGTACTATTCCTGAATATACTATGCTTTTTTTATTTCTCCATATTTGCCACATGCACATGCTGCACTATCATCGTTAATTGTGTGTACAAATGGGGTTTTATCTTCAAAAGTAGCTTTCAATAGCTACTCCTAACACACAACTAAGGCTTCCCCAATTTTTAACAAGATTTCTCTTAGTTATTTATAAAACCTTTTGTGGTTTCACCATCGCCATCCATCTCATATATTCAAATATACAGAATGTGTGTAGGACCTGACAAAAATTCTTCTGACTCATAAAGCAAACAAAGAAATCATGAAGAACGTATCCTATCATTCAGCATTCTGCACTATTATCTTGTCTCTGTTCCAGTAGAGGTTTTTCGACTCCATACCTTTGTCGATTTACATCAAGATATACAAGAGCAACTCTGTTAAACTCTGCTTTCCATTGAGGGTTCTTTCTAAAAGGACACATTAAGTGGTGCTTGAGGGTATCTCACCATGATATTTTTCTTTTCATGATATTATTCCCGCAAGACTGTATGTATCCCCATTTTTTTGTGTGACCTTAACTTTTGTAATATGATTGTCAGTTCACCATATTTCACTACCCCTGTAAATGCATAACACATTGAAATGTGTATATCATTCGGAGTTCTTGAATTGATTGTAGGATTGTCAGTTCCATGAATGGGAGGACCAAGAGAAAGATCATAATATATGATTACATGCTGAGACAGTTCTCAACTCCTGTTCACACATTGATATTAAGGCCAAATAGTAATGGGTTTATTCAATAAACTGTGAATTATGAAGAAGTGAACATCAAATTAAAAAAAACTAGACTAAATTAGCTATATTGGAAAAAAGTTTGAAAAAGAACACAATGTAAAAAAATTCCAATTCAGCTAACTTTGCATGGTGTTTGTTGGTGTTGAAAACCAATACACTGAATAACCATTACCACAACCACTTTTGAATGAAATTATGTCCCAAAGTCTTGTTTCACCTGTCTACTTGCAGTCTTACAACATGAACTAGCATTCAACCACAAGAGCTGAGAGCATCCACAACAGATACCTGGATGCCTGCTTTATTAGAATCTGCATGTTTTTAACTTATTGTTGATTAAGAACATGTAAACCATTGTATTTTGAAACATATATCACGCATGGAGTATGGTATATGATCCAACGTATCTGCCTAATTGCATCACTATCTACTTAAATACAAAAACAAACAAAGCAGCATTCATCACTGATATATGTTCTATATTTTCAGACTTTGACGTAAAATTAAGAAAACAGAAAAAAACATATGTATTTTTTTTGCAGTAAACTCCTTTTTCTTGCACTCCGATGTGGAGACCTTGAATGACGCTACCAATCTATATATTTAAATACAGCCCAATAGATCCTTGAATGTATCACCTTCAATCTATGTTTTAACATCTTCACACAATGTGTCTGTAAAAAGTGATCATGCCTCCAGAATATTAATTCAGTAATTTGAGGCAGAACCAAGATGTTTTTATAAATTAACATATTTTCCCATTTGTTTCATATTACATTTAAAAAAACTAAAATAAGTTAATAAATGCATGAACATTAATATTAACAGTAAATAAGCTGTATTATCTAGAAATATCTTTAAACTTTTTATGAGATAAAAAGGGAATTGCAAATGTTTACCAGGATCAATCAAAGACATCAGAGAACTCGCAGACCACATGAGATGCAGAGGATACTCACAATGCAGGATCTTCTACTACTCCCGTAACAATGGAAAAAATGGAACAGCTGTTTACTGCAATTTCTGACGAGCTTTAACAACATTTTTAAATACTTGAAGAAGGAATATACAAAAAATGATCAAGAAATGAGTGAACCTTAGTTACTAACATTGAAACTTACATTAGTAATACATGAAGGAAAATGTAAACACTTCTGCTGTCGGCCTCCGACACTCCACGCACGTCTCGACGTTATGATGCCTTGTTTTGATGTCATTGATGACGTGGAACACTCACATTCTGCCCTTTTATAAATGTAAAGTTACATAATGCTTTTTATTTCCATATGACATCACACAGACATGTAACTAATCACACTTAAGTATGGGGTATTTAACTTCATGGTTGTCCGTAGTTCCTTGCCCTAATGTGGGTTCTGTATATCCAAGAGTGCGTTATATGATAGCACTAATTCTGTTTTCTGACATTGGCTTATTTGACCATTCTTGCTGTCTGTAACCTTGACCTTGGCTTGTTTCTGGATTCTGTGTAACTCTGTTATCCATGACCTTGGCTTAACGTTTATTCTGTGTTTGCTTGTTGAAGTTCTGACTTATTTCTCAGTGTCACTCTAAGAACAGGTATACATACCAACCTTATTTCAACCTAGGTGTGTGTTAGGGTCAGTCCTGACACAAAAATGCAAATGTTGCCCTTGCAAATGTTTACTAGGATCAATCAAAGACATCAGAGAACTCGCAGACCACATGAGATGAAGAGAATACTCACAATGCAGGATCTTCTACTACTCCCGTAACAATATAAAAAATGGAACAGCTGTTTACTGCAATTTCTGACGAGCTTTAACAACATTTTTAAATACTTGAAGATGGAATATACAAAAAAATGATCAAGAAATGAGTGAACCTTTGTTACTAACATTGAAACTTAAAGTAGTAATACATGAAGGCAAATGTAAACACTTCTGCTGTCGGCCTCCGACACTCCACGCACGTCTCGACGTTGTGACGCCTTGTTTTGATGTCATTGATGACGTGGAACACTCACATTCTGCCCTTTTATAAATTTAAAGTTACATAATGCTTTTTTTTTTTCCATATGACATCACACAGACCTGTTACTAATCACACTAAAGTATGAGGTATTTAACTTCTTGGTTGTCCGTAGTTCCTTGCCCTAATGTGGGTTCTGTATATCCAAGAGTGCGTTATATTATAGCACTAATTCTGTTTTATGACATTGGCTTGTTTGACCATTCTTGCTGTCTGTTACCCTGACCTTGTTTCTGGATTCTGTGTAACTCTGTTATCCATGACCTTGGCTTAACGTTTATTCTGTATTTGCTTGTTAAAGTTCAGACTTATTTCTCAGTGTCACTCTAAGAACAGGTATACATACCAACCTTGTTTCAACCTAGGTGTGTGTTAGGGTCAGTCCTGACACAAAAATGCTCAAGGCATGAGTAAACATTTACTAGCATTGAAACCGATGATAGAAGTGCATGCAAGTTAACGTAAACATTAGAAAAAATAGGTCCAAGTGAATTTCTTTAAATATGCTGCTCTTATTTGAGACTTCATTTAGCATAAGATATTGGGATACCTTCCTTTCTAAATTCTTAACAAATGGTGTCTCAAGTTGGTGATTATTTCTTTATTGTATTATTTTGCACCTATAACAAACAAATTATATTGGTTAAGAAAAAGAAAATAAAGAAAATCAAAAGGTAAATTTTAATTATGCCACAAGTCAATTGTAATAATAATGTATAAATATTTAAACCAGCAATTATATTTAAGTTACATGACCTTGGCTTAACGTTTATTCTGGCTTCTAGCCCCTTTAAGAAATCAGTTGCATTAAAATATGAAAATTGCATAATACATGCATACATATTGGAATTAGATTTTATAAAACAAAATAAGGTTAACACAGATTAGATAAAATGTTTTGAACACATCTGTAACATCTATTTTGAATAACTATCTCTATTAGACGTTTGCAAACCATGGGCAATAGGTGGGAGCAATAATGGGTGGGGACAATAATGGGGAGAACATCTTACTGTCTACCCCAGCTCCACCTGTGGCCAGCATGTAGTGGCTGTATTAAAAAAAAAAAAAAAACATGGGGAGTATTCTAAAGTTCCCTCAACCCCTATCTTTGAGTATTGGGTAGGGACCATAAAATTTTAGCAGGTGGACACTTAAGAACACCAGCATCCCCCACACATTGGCGGAGCATGGGTGCTATATTAAAAATAAGAAGGAAGTCCACATGCTATTGTCCACCCTCCTTAACCCTCACCCATGGGTGCTCTGACAAACAATTTATGAGACTAAGAGCTAATACTAGAGTTTAAAATGTCCGAAGATTATTTTGCATTAAGATTACTACAAACATTTGGATTTGAATTTGGACACCCATCATTTTCCTGGATGCATATTAACACATTCGACAAAGAGGACACCCTAAAGAAGTATCTTGTTTAGTTAACTATTCCCTTTCCCCTACCATATGATAGCTGCACGCAACAGAACAAACTTGTCATGTGTCTCCTATTAGCTATAGGAATTGATGTGTACAAGAAATCTTTTACAGCTGACAATGGTAGTGGATAAATAAGAATTCTGACATTTCACAACAGTCAGAATTACAATGAATTTTTCCATCAATGGTTCTAACAGAGTTAAAACAATACTCCAAGTACCATAACCGCTGCAGTCCACTGGAGTGGTTATGGTACCATAAGAACCCACTTATCTAGCCACTCTTGGAAGGTCTTTGCACAGAGCTAGCCCAGCAGAGCAGGTCTTAGTTCAATAGCTGCGTTAACTTAGCTGACACTTTCAGTCAATGAGTCAGGCTCTATGGCAGGTCCTAGCTAACAAGAGCTAAGGGAAGCTCCTTACTACCAATTAATTTGACAAATAATTTGCATATGGATTGACTGCTTAACCTAGCAAGGTGCTTGCCCCCCCGAGATCATTTTTTGTTGTCATTAACTATTAAACGATAAACAAAAAAGAAAAGCTTGTTTATGGTAGCAGTTATAAAGATAATAGCACAAAAGATTCTAAGGAAGGCACACAATAAGTGTTAGCAAACATGTCTTAAACTGGTTAACTATATTGTGTTCTAGAATTAAAGGAATATTTGGCTTTTTCTGTGTATTGGCTTATTTAAAGTTGGTTTTATATCTCCACGGAGGAATTATATTGGATTTCCATATCAAAAGATGGCTTGGTCCATTATCCTGATAATGAAAATACATTATATGAAGCATAACCAAAGCAGCCAATGGTTTTAAGAGCCCTACAATGTATCCAGACCATGATAATAGGCAGAGAATTGCTAGATTAACATTATGTGAGTATAAATCTCAGTATTATCCATGTAATGAAAAGTCAATGGCAATAAAGTTTGCTGAATTGTATACACAATGAATTGGCTCAACATTCATATCACACAGCCTAAAAATCTAATATTATGATAACAATTACCCAGAAACATACAATTCGCATGAGATCTAGATATGTATGTCCCTAAAATGCAGATTTGAGCAAAAGTCCCAAAGCAGGGAACATTATAGTAAATGTTCCATATTCAATTGGAACGTGTGATCTTTATTCTTTATCTCTACAGAAATAAAGAAGCCAGGTTTCAGCAAAGCAATAGCAGCAAATGTTTGAGTAGTTAAAATTGCTGCTAAGTGAACATTTTATTATGTACTATGTATTATGTATTATGTATTATGTAATAGAATACATATCTGGAAATATATGGTACTTAGCATGAAGGTTATAGTGGTGGTGATAGATCATTCACCTGGTTCTCCTTTACTAGAATAATCGTGAGGGATATTGTGACAATACTATATACTTTATTCCCCAAGTTACTTTCCCTGTGTTTGGTAGATAAATCTACTGAACACCGACCACCCCCCTGGCTCATTAAGTTCAAAGAAACCACAGACTTAAGTGCTCTCCCTGTGTGGCCGCCGTTCGTATAACCAAACAACATGTGCTGGAGAAAACTGCACGAAAGTAGGCAGCGGGACTTGATCGTCGAGTTTCTGGAAATCTAAGTTGGACACTCGACCTCGTGAATACCGGCACAAACAACCGCTTCTTTCTATGACAAGCTAGGAGAGTGCTGTTTGGTAGGTTTGTTCACACAAACAAGGCAAACAAACGCTACCTATGAGCAAGGGGAACCGTTTGTATTTTTGTTCACTTTGTAACTCCTGAAATTGACCGACCACTACCTCTGATTCTATGGAACTAATTTTGGCATGCGCCTTGTGTGCGGTTGGTCAAGACTTTACCCAGTAGTGATTTGGCTGTGTTTGTGGGATCTGAGCGCTATTTGGATAACTTGGGAGCTCAGATCCAGGCTTTCCTGGGATATAAAATGTGTGGGGGCTACTATATGTATTATGTGTATTTTTAATATTTTATGTTTTATGCTTAGTCATGCTAGTGCCTGTGAGACAATTAGTTTCATGTAGAGTACACTAAATTATCTCCCAGACACAGAGACTCCGGGGTATGTTGTGGGAGTGTTCCACCATGGTTTTGCTTGAGATCCCTTGCTCGGGGTCTGTGTATAAAAGTGGGCCATCTGACCATAATAAAATATTCCTGTTGTACCCTCTATCAAGTCTAGACTGATGTTTGGGTATGTGGCCGACAAACCGCTGGATTTACTCTTATGCATAACTTGAATTTCGGGAACACACGAATGAGCACTCCATGCAAATGGGCTATATGCTCCATTTGTGGAGCATTTGAACGAATGGGTATACGAAATACCAGGCATTTGTTACAGATATCATTTCTACATTCTTACTATTGTTTGAACGAGATGGACTGTGAACTTGAGCTAAAATCTTTCTAGAAGGTAAAATATTGCAAAAAAACTCAAGTGTTTCCTATATACAGCTACAAAGAATGTAGAATGTCTTAAGATGACCTGTGACTGAAGATGAAATATTTGACTTTCAGATCCATTCTCAGGTCAGTACAGCTTTTCAAACTTGGATATGCCATTGGTCCAGAACTGACCTCTCAAGGTGCAGCTGCCTTGAGATAATGATGTGTCCCTTTTGTGCAGCTACTAGAGGCAACACAATCAGTGCTATTTACTAAGTATTTCTTTGTTGTAATTGCAAATTCGAGGCCAAAATAAAATGAAAATTGTTTCATAAAATATTGCAATTCACTGAAAAACAACATGACAGTCCACAACGTGAATAGCACTACATGGTTTATTCACTATACAGCAAATGGTGATGAAATTAGATTGAATTTTAACAGAAAAGTTAAACTAATCAAGTTTTAAAAAGTGTCGAATATGATTTTTTTAACTAGGGTGGTTTTGCAGTTTGGAAATCAGTTTTCCATAATTTGATGTTTCATCAATGTTTCATTGTTTTAAGATAAACAGTACAGATTATTCTTATATTTTTTTCCAACTGAGAAGCTCTCATTATTGCGTTAATCAATGTCATTGCAAGTTATCTTTTAACCCGTCGTGCTGGCAGAAATATAACAAGAGAAAAAAAAGGATAGATCCTAGAAATGGTTGTTACCAAGTGAATTAAAACATAACTTTTATTTCTATATGTTAAAATTTGAATTGTAATAAAAAACAAATGCATTGCTAAAAAAATAACAGCTAGAGAAAAGACATTGTCATGAATATTATCAAATTGTATCTATAGCACTTTGATATTGCTTATCACTTGATTTCCCATAAAAGAGTTAGTATACTTTTGACGCAAACCTAAAGTTAATTTTCTAAAGTAAATAGCAACAAGACGAAAAAATTATATAAAATGTCCATCTATAAACTAATAATAAAACCCTATACACTGTGCCTTTGAGGGATCCTAAACTAAAGGATCCTAATCAAAGGAGTACTGCGTAACTATCAGTAATAATAATCCCTAGCTAATCATGTTTAAGGCACCTTGTCCAAAGAAGCCACTGATTAGCATGTCCTAAAGATCAGTAAGTGTGCTGCATATTATAAGTTAAAACCTGAAATGGTCCTGGCTTAATTGGAGAGTGGAGCTGTGCCCCAATGCACATTTTGCTGGTCAGGCAGCTCTTCAAGGGGAGTATTAAAGGAACAATATAGCCACCCACACCACTTCATCTCTTTGAAGTGCTCAGGATGCAGTCCTTGTCATTTTAGCCCTGCTGCTATGAAAACTGCAGTTTTACAGAATTCACAATGTTAACATTGCAGGGTTAAGCCTGCCTCTAGTCTTCCAGGTGCTTTCTGCAGTTTTACAGAGTTTGATGCTTTGCCTGAGCTCATCCAGTGTCTTCTAACTACCCATTGAAAAGCACTGATGCAGTGCCTTTTCTGTGGCAAAGACTTAATGTGCATGCGCTTACCACGCATGCACATCAGCTGGCTTTGGAAAATCCATACTCAGCACTATCTGACTTTTGCACTGGAATCAGGTAAGTGTAAAAAGGATTTTAAAGCCTTTATTTGCTGCTGGGGATTGAGGGAGGGGGACATTGGGACACTATAGTGTTATGAATACAGTTTTGTATTCCTAACAATTTAATGTTACTTTAACCAATATTCAGACCATTTCCCATTCATTTATAAGATTATTCAATCAACAACTAAAACACTTTTTTTAAGAAACAAGACAATACAATGCAGAACCTGGCAACCCAAGCAGTTCCCCTGCAGTCAATTCCGGTAATCCAAGACACATGACCGTGGTCACAGACTGTTCAGACATTGTTCTCTGCCCTTCTCTTCTCTTCACTTATAACTGAGGTGATAGAAGCAGAGAGATCACTGTTATAGTGTGGTAAACTTTTTTTTTTTTTTTTTTTAAATTTAAAATATAAAAACAATTACGATTTCAGTGCTGATCACGGTATTAACCATGTGATCAGTCTATATAGGGTGATTAATACATTAGCACAATTAATGGTGTTTTAGGATCAAAATACACCATTTGGAATATTATGGGTTGCCTACTTTAGAAAATTGGATGCCATATTGGTAATAATATTATTACCCAGGTTGCCATACTCTCTCTCAAAGGCGACATAGGTCCAGAAAAACACATTGTCATGCCCTATGTTTGACCTGTAACTTGCCAAAACCACATAAAACCTGTACATACGGGATACTGTTGTAGTTGTGAGACATTAGTGAACACAAATATGTGTTTTACAGCTGTAAATCATATATGTATTGATAATACCATCAGTAAAAGTGCAGTTTTTGTGTGTGAAATGCAAACAACTAATTTGAACACTAAATGTTGCCACTGTTTGTGACTAGTGATGTCGCGAACCCGAAATTTTCGGTTCGCGAACGGCGAACGCGAACTTCCGCAAATGTTCGCGAACTGGCGAACCGCCCGAACCGCCATTGACTTCAATGGGCAGGCGAATTTTAAAACACACAGGGACTCTTTCTGGCCACAATAGTGATGGAAAAGTTGTTTCAAGGGGACTAACACCGGGACTGTGGCATGCCGGAGGGGGATCCATGGCAAAACTCCCATGGAAAATTACACAGTTGATACAGAGTCTGGTTTAATCCATAAAGGGCAGAAATCACCTAACATTCCTAAATCACAATCAATATGGATTGACACCTGACATATGACATATTGACACCTTGACATATGGATTGACACCTGTCCTCAGAGCCCCTGATGCACACGGACACAGAGCAGAATAGAGACTGGTCCCCTACATAGGGTCACTTGGCAGATATGGATTGACACCTGTCCTAAGGATCCCTGATACACACTGACACAGAGCAGAATAGGGACTGTTCCCCTACATCGGGTCACTTGGCAGATATGGATTGACACCTGTCCTAAGGTTCCCTGATACACACTGACACAGAGCAGAATAGGGACTGGTCCCCTACATAGGGTCACTTGGCAGATATGGACAATGCTGGGAGGTCTTTGTTTGTTTGCCGAACACGTGGCGGCGGCCATCTTTGATCATTCGACGAGGTCAGCGGTATGTGTAGCCAAATTCATGGAACTAAAATCGGCTACACATTTCCGCGAACACCGCTGAGCTCTACCTTCTCCCCTACTGGTTTTACAGCTGCAGAGACTAAGTCCCATTCGGCGATGGGACTTAGTCGTTTTTTCAGCCTGAAATAATAGACTCCACCCTCACAGCCCAAATTCATGGAACTGTTTTGGGTAGAAAATGCTTGCACGGTCATAAAGGACCTCCAGCTAACTTTAACCCCGGATGGATTTTTCCATTTTGGTTATGTTTATGTTTTAAGTGTGTTGATTCCAAATATGTACTATGAAGATGGGATGTGTGGTTTAAAGTTACAGTGCGTATATATAAACTATTTTTACTGGGTTTGTGTTTAATTATGTTAATCTCTTCCCAAACGTCATTTCGTTCAAAGTGGAGTGAATGTTAAAAAAATATATTTTTGTTCGGAGTGTGAGAAATGCTTTTCAGCCGCTTCTAATCTTAAGCATCATTTGAGGAGCTATACAGGAGAGAAACCTTATTTGTGGTGTGTTTAGTATTGTTCTGATCAGTTTAATATCTTCCGCGTCTCCTATCAGTGGACGTGTATATGGCAGCCATTTTAGGAGCCGTACACCTGGGACCCGAGCAAGGTCACCTCGTTCAACAGGCTTGCAGCGTATCCTCCAGGAAGAAGAGCCTGAACCCTTACCGGCTGCACGTGTCTTACCTGCACATGGAAAGCTGCTGTGGTTCCTTGATGAGCCAGCTGCCCGTGAGTTAACATGTCCCGTGGAGAAGCACTCTGTCCTGTAAAGCCTCACAAAAAAAAAGGAGTGGTGTGTTTAGTTTTGTTCTGATCAGTTTAATACCTTCCGCGTCTCCTATCAGTGGACGTGTACACGGCATTGATTTTTATCTAAGCCGTAAACTTTTGCACAGCGAAGTATATTCACCGCCATTGAAAAGGAGTGCATGGCGGTGGTGTGGGCCCTCAAAAAGCTGCAACCTACTTGTATGGACAACCG
>OW240917.1:26287057-26298772 GCA_933207985.1 Pelobates cultripes
CATGCAACAGTGGTGCAAAGCCTGGTTTGTACGATAGCTCAGCATATTTAGCTTTACATTTACTTAGCAATAGCCCTGTGACTTTTGTTTCCTATTACTGTGTGTGGCAAGCCTCACTATAGAATAGTTAAGCATATCATCCATGCATGTGCCTTCTAGCGACAACTCACAGAGAATATCAGCCTAACTAAATCTCATAATAATATGCAGTATTAACCAGCATGTTCTCTTACTCTCTCTAATATAAAATGTTGTTTTTTCATCTCAGTTGTACATATCTTAGCTCTTCTAACCAAATCTGCCTGCAAAAAACCTGTATAATTGTGTCATGTAATGTGCCTGCTGTTGCTGTTGTGACAAAGCAGGAGATTGTATACTCAAGGCAAAAATAAAAATGTACAAAACAAATAAAGAAGGGAATGAGACTGTGCTCCATATTGGCTTTTCGACAGTCTCTCCCGTCTCTAGTATTGCCATGGCAGCAGCTAAGTGGATGCTGTCACCAATGGCAAACATCTGAGCAAGGAAGGAGTGGGCACTCAAACCACTATAAGCTATCTCCAGGACGTCATAGGTGCCCTGGGACAGGTAAGTGTCGACCGTGACACATGGAGACTTCTAGTAATCACTACGATAGTGACAGCCACTTTTGCTATTAGTTACTACATAGTAACCTAAAAACTTAGTGATATAGTTATTTAGATTGGAAAAAAGACATCTGTTTCTGTTGTTGATCAACAAAAAGGTGAAAAACTCAATTTGAAATAATTGTGCTACAAAAGGGTAAAAATGGTCCTTTTGAAAAGTCCTTCTCTAAATAATTGCTACTATAATGAAACAAGCTATAAAATGGTAATTTTAATGACTATTTCAAATGTAAAACTTAATTTATTGTACTCCAACATAATAATTATATTTTAAGAGAAATAAAGATGATATAATCCTCACCAACAGTCAATTCAATTGTTAGTATTATTAGAAGGTAATGAGCAAATCTTATTACCAAAATTAAAGATGCTCGTTTTATTATTCTCTATAGAATGAAAGTATAAGTGGATTGTGCTAAGACTGAATCCAGCCACTCGGGGAGAGATGGATAGATATATAGATAGATAGATAGATAGACATACGACGGACGGACAGATAATCGGACGGGCAGATAGATAAAAGGAAAAATAGCATCCACTGGGCTAGATCTAACATGTCACCGAATCAGTATTTATGTTGAGAAAGAATTAACTTGTAATCATCCCTTTACAAAAACAGACATTAAATATAGCAAATAATCATTAGACAAACAGCAATCAATCATTGAAGACATTAGCACCCTTCAACACGTTTTCATTGAATAGTATTCCATTTTAGAGCTATACATTAGATTAGGTATGATCAACCCGCTGTTTCATAGGATGTTATTTTCTAAACTGAGAATTTAACGTGGATTTCAAATTTAAGGTCTTCGTAACAGAACTGAAAGCATTGCTGACATAGAAGATTTCCAGTTCAGCTATTTGAGTTTGAAATCACTTTGCATTGTCACTTTAGCAAATACGCCTGATTGTTGTCAGAGTCATGTTTACAATTTTTGGTACATCTTACAAATATAAGATAATTTAGTGCAAAAAGGTCAGTACTAAGAGGAAATAAGACAATACTTACTAATAAACCGTGAATATTCAAGAGCCAGTTTCTTTATATGTGACCTAATGCAATAAATATCATATAGGCTCTGGAATAGTTACTGGATGAAAAAAGAAAGATCACTTAATATTGTAAAGCAGCATTGTCACTAAATCTACAAAATACTAAAAAGGAAATAAGAATGTATTGACATATACAGGAACAACATGCTGAAATGTTTTGGAAAGTGCGGTTATACCTTCCCTTGTTAAATGATTAATATATTTGAGAATGGAGACTATTTTTCAATATCCTGTTTCAAGATAAATTACTAGTACTATTACATATCCATAAAAATAATATTTATTTAATACATCCAATAAAGTAATCATGGGTAATTTAACTACAAAAAAAATTATTTAATAACGGACTTTTGTTGCACAAAATAATATAAAGTAGATCATGGATTGGAACCCAGAGCTCCCAGAGCAGCTTAATTTCTAACAAGGCAACAATTTATCTTTTGCAGAAAAAAATAAAAAGACATGCCCGGCAGAATGATGTAAGAATCCAGAAAAAATAATCCAAATAAAAACGGTATTGACAACTTTTTGACATTATATATGTGCTAATTGTGACTTAAAGGAAACCTCCACTGTCCAAACAGACAAAATAAAAGTATAAATCACTATTTAGTAAATATACCTTAAATTAATACTTGCATGAATTTTCATGCATGCATTCAATGGGGATATATTTTAAAACAGACTGCAAAAACTGCAGTTCTTATTAACTGCAGCCTGTGCAAGCCTTCCTCTTTTTCTCAGGAAAAGACTTTCAGTGTCTTCAAGGGAAAATAGCCCATCAAATGCTTCTGATTGCTCATCTGCTGTGTGCATGCGCGTTGACTTGTATTCATGCGCACTTGCAGAATACTGATCGGATGTCTGTGGACCGGCGTTGGTCTGAGGTCTGATCTGAGGTATGCAGGGTGGGAGGCAGTCATGCTCAAGTAGAGGAGGAGCTAATGGAAGCAGGAAAAAGTTTCCACAGCTGTTTGATAGACAGCCAGGAGGGCGTTTCACTAATTATTCCAAAAATTGCTGGTTTCTCATAGAATTCTACAATTTTAGGAACTATCATTATTATGGGCCATTTAGCAAGCAGAAGTGCTTTATGGGTGTGGAATGGTCCTTTAATGATTATGCTAAACTTAGTAGTAATGGGTGGCAGGCACAACTGTGAACACCAAGCTTTGGAGCTGGTACTTGCTGGTAAGGTCCACGTTTAATCAAACCTCGTAAAACCATGCATGCAGAAATGTGAACATATGTTCTATTTCACCATCAAAGTGGGAAGGCATCATTGTGATACACAAGGCCCATTCAAACTTAGGTTTCCCGGTTCTAAGGCAATGTGTGCACTTTATTTCGTCAGTGTTTTAACTTTTTACCAAAAATGTAATTTGCTTCCTGATGGAGATGTCAACCTTCTTATAGCAGATCTAGATTTTTTCTCATAAATGATGATATCATAGATCTATTTTCCTATTTGTCTGTACTATTCCTGAATATACTATGCTTTTTTATTTCTTCATATTTGCCACATGCACATGCTTGTTCTGCAATTAATCATCATTAATTGTGTGTGTTTTATCCTCAAAAGTAGCTTCCAATAGCTACTCCTAACACACAACTAAGGCTTCCCCAATTTTTAACAAGATTTCTTTTAGTTATTTAGAAAACCCTTTGTGGTTTCACCATCGCTATCCATCTCACATATTCAAATATACAGAATGTGTGTAGGACCTGACCAAAATTCTTCTGACTCATAAAGCAAACAAAGAAATCATGAAGAACGTATCCTACCATTCAGCATTCTCCACTATTATCATGTCTCTGTTCCAGTAGAGGTTTTACTACTCCATACCTTTGTCAATTTACATCAAGATATACAAGAGCAACTCTGCTAAACTCTGCTTTCCATTGAGGGTTCTTTCTAAAAGCACATATTGAGTGGTGCTTGAGGGTATCTCACCATGATATTTTTCTTTTCATGATATTATTCCCGCAAGACTGTATGTATCCCCATTTTTTTGTGCGAGCTTAACTTTTATAATATGATTGTCAGTTCACCATATTTCACTACCCCTGTAAATGCATAACACATTGAAATGTGTATATCATTCGGAGTTCTTGAATTGATTGTAGGATTGTCAGTTCCATGAATGGGAGGACCAAGAGAAAGATCATAATATATGATTACATGCTGAGACAGTTCTCAACTCCTGTTCACACATTGATATTAAGGCCAAATAGTAATGGGTGTATTCAATAAACTGTGAATTATGAAGAAGTGAACATCAAATTAAAAAAAACTAGACTAAATTAGCTATATTGGAAAAAGTTTGAAAAAGAACACAATGTAAAAAAATTCCAATTCAGCTAACTGCATGGTGTTTGTTGGTGTTGAAAACCAATACACTGAATAACCATTACCACAACCACTTTTGAATGAAATTATGTCCCAAAGTCTTGTTTCACCTGTCTACTTACAGTCTTACAACATGAACTAGCATTCAAACACAAGAGCTGAGAGCATCCACAACAGATACCTGGATGCCTGCTTTATTAGAATCTGCATGTTTTTAACTTATTGCTGATTAAGAACATGTGAACCATTGTATTTTGAAACATATATCACGCATGGAGTATGGTATATGATCCAACGTATCTGCCTAATTGCATCACTATCTACTTAAATACAAAAACAAACAAAGCAGCATTCATCACTGATATATGTTCTATATTTTCAGACTTTGACGTAAAATTAAGAAAACAGAAAAAAACATATGTATTTTTTTTTGCAGTAAACTCCTTTTTCTTGCACTCCGATGTGGAGACCTTGAATGACGCTACCAATCTATATATTTAAATACAGCCCAATAGATCCTTGAATGTATCACCTTCAATCTATGTTTTAACATCTTCACACAATGTGTCCGTAAAAAGTGATCATGCCTCCAGAATATTAATTCAGTAATTTGAGGCAGAACCAAGATGTTTTTATATATTAACATATTTTCCCATTTGTTTCATATTACATTTAAAAAAACTAAAATAAGTTAATAAATGCATGAACATTAATATTAACAGTAAATAAGCTGTATTATCTAGAAATATCTTTAAACTTTTTATGAGATAAAAAGGGAATTGCAAATGTTTACCAGGATCAATCAAAGACATCAGAGAACTCGCAGACCACATGAGATGCAGAGGATACTCACAATGCAGGATCTTCTACTACTCCCGTAACAATGGAAAAAATGGAACAGCTGTTTACTGCAATTTCTGACGAGCTTTAACAACATTTTTAAATACTTGAAGAAGGAATATACAAAAAATGATCAAGAAATGAATGAACCTTAGTTACTAACATTGAAACTTACATTAGTAATACATGAAGGAAAATGTAAACACTTCTGCTGTCGGCCTCCGATACTCCACGCACGTCTCGACGTTGTGATGCCTTGTTTTGATGTCATTGATGACGTGGAACACTCACATTCTGCCCTTTTATAAATGTAAAGTTACATAATGCTTTTTATTTCCATATGACATCACACAGACCTGTAACTAATCACACTTAAGTATGGGGTATTTAACTTCATGGTTGTCCGTAGTTCCTTGCCCTAACGTGGGTTCTGTATATCCAAGAGTGCGTTATATTATAGCACTAATTCTGTTTTCTGACATTGGCTTGTTTGACCATTCTTGCTGTCTGTAACCTTGACCTTGGCTTGTTTCTGGATTCTGTGTAACTCTGTTATCCATGACCTTGGCTTAACGTTTATTCTGTGTTTGCTTGTTGAAGTTCTGACTTATTTCTCAGTGTCATTCTAAGAACAGGTATACATACCAACCTTGTTTCGACCTAGGTGTGTGTTAGGGTCAGTCCTGACACAAAAATGCAAATGTTGCCCTTGCAAATGTTTACTAGGATCAATCAAAGACATCAAAGAACTCGCAGACCACATGAGATGCAGAGGATACTCACAATGCAGGATCTTCTACTACTCCCGTAACAATGGAAAAAATGGAACAGCTGTTTACTGCAATTTCTGACAAGCTTTAACAACATTTTTAAATACTTGAAGAAGGAATATACAAAAAAATGATCAAGAAATGAGTGAACCTTTGTTACTAACATTGAAACTTAAAGTAGTAATACATGAAGGCAAATGTAAACACTTCTGCTGTCGGCCTCCGACACTCCACGCACGTCTCGATGTTGTGACGCCTTGTTTTGATGTCATTGATGACGTGGAACACTCACATTCTGCCCTTTTATAAATTTAAAGTTACATAATGCTTTTTTTTTCCATATGACATCACACAGACCTGTTACTAATCACACTAAAGTATGGGGTATTTAACGTCATGGTTGTCCGTAGTTCCTTGCCCTAATGTGGGTTCTGTATATCCAAGAGTGCGTTATATTATAGCACTAATTCTGTTTTCTGACATTGGCTTGTTTGACCATTCTTGCTGTCTGTTACCCTGACCTTGGCTTGTTTCTGGATTCTGTGTAACTCTGTTATCCATGACCTTGGCTTAACGTTTATTCTGTGTTTGCTTGTTGAAGTTCTGACTTATTTCTCAGTGTCACTCTAAGAACAGGTATACATACAGGGGCGGACTGAGAACCCTCAGGGCCCCCGGGCAAAATAAATCAAGGGCCCCCTTACAGGCCCCACCCATACTCTGCAGCAAGCACCACCCTTGTCCCGCCTCCATGCACCGCCTCCAGCCACACCCTACACAATCTTTAGACACAAGGAACAAAAGGGCAATAAGCCCTTCGAGGCCCCAGTAGAGACTACAATTGAGAGCTAATGGGCCATGGAGGGGGGTCTTTCTAGCGGAGGCTATCTCAGTGTCCTTTAGAGAGTGTGTTAGATAGAATCCCCTCCAAGCCCCATTAGAGACTACAATGGAGTCTAAAAGGCTTGGAAGGGGGTCTTTCTAACAGAGGCCATCTCAGCGTCCGTTAGATATCCCCTGCTGGAAACAGTCGCCTCCAGGCCCCAGTAGAAACTACAATTGAGGGCTAATGGGCCATGGAGGGGATTTCTAGCAGAGGCTAGAGTCTAATGGTGCCTGGAGGGTGGTCTCTCCAACACTCTGGTTCCTATTCACAATATAACAACACAACATAGCTCGCTGATACCTAAGCCAAGTTGGCTCCTCTTACCTTAATTACTGTTGCTGGCTGGCAGTCTGTGGGCTTGCTGGCTGCGGCTGGCAGTCTGTGGGCTTGCTGGCTACTGCCGGCAGGCTGTGGGCTTGCTGACTGCGGCTGGCAGGCTATGGCTTGCTGGCTGTAAGCCTGTGGCTTGCTGTAGGCCTGTGGGCTGGCTACTGGCCTGTGGGCTGGCTACTGGCCTGTGGGCTGGCTACTGGCCTGTGGGCTGGCTAACTGGCTGGCTACTGGCCAGCCTGTGGGTTGGCTGGCTGGCTACTGGGGCACTTGTAGATTATTTAAAGAAATAATCCATGCACAATAACCACTACTGCTCCAGAGTAAGTAGTCAAACCGTTTAAGAACAGTTTGACAACTTACCTAGGGTCTGCTGGGATATGAGGCTGTAGTAGGGAATAGGAGCAGTGGTGCAATGTGTGTGAAAGGTTCAGTGTGTGTGTGGGGGTGTGGTGTGTGAATGTGTAGGGTGTGTGGGCAGTGTATGTGTGTGGCAATGTTAGTATGGGGGGCTGTGTATGGGGGTCTGTGTGTATATGGGTGGGCAGTGTATGTGTGTGTGTGAGGCAGTGTGTGTAAATGTGTATGGTGTGTATGGGGGCAGTGTGTGAATGTGTATGGTGTGTGTGTGGGGGCAGTGTGTTTATGGGGCTAGAGTTCACTCTCACCACTGCGACCACCAGGAATCCATGGGGTTACAGTGTTGAGAGTGAACTCTAGCCCGTAGCTCCAGGGCTAGAGTTGACTCTCGCAAGAGCAGTAACGTTGCCATGGTAACCGCGGCAACGCTCTGTGCTCGCGCAAGAAGGACCCAGAGGAGCTGCAGGGTGAGCTCCCAGGTCCTCTCTTCCTCCCCTGCCCGCACGGTGCCTGCGGACAAGGGAGGCCCATTCTTCCTCTTTCTCCCAACTCTCTATTCCCCCCTCTTTCTCCCGGTCTCTTTCTCCCTCCCATCTCTCTATTCCCCTGTGTCATTCTTCCCTCTCTGTCTCTCCCCCCTCCCATCTATCTGTCCCCCCTCTTTCTCCCCCCTCCCATCTCTGTCCCCCCGTCTTTCTGCCCCTCCCATCTCTCTATTGCCCCATCTTTCTCCCCCCACTCCCCATCTGTTATCTTTCTCCCCACCTCCCATCTCTCCTCTTTCTTCCCCCCTCCCATCTCCCCTCTTTCTCCCCTCCCCATCTCTCATAGCCTCCCATCTCTCCCCTATCTTTTCTCTCCCCTCCCCATCTCTCCCCCTCTTTCTCCCCCCTCCCCCATCTCTCCCCCACTCCCCATCTTTCTCCCCTCTGTCTCTCCCCTCTTTCTCCCTCCCATCTCTCCCCTCTTTTCTCCCCTCCCATCTCCTCTCCCCCCTCTTTCTCCCCATCTCTCCCCCCTCCCCATCTCTCCCCCCCTCTTACTAAAGTCAGAGGGGGCCGGCCGTTTGATGCTGGAGCCGCCGGACCGGGTGACAGCCTCGCCGGTCCGGCGGCATTCCTCCTACTAACGCTGAAGGAGGAGGAGGAGCATGTGTCTGTCATGCTCCTTTGCGGTTCCCACATCCTGTGCTGGGAATTGTGGGAACCGCAGGGAGCATGATAGACACATGCTCCTCCTCCTCCTTCCTCTTCAGTGTTAGTGAGCGGAATGCCGCCGGACCGGCGAGGCTGCCACCCGGTCCGGCGGCTCCAGCATCAAACGGCCGGCCCCCTCACAGTGTGCCACCGGGCCGGCCACCCGGTGGCACCTTCCGCTCAAGTCCCCAATCCAGCCCTGCCGCCGGGCCCCCTGAAGGCGGCCCTGGCGGCGGGCCCCCCTCCCGGCCGGGCCCTCGGACCGTGTCCGAAGTGCCCGACCGGTCAGTCCGCCCCTGTATACATACCAACCTTGTTTCAACCTAGGTGTGTGTTAGGGTCAGTCCTGACACAAAAATGCTCAAGTCATGAGTAAACATAATTTACTAGCATTGAAACTGATGGTAGAAGTGCATGCAAGTTAACGTAAACATTAAAAAAAATAGGTCCAAGTGAATTTCTTTAAATATGCTGCTCTTATTTGAGACTTCATTTAGCACCATTTAGCTTAACAAATGGTGTCTCAAGTTGGTGACTATTTCTTTATTGTATTATTTTGCACCTATAACAAACAAATTATATTGGTTAAGAAAAAGAAAATAAAGAAAATCAAAAGGTAAATTTTAATTATGCCACAAGTCAATTGTAATAATAATGTATAAATATTTAAACCAGCAATTATATTTAAGTTACATTTTTGAACATAATGGCTTCTAGCCCCTTTAAGAAATCAGTTGCATTAAAATATGAAAATTGCATAATACATGCATACATATTGGAATTAGATTTTATAAAACAAAATAAGGTTAACACAGATTAGATAAAATGTTTTGAACACATCTGTAACATCTATTTTGAATAACTATCTCTATTAGACGTTTGCAAACCATGGGCAATAGATGGGAGCAATAATGGGTGGGGACAATAATGGGGAGAACATCTTACTGTCCACCCCAGCTCCACCTGTGGCCAGCATGTAGTGGCTGTATTAAAAAAAAAAAAAAAACATGGGGAGTATTCTAAAGTTCCCTCAACCCCTATCTTTGAGTATTGGGTAGGGACCATAAAATGTTAGCAGGTGGACACTTAAGAACACCCGCATCCCCACACATTGGCGGAGCATGGGTGCTATATTAAAAATAAGAAGGAAGTCCACATGCTATTGTCCACCCTCCTTAACCCTCACCCATGGGTGCTCTGACAAACAATTTATGAGACTAAGAGCTAATACTAGAGTTTAAAATGTCCGAAGATTATTTTGCATTAAGATTACTACAAACATTTGGATTTGAATTTGGACACCCATCATTTTCCTGGATGCATATTAACACATTCGACAAAGAGGACACCTTAAAGAAGTATCTTGTTTAGTTAACTATTCCCTTTCCCCTACCATATGATAGCTGCACGCAACAGAACAAACTTGTCATGTGTCTCCTATTAGCTATAGGAATTGATGTGTACAAGAAATCTTTTACAGCTGACAATGGTAGTGGATAAATAAGAATTCTGACATTTCACAACAGTCAGAATTACAATGAATTTTTCCATCAATGGTTCTAACAGAGTTAAAACAATACTCCAAGTACCATAACCGCTGCAGTCCACTGGAGTGGTTATGGTACCATAAGAACCCACTTATCTAGCCACTCTTGGAAGGTCTTTGCACAGAGCTAGCCCAGCAGAGCAGGTCTTAGTTCAATAGCTGCGTTAACTTAGCTGACACTTTCAGTCAATGAGTCAGGCTCTATGGCAGGTCCTAGCTAACAAGAGCTAAGGGAAGCTCCTTACTACCAATTAATTTGACAAATAATTTGCATATGGATTGACTGCTTAACCTAGCAAGGTGCTTGCCCCCCCGAGATCATTTTTTGTTGTCATTAACTATTAAACGATAAACAAAAAAGAAAAGCTTGTTTATGGTAGCAGTTATAAAGATAATAGCACAAAAGATTCTAAGGAAGGCACACAATAAGTGTTAGCAAACATGTCTTAAACTGGTTAACTATATTGTGTTCTAGAATTAAAGGAATATTTGGCTTTTTCTGTGTATTGGCTTATTTAAAGTTGGTTTTATATCTCCACGGAGGAATTATATTGGATTTCCATATCAAAAGATGGCTTGGTCCATTATCCTGATAATGAAAATACATTATATGAAGCATAACCAAAGCAGCCAATGGTTTTAAGAGCCCTACAATGTATCCAGACCATGATAATAGGCAGAGAATTGCTAGATTAACATTATGTGAGTATAAATCTCAGTATTATCCATGTAATGAAAAGTCAATGGCAATAAAGTTTGCTGAATTGTATACACAATGAATTGGCTCAACATTCATATCACACAGCCTAAAAATCTAATATTATGATAACAATTACCCAGAAACATACAATTCGCATGAGATCTAGATATGTATGTCCCTAAAATGCAGATTTGAGCAAAAGTCCCAAAGCAGGGAACATTATAGTAAATGTTCCATATTCAATTGGAACGTGTGATCTTTATTCTTTATCTCTACAGAAATAAAGAAGCCAGGTTTCAGCAAAGCAATAGCAGCAAATGTTTGAGTAGTTAAAATTGCTGCTAAGTGAACATTTTATTATGTACTATGTATTATGTATTATGTATTATGTAATAGAATACATATCTGGAAATATATGGTACTTAGCATGAAGGTTATAGTGGTGGTGATAGATCATTCACCTGGTTCTCCTTTACTAGAATAATCGTGAGGGATATTGTGACAATACTATATACTTTATTCCCCAAGTTACTTTCCCTGTGTTTGGTAGATAAATCTACTGAACACCGACCACCCCCCTGGCTCATTAAGTTCAAAGAAACCACAGACTTAAGTGCTCTCCCTGTGTGGCCGCCGTTCGTATAACCAAACAACATGTGCTGGAGAAAACTGCACGAAAGTAGGCAGCGGGACTTGATCGTCGAGTTTCTGGAAATCTAAGTTGGACACTCGACCTCGTGAATACCGGCACAAACAACCGCTTCTTTCTATGACAAGCTAGGAGAGTGCTGTTTGGTAGGTTTGTTCACACAAACAAGGCAAACAAACGCTACCTATGAGCAAGGGGAACCGTTTGTATTTTTGTTCACTTTGTAACTCCTGAAATTGACCGACCACTACCTCTGATTCTATGGAACTAATTTTGGCATGCGCCTTGTGTGCGGTTGGTCAAGACTTTACCCAGTAGTGATTTGGCTGTGTTTGTGGGATCTGAGCGCTATTTGGATAACTTGGGAGCTCAGATCCAGGCTTTC
>OW240917.1:26302794-26317967 GCA_933207985.1 Pelobates cultripes
CTCCATAATGCAAAGAGTCCCTACTTTGTCTTATGATTTTAGAGAAAACTAAAGAAGACAGGAAGAAATGAAGAACAGATCCTGAGAGAGGGGGAGAAGAGGAAGAGATTGAGGAAAGGTAAGTTCGGCATGACAGTGCCGCTTTAAATACACCTCTAGTGGCTGTCCTTCTAAGCTTCCTCCTCCAGAAAAATTTAACTTTAAAGCAAATGGGGTAGACAAGGGTGTCGACAGAAAAGAACCTACAGTCCAAAAAAAAAGATTGTTATTTTCTGAAATATATCTTTACTTTACGTTACAGGTGGTATAAGGAAAGGTAAGCCAAAATATTTGCTAAAATGATTATAACAGGTGTTAGATTATGTCCAACTTTTTTTTTTAATTTTATTTTATGGGTGAATTATTTACATGTAACAATATAAATGCAAGTTCTATAATATACACTCATTCATGTAAGATTAAAATTGTGAGGATTTTGAAATGGAAGTTACATATAGATGAAATGAGTGACCCTTTCCGTGGCAATAATATTTTTGCTACTGAAGTGCTCATCATTAAAGAGTCAACTGATTAAGTTAAGTTCAGTGAAGGAGAACGTTTAAAAAATAGAGATGTTTTGTCTTAAATTATATCTCTAGTTAAGAATATACAATTAAATGAATATACTATAGAGTGAAGACCAGATAGTTGTAATGTTCAATGATGATTGTCTTCGTGGATCTTACTGGCTATTATATATGCAAATACTTACTTTGTTCCCAGTCTCATAAACACTGTTGAAATATGTTTTTGTTCTTTCAGACTGTGTTAGGTGAAATGTAACAATGCATTTGTGTATCTTTGTGTGTATCTATGACATTAAACCATTTAAATAAAAGGTCAAAATAGTTCCATTATGGCAAAACGATGTTGCCAATATTTTATCAGTAATTTGGTAAACTATATTCTGATATGTCTCTATACACTGCTAACTCTGATATGTTTTATATGTGTAATGTGTGTTTATTCGTACTTAATGGGACAATCATAGCTCCTAACTAATGTTTTTTTTTTTTTTTGCAATTTTGTAAAAATGAAGTAAAAATGTTGAGACTGAACTTGTATGAGTGGGAAGTAACTGAAGGGCAAGCTAATCTGTTTTTTCCTGTTCCCATTGTTTTCATAAACTTTGTTTTTGAGTTATTTGCATATGACTAGGATCTCCATATATCTAAAGGATAATTCAGATGTGGACCACTTGTTCATTGTTTCTAGATGGGTATCACCTACATGTCTGTGATGAGATCCAGAGAAGGACAATACAATCATCTAAACATAAAATCATATAATTTGATGGCAGATAAGAGCCATTCGGCCCATCTAATCGGCCCAATTTCTTAATATTTGCATTAGTCTCTTATATCTAGGATAGCCTTATGCCTATGCCACACATGCTTAAACTCCTTTACTGTATTATTCTCTACCACTTCAGCTGGAAGGCTATTCCATGCATCCACTACCCTCTCTGTAAAGTAATACTTCCTGATGTTATTTTTAAACTTTGCTCCTCTAATTTAAGACTATGTCCTTTTGTTGTGGTAGCTTTTCTTCTTTTAAATAGTCTCCTCCATTAAGGTATTGATTCCTTTTATAAATTTAAATGTTTCTATCATATCCGTCTTTCCTCCAAGCTATACATGTTAAGTTCCTTTAACCTTTCGTAAGTTTTATACTGCAATCCATGATCCAGTTTAGTAGCCCTTCTCTGAACTCTCTCTAAAGTATCAATGTCCTTCTGAAGATACGGTCTCACCAGTGTTCTGTACAATGGCATGAGCACTTCTCTTGTACAATGGCATGAACACCCTCTCCCTATACAACCAAGCATTATGTTAGCATTTCCTGCTGCTCTATTACATTGTCTGCCTACCTTTAAGTCATCTGAAATAATTACCCCTAAATCCCTTTCCTCAGATAAGGTTAAGACTGAATCAAATATTCTATACTCGGCCCTTATTCACATTTTCCTCATATATGGTTGCATTTCTCATCATGTCACATTACTTGAGAATCCCCTTTCATCAGAATTACATGGGCAATATTAAAATACTAGAAACTGGATGAGATAAGATATAATAGTCAAAATCATATTACTATAGAACTCTAACGTTTTAGTGAATGCAAGCAGTGTCAGTTGTCCCTGCCTTTCATTAGCATCAATCATGTAAAAATGAATCACCATAAATTAGGAAATGAGAAATGTGAAACGAAATGCCTCTAATAAACCAACTCAAAATGTGTCATAGCTCTCGCATCAACTTTTAAAGTTTGATATTGAAATGGTAGGTCCTTACCATGACGACTTCAGTGATTTGAACTGGACACGGTGGTAGGAGTCTGTATGTGCAGAGTTTTAGCTTGAAATGCTGCGAATACAAAGATATTGGCCTTTTTGTTCTGGGAGCTGGGTACATCACCAGCACACGTGACTTACACAGCTGGGCTGCCTAATGTCAATTTTGTGCATATTTTACGTCTGTAGCCAGCGCACCCAGAGCACTGACAACAGACATGTTTAGCTTCTAAGCTTACAGGCAGAGTCTGCAAGAGGACACCTGAATGTACCCTCCACATCTTTATGTATTTAGCCCATCGTTCTCCCATGTCCACCTCTTCTTCCTCCTCTAGCAGGCCTACATATCATGCATGTAGTCTGAAACCACACAATGGTCTATACCACTCAATAATCTCTTTTCCAAACATTAAAATATTCAGATCCTGTGTTTGTCTGTTAGCCTGTTCACAATGTTTGTTACATTAAAATGTTTAAGTTTAAGTGCAAGCTGTTTTTTGCATTTCATTTACTTCCAAAAAAATTAGAATTTATGATGCAAGAATATAGAATTCTATATTATATTTAGACTCAATTATAATAAATCTAATTTATTTTTATTTTTAATTGCATGGGGTAAACATCTAGAATCTACATTACATATGTACATAATATATATATATATATATATATATATATATATATATATCAGATTATACATAGTTAGATATTGTGCATCTCATGATAAGATGTAGAACATCAAATTGTCACTCAAAATACACTAAGTAGAAAGTCAGGAAGAAGATACTGGATCTAGGATGCCAATTTCCATAATTAATTATATGAGACCTTTTGTAGCTCTAATTAACTACAAAGATTGCAAGTGCTTCCAGTGGTTAGCTCCACTTAAGTTCTATGTATGAGTGTTTTCCTGTGTTTTTACTTAGTGTATTTTCAGTGACAATTAGATGTCCTCTAGATATGTATTCTGCAAATGACGAACGTAACATTATAAAATAAATGTTGAAAAATAATTTAATTGGGATCAGGGTTAAATAAGAAGTAAAATGTTTGTTGCAATTAATTATTTCTGTCTCTTTTACTCCAGTGAAGCTAAGGTAATTCCATGATTAGTGTTTCAAACATTGATATAATAGGAGTATGCATTGTATTATGATCTACTAGGGTGCTGAAATAGCTCCTAGCAGTTATCCTTGAGCTATTACTTTATACATTATCAAATAGATGTTATTTTTTTTTTACCACCACTTTTTATTAAGGTATAAGTATGACGTACTGAGAAAGCAATGCTATAAAATATAGATCACAGCTACATTAAATATGTTGGCATTGCATTAGACAGATCAATACCTCATTTTAAAATATAATACAGTATGTAGTTAGCACATACCACAATTAAAGAATAGGCAAACATACTTAGAGTACAATGTAGTAGAAAATATAATAAATTATGCAGTTGGTACACAACACAATTAAAGAATAGGCCCAGTATACTCAAATACCATTACCACAGTGTAGTAGGAGATTCCTTAATGTAATGTGGACTCATTAACAATAGGACTAAACCTGGCCAAAAGACCAAGAGTGAGCTGACATTCAGTTAGTCAATAAAGGGAGAGTGTGAGAGAGTGAGAGTGTCCTCCATTCAACACATGAAATTCAAGAACTTACTGCTCACTTGAAGCTTAACATAGTCCATCCCTTGACATCTGTCAATGGTTTTAATGTCGAGGCTGAATAGTATGTATATAAGAAGGGTATATATATATTTATATAGTGGATGAACTAATATAGAGAGGATCTTGGTGCAAGAATTGTTTTGGGCCCCCCTCTAACACAAGTCTAGCTAAAAGATAGACCCACGTCTGTCATACAATTCATAAGATGCTATGTCATCTGGTGATCTACCATTTGCCTCTCCTTGCAATATTGTATTTGTGATTAGTTTGTGCATTGTGTATGGAGTATTTATGAGTGCACACCTGTTGTATTTGTATATAAAGTTGCCATGGGAATGCAGTGGTCTTCTTGCATTTAATGTTTGCCGTTTTTTTTTATATGTAACTTTTAAATGTATGTGTACTTTTATGTGTAGTGTTGGTGTTTGAATGAAGAGGTGCTTGTATATAATATTGGCATGTAATAAAGGGGTGTGTTTGTATGTGATGTTTGTCTTTGTTTGAAGGGTTGTGTTTGTATGTAGTGTTGGCTTTTTAATTCAGATGTGTAGTATTGTGTTAAAATTTTGTGGTGTGCTTATATTTACTGTTGGTGTGTGGACACAGGGATGTGTTTGTATGTAGTGTTTGACTACTGGGATATATGCACATGTATGTATTCATAACAAGTACGTCATTTTATAGCATCAGGTATTAGTTTAAGAACAAAACCATTATTTGATAGATGCTAATAAAGACAGAGTCAATGATTTCTCCAGTTTTTATCTACCATTACAATCAGTTTCTTGAATGTTTCCTTCTCCATCAAATCATGTCACAATTGTGTTCTTAAGGTCCAGGCACTCAAGTTCAATCCAGTGGGCAGATTTATTGGAACAAAATCAAAACAATGTTTTGGCCCACAACAGGGCCTTTGACGAAGGCCCTGTTGTGGGCTGACACGTTGTTTCGAATTTGCTCCATAAATCTGCCCACTGGATTGAACTTGAGTGCCTGGACCAGGCTTCCTCAAACTCTGGCCCTCCAGATGTTGCTGAACTATAACTCCCATGATTTTCAGCCTATCTATTTCATTCATAGAATCATGGGAGTTGTAGTTCAGCAACATCTGGAGGGCCGGAGTTTGGGGAAGCCTGGCCTGGACCATCATTACTTTTTTGCAAATCAAATTGTGAGGATTGGCCAACCTCAGGCCCGGTTGCACCCTGGAATCCAGGCGAATGGTAATTACAATATGAAGAATTGAACAAAAACATGAAAACAATATGTAGTGCAATAATATAGTGTAATATTGTTTTAATATAATTGGAAATTGCATAGTGTTGTGTCTTTTTAATTGCCATTAATATTTAACCTCTACTTAGGTTCAGATTGTTAGCAATAATGCATTGCTTTTCTTATTCATCTAGTGTCTTTCCTTGTGGTTTTCTGGGATTCCACTAGAGGAAGTTGTTGCAGTTCATTAATTGGGCAATGCTCAGCATGTATTATCTCACATTCAGGTTACTTTCAAATCTCGCTCCGCCCAACACTCTTGTTTCCCTACTGTGCCAGTATATGTATTTAAAGGAACACTATAGGCACCCAGACCACTGCAGCTCATTGAAGTGGCCTGGATGCAGTGTTCCAGTCCCACTTACATATAGTATGTATATAGCTTAAAATGGATTTCTTTCAATCATATAATTCTCCTAGGATTATAGTTTCCAAACTGTTCTAAACTTTTATTAAATTCTGTGTGATAATTTAGATTCTTGTTTTGTTATGGGAGTGTGCCTGTTGTTTTTTTATTTTATTTTATACCTGATCTATATGTCTAGTTTATCAGTTTATTTTGTTTTTCTATACAACACATCATTAAGACACCTACATCAATAGTTAATTTATGTTACTGCCTGTTTTCTTAACGGGGTTCTGTAATGTAAGGAATACAAAGCAACCCTTTCTCTGTTGTGCCCCCCCCCCCCAGCTTTGCAAGGGTTAAAACGCCATTTAGTCATTTACCAATGCCAGCACTGATCACCCTCCTCAGAGGTGCACTCAAGGCCCTCCATGGTGCTCCCTGTCCCTCGGTGCTGGGTCGGCGCTCTTCCTTCTCCGACATCACCTAATCGTGTGGTGTTAATGCGCAAATGCAGCAAGCACTATGAGCACATTAGGTCCTCCCCATAGGAATGCATTGCATGCAGTGCGTGAGGACGTTCAGCACCAATTAGCAGACCAAAAGTTGCCTAGCGTGCAGGAAGTAACTCTACTGGCTGTCTGATTGACAGCCACTATACACAGTCTTAGTCCTGCAATGTATTCATTGCAGTTTCTCAAAAACTGCAATCATTTACATTGCAGGATTAAGTGGGACTGGAACACTGCATCCAGGCCACTTCAATGAGCTGCAGTGGTCTGGGTGCCTATAGTGTTCCTTTAAATACACACCATTGATTCCTTTAAGAGTTCTGTATTTTATGTTGTTTCATAACTTAAACCAGATCTAAATCCAAGTGCAAGAAATATTAGTCATACTTTTCAGCATGCACCAACAAATGGGATTTTTAAACAACAGTTTATTGTTTTTAAATGTTCAATCAAATGAGTACCAAATACGTTAATCAATCAATCTGATCACCAGTTTTCATGAAACACACAGCTGAAAAGTTTGAAAATTCATAACTGGAATCTTGCTATAAGACGTCCAATGTATGTAGACTAAAATACCACAAAACAAAAAGTAAAGAGTTAAAAATGACTACAATATTACTGGAATGAAAAAAACAGGTAAAAATAAAATATATGTGTGTGCGGTGCACTGCTCAGATAAATTAAAATCTAGACATTTCACATTTCAAAGGTGCTTAGTCATAACTACTTAAGAATAATAATACCAAAGTATTTGAGTAGGAAGGATATGTTTAGCTTTTTCTAGTTTTCAAGGGTGTCCTGGGGTTGATTGAATAGAGATGACTTAAATCATAAGTTTTATTATTAGAGGACTTGACCATTTTTAGCAAGTTTAAGTGTTGAGACTATAAAGACACATGTGAATGCATTCAAAGAGTTTATGTGTCATGATAAAATTATAGAGCTCAATGAATACCATAAACATTAAAACATAGTATTAAAGCTAGTAAAGAAAACATAGGCATTGCTTAATTGTAGACTTGTGCATGGCAAAAAAGCATCTTCCAAATTTTTGGGGGGTTTAGAATGACCTAATTCCATTCCATGTGGCATTTCAAATTGCATAAATTGCAAACGTAAAAAAATTCAGATAAACTGAAAATATGAATATTTAAAAAAAAATAATAAAATGTGTAAATGTTTTTTTTCTTTTTTCTGGTTTAGTTACCCCCACTGAAAGCCCATGGGTGGAGGTTAACAGTAGCCTATACACCGCCTCAATTTGTTTTAATTCCTCAACCCAAAGCCCATGGGTGGGGTGTGGACAAAAGCATGTCTATCTTCCCAAATGTTTATTAAAATATCCCCACATACTGTCCATGGGTAGGGAATGGGTAGGAACAATGGCATGCCCCCCATTACTAATTCCCCCACCCGCTGCCCACTCAGTGTTTAGTAAACATGCCTCTACCTGCTGCATGGTAAGTAGGTGCATATGGGGGATAGTATTCCTCCCTTATACTAGTATGAGGCCATACTGACACTCGTAGGCAGGTGTTATGAATGTGGAAGCTAGCTAGTAAGCTCTGGCCAGTTGTTACATAAGGTTTTCGTAAAATATTTGGCAGCTGGCCTTTAGTGTTGCCGGGGGACAAATAGTTGGGATTTTAACTCTGAATCATATGTGGAGGCAAGAGGGGACTTTTTTTAAATTTTTAAGCTCACACCTGATATTTTACAAGCCACATCTCCATGGGATTCTAGCTTTCTTGGAGCCTTTCTTAGTGACTAAGCAGCAAGCTGCCAAGCCGTTGTTTTTTTAATTACAGTGAGTAGCCGCTGGCTGCTCACTGTTTAGTAGGCATGCGCCCAGCCACTGCAAATGCTGATCAGTTGCTACACGATTAAAGATGATGCCACTTGTAACGGAGCTCCTTGTACTCCGACTGAGTACCCTCCTTTGACGGATGCTCCTAGCGCTTCCTGAGGACTCCAAGCGCTGCAGCAGACACCACAACCACCGCAGACTCCGCAACCACCGTATCTTGACTGGAGTCTCGCCTTCTTCCTTCCACCCTGGATCAGCTTCTGTCCTCCAGGACTGTGTGGGAAAGAACTCTTCCTTCCACCCTGTATGAACCTCCAGCATCCAGGACTGTGTGGTGAAGACCCCTCCTCCAAGGAGAGCGTGTCCAGAACAAGCTCTTAAAAGAGCTAAGTGACTCAAACTCAGGAGAGCATGCAGAGCATAGCAATCCCCAGTGTGATTATAACATCTCTCTCCAATAACGAGACAAGGCTACGTTTAGAGGGATCAAGAAGAACTATCAAAACCTTTATTTCCCTTGGGACCAGCCAATAGGGTCACCACAATAACATTGTTGTGAAACCTCAATAAAATCACAAACAGTCAAACCATATCAAGCAACACACAGTGACTTATCACAACACAATGGCACATTTTAAAAGGGGTGGGGGGAGACAATATTTAACAATAAATATCTCACCTGCCTGCAGAATTAGCAATATGCAAATCTACCCGAATATGCAAATGAACCAGTCTTGCAATTCAGGTAGTGCATATTGCTGTTGCTACCAACAGAGGGCAATAGACAAGCTCCATAGCCAAACCCACCTAGTTGGTAGCAAACCTCAGCAATACAAGAGAGCAGGCAATACATTACACAGTACACACACACACACTATAAACAATTACACACACCCTGCACCTATAATGGGTACAGGGTGACTAAAACATAGGATAAATAAAGCAGCCCACATAAATAGTCTGTCTGAAGATAGACTAGGGGCTTTAAAGCCAAATACATGAAAGAGTCATAGTCACAGGGGAGGAGACTGGCAAGTAGGCCTCTCCAGGACCAAGTGGCGAAGGGCACTTCGTCACATATCTCCCCTTTGGGGGGGAAGACTAACCAGGCACCTGACTTTCTGTCGGTCAGTGCCTAAGTTAGTCGAGTCACCCACCGACCATAAGCAAGTGCCAGAGTAGCCCACCCACAACAAACAGTTATTAGAGCCGCCCACCCACAGCAAACAGTGACTGCACCTGGGTATTCCTCTGGGGTGATGGGGCAACACGCTGTGGGGACTTGAGGGACAGAGGCCAGCGGCGCTCTGCCCTGATGCCAGCGCTTCTGCTGGGAGGAGGGGGGTGCAGGCCAGTCCTGTGACAAGGGGATCGGTAGGGCAGAGGCCAGCGGCGGTCTGCCCTGATGCGAGCTCTTCTGCTGGTATAGCCTGCAGGACATCAGGCTCTGGACAAGGGACAAAGGGAGGCCAGAGGCCGACTGCACTCTGCCCAGCTGCCAGCTCTTCCGCTGGGGGGCTTGGGACATAGTCCGGCTCAGTAGCCAGGGGAACGTGGGGGTCAGTGGGGGTTAACATCTCCCCTGTTAACCCTGGGGCCAAGTTAGGAGTTAGCTGGGGAGGGGAATTCGTACTTACCCCCTCCTCCTGTTGTCCCTGTGAGGGTAGTTTGGGATCTGGACAGGCTGTCCAGCATCCCTGTAGGTCGGGCACAGAGACCACGGTCCCCTCTGCGCCATCTGGGAGATTGGTGTCTCCCCTTGGTAGGGTAAGCTGCCGCTGGGGAGATAGGGTGCTGTGCCCCTCTCCCTGAAACACAGGCTGCCGCTGGAGAGGGAGACCGCCTGTCTCCACTCCCATAACATTGTCCCGCTGCTGGAGAGAGAGACCAACTGTCTCTGCTCCCTGTAGGACACACTGCTGCTGGGGAGGAAGGACGACACCTTCGGCTCCCTGTAACTGGCACTGCCGCTGGGGAGGAAGGACGACACCTTCGGCTCCCTGTAACTTGCACTGCCGCTGGGGAGAGAGACCAACTGTCTCTGCTCCCTGTAGGACACACTGCTGCTGGGGGGGAAGGACGACACCTTCGGCCCCCTGGAATTCGTACTGCCGCTGGGGAGGAAGGACGACACCTTCGGCTCCCTGTAACTTGCACTGCCGCTGGGGAGGAAGGACGACACCTTCGGCTCCCTGTAACTTGCACTGCCGCTGGAGACTAGGTGTCCATATCCTCAACCTCCACAGTTGTCGCTCAAAGGCCATTGCTGCACTGTTCTCAGCACTCAACTGGCTCATTACTTGGTGGACCACCTCGTTCGAAAGGTCTGGGCCATAGCAGACCAACCGCCTCTTTACCTCCTCAATGTAAGCGTCGTCCTCGAAGCGACGTATCATGTTGAGGTGCTCTTCGCAGGGCTCTATCCATCCCTGCTCCATGCTGCTGTAGTTAGGGACGCTGCACAGTGGCTAGCGTTGCCCTCAATAACCTCTCATACAATACCAGTGTCTCCGAGCTACTTCTCCTCGCACTAGGACGCCATCCCTCCGCTGCCACCAATGTAACGGAGCTCCCTGTACTCCGACCGAGTACCCTCCGTTGACGGATGCTCCTAGCGCTTCCTGAGGACTCCAAGCGCTGCAGCAGACACCACAACCACCACAGACCCCGCAACCGCCGTATCTTGACTGGAGTCTCGCCGTCTTCCTTCCACCCTGGATCAGCTTCTGTCCTCCAGGACTGTGTGGGAAAGAACTCTTCCTTCCACCCTGTATGAACCTCCAGCATCCAGGACTGTGTGGTGAAGACCCCTCCTCCAAGGAGAGCGTGTCCGGAACAAGCTCTTAAAAGAGCTAAGTGACTCAAACTCAGGAGAGCATGCAGAGCATAGCAATCCCCAGTGTGATTATAACATCTCCCTCCAATAACGAGACAAGGCTACGTTTAGAGGGATCAAGAAGAACTATCAAAACCTTTATTTCCCTTGGGACCAGCCAATAGGGTCACCACAATAACATTGTTGTGAAACCTCAATAAAATCACAAACAGTCAAACCATATCAAGCAACACACAGTGACTTATCACAACACAATGGCACATTTTTAAAGGGAGACAATATTTAACAGTAAATATCTCACCTGCCTGCAGAATTAGCAATATGCAAATCTACCCGAATATGCAAATGAACCAGTCTTGCAATTCAGGTAGTGCATATTGCTGTTGCTACCAACAGAGGGCACTAGACAAGCTCCATAGCCAAACCCACCTAGTTGGTAACAAACCTCAGCAATACAAGAGAGCAGGCAATACATTAAACAGTACACACACACACACACTATAAACAATTACATTACACACACCCTGCACCTATAATGGGTACAGGGTGACTAAAACATAAGATAAATAAAGCAGCCTACATAAATAGTCTGTCTGAAGGTAGACTAGGGGATTTAAAGCCAGATACATGAAAGAGTCATAGTCACAGGGGAGGAGGCTGGCAAGTAGGCCTCTCCAGGACCAAGTGGCAAAGGGCACTTCGTCACACCACTGATATTTAACTGTTTACCCATTGGCTGCTGCAAGTGTGCAAAAAGCTGGGATTTTTAATTTTGAATCTCAAACCAAATAAAATGACTCATCCATTGGCCATTTGTTTGTTTTTTCATGATATGTCCATATTGTATTTTTGAATTTTTGATTTCAGACAGATAGCAGATTGCCCAAAATTCTAAATGCACAAGTCTACTTAATTAATTTTACTGAAAACCAAGAAAGGACTAACTGAGAGAGAGAGATTAGAACTTACAAATATCAAACAGGTTATGTATTAAAGAATCATTTGCTTGGAATCTACAATCAGTTACAATTACATTTAATTTCTTGCACTAAAATAGTGAAGTGAAAGACATTTGTAAATGAGCTGTTTTCAGCTGAACTCCTTTGGCCTAAAACTTGAAAATCACTTTAAAGGGATACAATGGTGCTAGGAATACAAATCTGTATTCATAGCACTATACTTCCCGATGGCTCACCTTTCCCCCACCAGAACTGTAATGGTTAATAAACTGTACTTACTGTACTTACTGTACTTACTCAATTCCAGCTCCTATCTCCCTCGGTGCAGGGTCAGCACTCCACCTCACTCAATGCGGGGGTGCTAACGTGCATGCGGGGCAAGCATTGCAAGAGAATTAGGCCATCCCCATTGCTATGATGCTTTCCTATGGGGATTTCACTGATGCTGTATGTCCTCATGCACAGCATAGGAATGCACTGCATGCAGTACGTGAGGACGTTCAGCATCTATTAGCCGACCAAAAGTTGCCTAGCAAACAGGAAGTGCCTCTCGTGTCTGTTTGATTGACAGCTGCTAGAGGCAGTCTTAGTCCTGCTATGCAATTATTGTAGTTTTTAAAAAACAATTCGCTCTTGATCAAACACCTACATAAAATATATGTATACAATTTGTATCTACCTCTAAATCCATAGTTATTTATTATAAATGGACAAAATTCGGCTAAAACAACCAAATTTTTTGAGTTTGCAATTTCCTTAACAGAAATGGTTAAAACTCTGTCTTTTTAAATTTCTACATTTTGTATACAAATTCTGCATAAAGTATAGGATTCAAACATTTACCAAACAACATATTTGTTCTAGATTTTACCCAGAAACAGGCATATTTGTAAAATAAATTATTCTGCATTTTCCTTGTAGTAAAGAGTAGTATAATTTCTTTGATTTCCCAAATAAAGGATAACGTTCTTACCATGAATATATTAGATGGTTAGACCTTATTTTCCCTAACATGGGATGCTACAAGAATCTTTGTTTACCCACAAGAAGACAACCACAACAATGCGTGCACAGAAACATAGGACTAAAATATACTTCTAATAACCAGATAAAAATATATTGCAAAAACAAAAAAAACAGCTATTATTACAGCATGTTTTTATTGAACCTTATCTGTTCTAGGCAAACACAACTCAGATGGGAACAGAAATATCTTCTACTGGAATGATAAGCAGATGGAAAATGTGTTATATGATAGATTTAATCTTTTAAACGCACAATCTGAATTCTACATCCTTTACTGTGTTCACTGAATGAAACAATTTGGGTTATTGTGAGATTATATACTTTCCAGCAATGAAATCACCCTGGAGGTCTGTGTCTGAGGCCGAAATTCTGTAGGAAAAGTTTCTTCTCTGTACTTTTGTATTAGTATTGCAGGTCCACAGAGGACCTCCGTGTTTGGTCCCTGTCTCGGCAACTCATTTGAAAGATCTTAGAGATGACAATAAATTATTTAACCTGCCTGTGATAAGAACAGATGGAATTACAAAGAGGGAGATATTTCAGGAAGCAGACTGCTACGAGAGCTTGTAGAGTGGAGGATTTATAAGGATAGATGACACAAAACAGACACTGTCAGATACTAAGCCAACAAGGTTGGGAAAAGCAGGTGGTCGCGATCATAAATTTTTCATGAGGTGCTGAGCGATATAGAGCATAGATAGAATACAAACATATGGATCAGATATACGGTTCAAAGACAGGTGCTTTTATAAGTTTAAAATCTTATGAAGTATTAAATGTAAGGTTTAAAAATGTGTGTTATAGTCTGTGTATACATGCTATCGTAATACAACCACTTAATTGAAAATGATAGCAAATAATCAAATTTCGATTACATAAATATATGTGGTATGTGCGTTTTAATAAAATAAAATGATCATCTGTCTTCTTTTAATGTATATTGTATTATGAAATTACTTTTTTATTTCATATAATTTCTATTTACTAAAATATTTTTTAAAGTGACACATTGTATGTTAGTTTATATATTGTGGCACACAACATTATGTCTGCTGTTCAAAGACGATGCCTACAAGAATTTTTAAAGGTTGTTATTCTTCAGTTATAAACAGTATAAATCCATGGATCCATCAGCCATTGTGTAGTATAGACCTCCTGTAGTTGTGTAATGGTGTCATTAATGAGATACTCAGACCATGTTGGTTAAATCACCAACTTTCAACCTATGGAAAACTTGAATGTATGACTCATCCTCACTAATATCAAAATGTATGAGTTTCCTAAATATTTATGTTTTGCAAATACTTCAAAAACCATAAGGTAATCGAGATTTCAAAGCTCTCCAAACATGAATAGATCCCTGTATCTGTCAATCTATATAACTGCTGCCCAAGTTTTCAAATTCCTGCCTTTAGAGCAATTATCTGACACAATGATAAAATGCTCGGATTGATGGAAAGATATTTGTAGATTTGGATAATACCGGTCACCGCAGTCGTTCATCTGTATATATTTATATATACACACTATTGAGCTAACTGCAGGTATTTAACTACATATATCTGCTGGCTGACCACAGCCGCTCACCTGTATATATAAGCTTTTATTTTATTTGTTCGTGTGTCTTTTTTAGTTTATTCTATACTGTATATAGTGTGACTATAGAGTGTGTTGTCTGTTTGTTCTTTGTCCTATTCAGACTTTCAAAACAATCTATTAAACTATTAGTTTTAAAATTTTAGATAATTTATTAGTTAATGTTACCCCCTCCATCTCCTTTTTCTTTTTGTCAATTCTCACCGGGGTTATCCCCCACAAGGAAGGCCATAACGCCTTGGCTCCATTTCTCTCTTTTTTCCTCTCTCTGTCTTTCAGATTGCATACCTTTCATCGTGTTCCATGATCTGGACATTTCTTTCATTTGGGTTTATTTGCATCACAGAATCCAAGATATCCTGTTGATTTTAGTTTTTATTGAGATATGACATATTTTGTCTGTCTAACATGAATTGTGTGAATCTGACCACTCGGGTCCTGTTTGCAGTAGTTACTCTGTATAATGCAACAGTGCAATCGTTTTGAGATATCTAAATAAGACTTGTTTCCATGGACATGAATAATACTGAATGAGAAGCCTCTGGTTAGCTATTTCCCCATGAAGAGACTGAAAGTCTGTTCTGTGGAATAAGGGGAGGGCTGGCAAAGATGGCAGATCATAAAAAACTGCAGCTTTTGCAAACTATTTTAAGATATACCCCCATTGAATACGTGCATGAAATGCATGAAAACAGTAATTTTTATCCCCAATATGGACAGTGGAGTCTTCCTTTGAGGACACAGACCATATTAAAGTCAGTCTATAGTGTTAGGGATGCAAAGGTTTATTCCTAACACTATA
>OW240917.1:26318067-26424664 GCA_933207985.1 Pelobates cultripes
TGTGTCACCAGATCAAATTGGTGGCACTGGTCAGCGTATCCACTGTTAGCGTAACACACCCGCTTTAAGGACACTGACTGCTATTCAATCTATAACAGTAAAAAAAGTTTTTTGTTTTTAAATCCAAGCTATTGACACCAGATGTAATTGGTGGCACTGACTGGGGAAATGGGCACAGTATGCACTGTGAGCCTGACACAGAAGCTGGCAGCAGTGGCAGACAACTGACTGCTATTCCATCACTTACAGAGAAAAAAGTTTTTTTGTTTTAAATCAGCTATTGTGACACAGACCTTAAATTGGCACTGACTGAGAAATGGGCTGGTATGCACTGTAGGCCTGACACAAGCGGCAGCAATTGGCAGACAACTGACTGCTATTCAATCTATAACAGTGAAAAAAGTTTTTTGTTTTAAATCCAAGCTATTGTGACACCAGATGTAAGTGGTGGCACTGACTGGGGAAATTGCCACAGTATGCACTGTGAGCCTCACACAGAAGCTGGCAGCAGTGGCAGACAACTAAGTGCAATTACATTACATAGAAAAAAAATAAAAAAAAAGCATACCCTAACCCTAACCTAGCTATGCTTTTCCCTATCTAATGAACAGCAGCTACACTTTCCCTCCTCTTACTAAAGCATGCAGCTTGAGAATGAATCTAAAATGGATGCCTTCCAGGAGGTGGGAGGGTCTGCTAGGGAGGTTGTGCTGCTAATTGGCTGGAATGTGTCTGCTGACTGTGAGGTACAGGGTCAAAGTTTACTCAATGATGACGAATAGGGGGCGGCTCGAACCGCGCATATGTTCGCCCGCCGTGGCGAACGCAAACATGCTATGTTTGCCGGGAACCGTTCGCTGGCGAACCGTTCGGTACATCACTATTTGTGACTAAGTGGCTTTTAAACAAGACTGGACAAACCCCATTTGATCACCCTGAGTTTGCAAATAGTATGATATGAAGGGGGTAATTTTCATTCCTGGGCTGCCACATGGTCTCAAAGGCAAAATACATTGAGCAAATTAATCTGGCAAATTCAATGTGTAAAAACTGAAATGGGCAAACCCTTTATTAAACCCTGTAATTTTCCAAAAATCCTATAAAGTCTGTACATGGGGGGTACTGATATGCCATGATGGCGGTAATTTTAATCCCTGGGCAGCCCATGCGGTCTCAAATGCAACAGGCCCAGCAAACAGATCTTGCAAATTGCAATGTGTAAAAATGTAAGACTGAAATTTGACCCTGTAACTTTCCAAAACACCATAAAACCTGTACATGGGGGCATAGTTGTACTTGCGGTACCTCACAGAATACAAATATGTGTATTTCATTATAGTAAAATCTAACAGTATTGACATTCAATGTTAAAATGCCAAGCAGAACTTGGAAAATAACACAATATCTTAATTTCTCATACATTATTTTTTATACTTTATCCATATTAAATTATGTTCCGTATATGAATATTTGATGTGAAATGAAAGCCCTGTTTCTCCTGAACAAAATTATATATAGTAAGTGTGGGTGCACTTCATATGGAAGAGGTAGATTATGGTTGAACAGACTTACAGTGCAATTTCTTGTTTTTGTGTTGGTCAGAACTTGCCTTCGTCCTTCAGTAGTTAATGTATGATTGCTTTGTATAATTAAACCATAATTTTATCTGAATCAGGGGCTTTTTAAAATGTATAAGCTTTAAAGTTAGTTAGAAATGGAGTTCTCTGTATTTTATATGTCGTGGTTATTGGTCCCAGCAGTATCTGTATAATGTGTAACCTTTCTGTTCTATATTTTACGGGAAAATTAACCAAACTCCCAGTTTTCAATCATCTCTCTAAAAATTTCCATATCCCAAGTACAAAAGTATGGGAAATGTAAAAATGTTCTAGATTTTAAAGATAGTTTGCACATTTCATATATCTCATAAGCACAGATCTTCAGATGTTAGAGAAGAACCTGCCAAAATGAGTACATAGGTGTTGTGGCAGGCTTATTGAATGCATGATCTTCTACAGTAATTACCATTATGTTTGCTTAAGTTAAGTGTTTTAACAAATGTTTTTTAAATGTATTAAATATTTTCTAAGATTTGGAGCTGGTGTTTAGTTGAGTAAGTGCACTGGCTTCTGTATGTTGGTTCCAGCAGCACCATTTTCATGTATGCAAGTGCAGCCTTCCTGGCTTATATGTAATATATACACAATAATAGAACCACTGACTGGTGAGTAACATTGATTATACTGATACAATGACACCTGTCAATGGGTAGAATATATTAGGCAACTATTGAAGAGTCAGTTCTTGAATTTCATTGATTGAAGGCAGGGCAAATGGGAAAATATAAAGATCATGAGTGACTTTGATAAATAGCCAAATGGTGATGACTAGACGCCTGGGTTAGAGCATCTCCACAATGGTTAGTCTTGTGGGATGATATTGGTATGTAGTGGTTAGTAACTACCAAATGTAGTGCAAGGAAGGACAACTGGTGAACCAGCATCAGGGTCATGGGTGCCCAAGACTTATTGATACACGTGGGGTGCGAAGGTTAGCGGTCTGGTCTGATAACACAGAAGTGCTACAGTAGCTTAAATTGCTGAAAACCTTAATGCTGGCCACAGCCAAAGCACCTTCATATGGACATGAGCATTAGAATTAGACCATGGAGCAATGGAAGAAGGTTGCCTGTCTGATGAATCACATTTTCTTTTAGATCAGGTGGTTGTCCAGGGGTGTATGCGTAATTTACCTGAGAAAGAGATGGCAGCAGGATGCACTATGGGAAGAAGGCAGGATGGCTGAAGCAGTGTTTTGTTTTGGACAATATCCAATTCCAAAGATAGAGATGCACTCAGGAGACCAAATAGTGACAGCTGCCACTTCTGGAGCACCTTGGAAGAGATCCACAGAATCTTAGAAATGTTCAGAATCAAAATCCAAAGGCTTCACAGTGTCGTGAAATTAGTGGTATTATATATTTCCCCTGATATGTGCATTCTAGTTTAGCCTCTTTGGTCCATTTAGGCACCCCTTCTTGAACCAGTGCAGAGATCACCATTGTAAGCCCTTCCTGTCTTATGCTATTTACCTTATATCCACTCTGGTTTGCACTTATGAAGAATATTCTATGTTCCTATTATGTAACACTGTATGTGATTATTGTTTGCTACACTTTAGTTTGATATTGTTACCTGGTCTTCTTGACAACATTACACATCATAAGCCCTCCCCTCAGATGATTGTGGTTGTCCCCTCCTTCTCTGATGTCATGAAACTATTTTGAGACAGATTTTTGGGCGGTATTTTATTTTTAGCACAGGTATACATATTTAGTTTTTTGTCTATTATTGTGTAATATTTGTATATTATAATTATTATTCTAATCCTCAATAAACTACCACTAATTGCACCACACTGTAAAGCCTTTAGACATAGGGCAATGTTCTACTGGGAAACCTTGGGCCCTGGCATTCATATTGATGTTATATTGATACGTACCACCTACCTAGAGATTGCTGCAGAACACGTACACCCCTACATGGCAACTGTGTTGCCTGAGGCAGTGGCCACTTTTATCAAGGTAATGTAACTTGCAGGTCATAAAGGATCTGCTGTAAATTTCTTGGAGCCAGATACCAAAGGACACATTCAGAAGCCTTGTGGAGTCCATACCTCTATGGATCAAAGCTGTTTTGGCAGCACAAGGGGGGCCTGCAAGATATTAGGAAGATTTAACTTGTAATGTTGTAGATGATCAATGTATTATTAAGTGTTCTTGCATAGCAAGACCACTTAATGTTATCTCACATATATATTATTATTAAGTGTTCTTGCATAGCAAGACCACTTAATGTTATCTCACATATATATTATTATTATTATTATTATTCTTATTATTATAGCAAAATTTGCCACCCTAACTCCTCCCACAGTTTTTACACTACATAGACAAAATTTTACCAAAACGTGCAGATTGTTCCCGATCGGATTGCTATTACTTTGTGGAACGTTTCGCCGAATGGTTCACGGAATATCGTCGTTTTTGTGGCGCAATTTGTCCCATAGGAATGAATGGCAAAGCTAGAGTGGGAGCTGGCAAAAGCTGAAAAAATCAGGACATGATTTCTAAACTGCCACCACTCCCTTATTTTCAGGCCCACCTACACAAATCTTATATCGAAACGTTCAGCTATCCCTGCTGCCACTAAACATGTCAACGGCTAAGCCGTAGTCCTGATAGTTTTCACAATATGACCATTTGTTTGCAACCAACGCCGTCCATTGACATTCATTGAAACTTCACTCTGCAAAGCTCAAATTTGAAGTGCAATTTCTAAACTGCGACTGTGCCTTCAATTTTAATACTTCAGAGACATACTATGCATCAAAATGTAGGTCTAGGTCTTGTGATTCTCACAATATAAAGCTCTTCACTGTAGGAGTTATAGTTTTTAAGATACGACCATTTGAAGATGGCAACCACCAAAATACTCTGACCTGTGTCAAGCTGCAGCAGCAAGTGATGTCATAGACAGGGCCTTTTGAACACCTGCTAATGTTTTTATAAATGTATGGTTTAATGTAACTGTGCAACAACGCTTACAATTAAATGTGCTAGACTACTGGTGGAGGCAAGAACACTTCACAATTTCCCCAGAAATTGTAGCTTTTCTAATTATTAAGTGTTCTTGCATAGCAAGACCACTTAATGTTATCTCCTATATATATTATTATTATTATTATTATTATTATTCTTATTATGAAATTTGCCACCTAACTCCTCCCACAGTTTTACACTGCGCCGGGCAAAAATTTACCAAAACGTGCAGATTGTTCCCGATCGGATTGCTATTACTTTGTGGAACGTTTCGCTGAATGGTTCACGGAATATCGTCGTTCTTGTGGCGGAATTTGTCCCATAGGAATGAATGGCAAAGCTAGAGTGGGAGCTGGCAAAAGCTGAAAAATCAGAACATGATTTCTAAACTGCCACCACTCCCTTATTTTCAGGCCCACCTACACAAATCTTATATCAAAACGTTCAGCTATCCCTGCTGCCACTAAACATGTCAACTGCTAAGCCGTAGTCCTGATAGTTTTCACAATATAATCATTTGTTTGCAACTAACGCCGTCCATTGACTTTCATTGAAACTTCACTCTGCAAAGCTCAAATTTGCAATTTCTAAACTGCGACTGTGCCTTCAATTTTAATACTTCCAGAGACATACCATCAAAATGTAGGTCTGGGTCTTGTGATTCTCACAATATAAAGCTCACTGTAGGAGTTATAGTTTTAAGATACGACCGTTTGAAGATGGCAACCGTAAAATACTCTGACCTGTGTCACTGCAGCAGCAAGTGATGTCATAGACAGGGCCTTTTGAACACCTGCTAATGTTTTTATAAATGTATGGTTTAATGTAACTGTGAAAACAACGTTTGCAATTAAATGTGCTATGTAAATGATAACAGTTACTCCGCCCACTCCAGTTGTAGACTACAGGTGGGTAAGAACACAATTTCCCCAGAAATTGTAACTTTTCTAGTTATTATTATTCTTATTATAGCAAATTTTGCCACCCTAACTCCTCCCACAGTTTTTATACTACATAGACAAAAATTTACCAAAACGTGCAGATTGTTCCCGATCGGATTGCTATTACTTTGTGGAACGTTTCGCCGAATGGTTCACGGAATATCGTCGTTTTTGTGGCGCAATTTGTCCCATAGGAATGAATAGCAAAGCTAGAGTGGGAGCTGGCAAAAGCTGAAAAATCAGGACATGATTTCTAAACTGCCACCACTCCCTTAGTTTCAGGCCCACCTACACAAATCTTATATCAAAACGTTCAGCTATCCCTCCTGCCACTAAACATGTCAACGGCTAAGCCATAGTCCTGATAGTTTTCACAATATGACCATTTGTTTGCAACCAACGCCGTCCATTGACATTCATTGAAACTTCACTCAAGCCAGCTCAAATTTGAAGTGCAATTTCTAAACTGCGACTGTGCCTTCAATTTTAATACTTCAGAGACATACTATGCATCAAAATGTAGGTCTGTGTCTTGTGATTCTCACAATATAAAGCTCTTCACTGTAGGAGTTATAGTTTTTAAGATACGACCGTTTGAAGATAGCAACCACCAAAATACTCTGACCTGTGTCAAGCTGCAGCAGCAAGTGATGTCATAGACAGGGCCTTTTGAACACCTGCTAATGTTTTTATAAATGTATGGTTTAATGTAACTGTGCAACAACGTTGCAATTAAATGTGCTATGTAAATGATAACAGTTACTCGCCCACTCCAGTTGTAGACTACAGGTGGAGGCAAGAACACTTCACACAATTTCCCCAGAAATTGTAGCTTTTCTAGTTATTATTATTATTATTATAGCAAAATTTGCCACCCTAACTCCTCCCACAGTTTTTACACTACATAGACAAAATTTACCAAAACGTGCAGATTGTTCCCGATCGGATTGCTATTACTTTGTGGAACGTTTCGCCGAATGGTTCACGGAATATCGTCGTTCTTGTGGCGAAATTTGTCCCATAGGAATGAATGGCAAAGCTAGAGTGGGAGCTGGCAAAAGCTGAAAAATCAGGACATGATTTCTAAACTGCCACCACTCCCTTATTTTCAGGCCCACCTACACAAATCTTATATCAAAACGTTCAGCTATCCCTGCTGCCACTAAACATGTCAACGGCTAAGCCGTAGTCCTGATAGTTTTCACAATATAACCATTTGTTTGCAACCAACGCCGTCCATTGACTTTCATTGAAACTTCACTCTGCAAAGCTCAAATTTGAAGTGCAATTTCTAAACTGCGACTGTGCCTTCAATTTTAATACTTCAGAGACATACTATGCATCAAAATGTAGGTCTGGGTCTTGTGATTCTCACAATATAAAGCTCTTCGCTGTAGGAGTTATAGTTTTTAAGATACGACCATTTGAAGATGGCAACCACCAAAATACTCTGACCTGTGTCAAGCTGCAGCAGCAAGTGATGTCATAGACAGGGCCTTTTGAACACCTGCTAATGTTTTTATAAATGTATGGTTTAATGTAACTGTGCAACAACGTTGCAATTAAATGTGCTATGTAAATGATAACAGTTACTCCGCCCACTCCAGTTGTAGACTACAGGTGGAGGCAAGAACACTTCACACAATTTCCCCAGAAATTGTAGCTTTTCTAGTTAAGTGTTCTTGCATAGCAAGACCACTTAATGTTATCTCACATATATATTATTATTGTTATTAAGTGTTCTGCATAGCAAGCATCTCACTTTAATGTTATCTCACATATATATTATTATTATTATTATTATTATTCTTATTATTATTATTATATTAAAATTTGCCACCCTAACCTCTAGTTTTTACACTACATAGACAAAAATTTTGTAGCAAAACGCAGATTGTTCCCCATCGATTGCTATTACTTTGTGGAAACGCCGAATGGTTCACGGAATATCGTCGTTCTTGTGGCGAAATTTGTCCCATAGGAATGAATGGCAAAGCTAGAGTGGGAGCTGGCAAAAGCTGAAAAATCAGGACATGATTTCTAAACTGCCACCACTCCCTTATTTTCAGGCCCACCTACACAAATCTTATATCAAAACGTTCAGCTATCCCTGCTGCCACTAAACATGTCAACGGCTAAGCCGTAGTCCTGATAGTTTTCACAATATGACCATTTGTTTGCAACCAACGCCGTCCATTGACATTCATTGAAACTTCACTCTGCAAAGCTCAAATTTGAAGTGCAATTTCTAAACTGCGACTGTGCCTTCAATTTTAATACTTCAGAGACATACTATGCATCAAAATGTAGGTCTGGGTCTTGTGATTCTCACAATATAAAGCTCTTCGCTGTAGGATCTATAGTTTTTAAAATACGACCGTTTGAAGATGGCAACCGCCAAAATACTTTGACCTGTGTCAGGCTGCAGCAGCAAGTGATGTCATAGACAGGGCCTTTTGAACATCTGCTAATGTTTTATAAATGTATGGTTTAATGTAACTGTGCAACAACGTTGCAATGAAAGGTGCTATGTAAATGATAACAGTTACTCCGCCCACTCCAGTTGTAGACTACAGGTGGAGGCAAGAACACTTCACACAATTTCCCCTGAAATTGTAACTTTTCTAGTTAAGTGTTCTTGCATAGCAAGACCACTTAATGTTATCTCACATATATATTATTATTATTATTCTTATTCTTATTATAGCAAAATTTGCCACCCTAACTCCTCCCACAGTTTTTACACTACATAGACAAAAATTTACCAAAACGTGCAGATTGTTCCCGATCGGATTGCTATTACTTTGTGGAACGTTTCGCCGAATGGTTCACGGAATATCGTCGTTCTTGTGGCGCAATTTGTCCCATAGGAATGAATGGCAAAGCTAGAGTGGGAGCTGGCAAAAGCTGAAAAATCAGGACATGATTTCTAAACTGCCACCACTCCCTTATTTTCAGGCCCACCTACACAAATCTTATATCAAAACGTTCAGCTATCCCTGCTGCCACTAAACATGTCAACGGCTAAGCCGTAGTCCTGATAGTTTTCACAATATGACCATTTGTTTGCAACCAACGCCGTCCATTGACATTCATTGAAACTTCACTCTGCAAAGCTCAAATTTGAAGTGCAATTTCTAAACTGCGACTGTGCCTTCAATTTTAATACTTCAGAGACATACTATGCATCAAAATGTAGGTCTGGGTCTTGTGATTCTCACAATATAAAGCTCTTCGCTGTAGGAGTTATAGTTTTTAAGATACGACCGTTTGAAGATGGCACCCACCAAAATACTCTGACCTGTGTCAAGCTGCAGCAGCAAGTGATGTCATAGACAAGGCCTTTTGAACACCTGCTAATGTTTTTATAAATGTATGGTTTAATGTAACTGTGTAACAACGTTGCAATTAAATGTGCTATGTAAATGATAACAGTTACTCCGCCCACTCCAGTTGTAGACTACTGGTGGAGGCAAGAACACTTCACACAATTTCCCCAGAAATTGTAGCTTTTCTAGTTCTTATTCTTATTCTTATTATAGCAAAATTTGCCACCCTAACTCCTCCCACAGTTTTTACACTACATAGACAAAAATTTACCAAAACGTGCAGATTGTTCCCGATCGGATTGCTATTACTTTGTGGAACGTTTCGCCGAATGGTTCACGGAATATCGTCGTTCTTGTGGCTAAATTTGTCCCATAGGAATGAATGGCAAAGCTAGAGTGGGAGCTGCCAAAAGCTGAATAATCAGGACATGATTTCTAAACTGCCACCACTCCCTTATTTTCAGGCCCACCTACCAAAATGTGCTATGTAAATGATAACAGTTACTCCGCCCACTCCAGTTGTAGACTACTGGTGGAGGCAAGAACACTTCACACAATTTCCCCTGAAATTGTAGCTTTTCTAGTTAAGTTTTTTAATTTCAAATAACTTGCAATTTGTTTGAATTTTGAGCAAGTGGCAATTTGTCTAAATTCTCAAACTCCAAATGGCCATGTAGCCTATTCATAAAACAAACAAAGCAAGCAAAGGACAAGCCATTTAGTTTGTTTGGTGACTCCGAGTTCCATTCATGGCACAAAAAAAAAAAAAAAAAAGATTGATGGATAGGGAACAGCCACTAAATGTTGCTTTATGCAGAGATCAGGTGAGAAGTGACCAACAGAAGGAAACAATAGAGAAGCAGTGAATAAAAATCCATATTTATATATTACATATTTACTTATATATTTAATACATATGTAATATTGATCTGTGAATCAGTTGGTGCAAAAATGCTCCTATTAGTATTCTGTAAAATAAATATATATACATATTGATAGGACAAAATCATATAACCAATCAACCATTTTGTACTCATATTCCATTTTGATGTTTGCTGCTCATAATTGCTTAGAATATATATCCATATATAGTCAAATATTAATTACATAGAAAATGCAGAATCTTTTTCCTAAATCTGAATATTACTAAGTGATGGAAATGGAGGAAAAGGGAAAGAGGAGACGCACCCTCCAGTCTGCAGGAAGGGCTCTTGTTCCTGCTGGGGAGCAGGAGATCTGTGCACTGTGGTCACAGGCTGCTCCCTGCTCCCTTGAGAATGTTGCTGTTGTTCACAGGTAGTGCGGCCGGGGTACATGGTCATGTCCCAGACAAATGCCGTATTTACCTAATTGTATCACTGGCCCTGTTGACATCATAAATGACCTATATAATCTGATGAGTTATACAAAGTTGGACCTCACACTTGAATATCTGAGTCAGTTCTCCAGGCCTGTAGGTGATGTGCGGATTGGACCATACAGAACTGCAGTTGAAATATTCCCTGGGGAAATTCATTTAGCCTCAATACATATATATTTTGCAGTGTATTAATTTGTGCACCATTTTGGCTTGTCTTAATACTTTTTTGACCAAGTCAAAGTGCCACATGAACAAGGAGGAGGGGATATGAACAAACCAGTTGTTTTCAAGTTCACTATATAAATACATCAATATATACAAACTATTCAGACCCTTTCAATTATTTCACATTTTTATGACACTGCCTTATGCTACAGTTGTTTGAAAAAAAATCACATCAATCTTTACTCAATACCCTAAAATTACCACAAAAAGTAAAAATCAGATTGTGAAAACTATCCACATTTATTAAAAAGAATAAAACTTAAATATTATATTATTATTAGTAGTCGTATTTTCATAGCATGTTTCTTATGCAAAGTTCTGCATAGCATTTCAATCACAGATTGGATATAACTGACGACAAGTAGTTGGCATACAAAATATTAATAGAGACAAGAGGTGAAGTAGGCCCTGCTCTAATGAGCTTACACTCTAAAGGGGTATTGACACAAAAGAGGTATAAAAACATGCAAGAAAAGGAAGAACTGATGGATAAGATGCCTGTCTTGAAATAAATTAATTGGAGTGGTGTGTGGGAAACTGAACACTGGTAAGAGGGAGAGTAAACTGGGCTATGGAGGTGAAGGAACTGATAAGAACAATTGCAATGAGAGCATACATTTTCAGAGACTCAAATACATATAATTTCTCTAGATCATCTTTGAGATGTTTCTGCATTTTGATCAGAGGCCACCTTTGGTAAGTTCCATTGATTGAAAATGATTTGGGAACGGACACATCTGTCTATCTAAGGTCTCACAGTTGAAAATGCATGTACGAGCAAAAACAAGCTATGAGGTCAAAGGAACTGAATTGTGTTGAGACATAGATATGACAAAGGCTTCAAAATGTTTTTGACTGCATTAAATGTTTGCAAAAGCACAGTGTCCTCCATGATTCTTAACTGGAAGAAGTTTGAAACAAACAGGACTCTTCCTAGAGCTGGCCACTAGGCCAACCTGAGCAATAGGGGGAGAAGGGCTTTGGTAAGAGAGGTGACCAAGAACCCAGTGGTCACTCTGGGTGAACTCCTGAGATAATGTGTGAAGAGGGGAGAAACTTGAGGAAGAACAATTATCACTGCAACACTCTACCAATCTCACCAATAGGCAGACTTGTCAGATCGATACCTCTCCTCAAGGCACATGAAAGCCCACTTGAAATTTGCACAAAAGCACCTAAAAGACTCTTAGACTATGAGCAGCATAATTATCTGGTCTAATGAAATGAATATTGAACGGTTTTACAACAATTCGAAGAAGTGTCATGGAGTCAAGCGACTGGAAGACTGGTAAAGGTTGAGTAAAATCTCAACGCAGCAAAATATCCTTAATAAAAACCTTAATATATCCTTTAAAAAAAACCTGTTCTAGAGCACTCCCAAACTTAGAGAGGGCCAAAGGTTCACCTTCTAACAGGACATTGTCCGTAGGAAGACAGTGAAGATAATGACAAACTTTATGAATGTCCTTGAGTGGCCCCTATTGAACACAATCAAACATATCTGGAGACACCTGAAATGACTGTCCACTGATCATCCTCATCCATCCTAATAGAATTTGAGATGATCTGTAGAAATTAATAGTAAAACTACCCAAATCAAGGTCTGCAATCTAGTCGTATCATTCCAAAAAATAAATACTAAGTTAAGGGTCTGAATACTTATGTCAATGTTATAATTCAGTTTGTTTATTTATTTTTTCATATATTTGCAATGGTGTAAAAAAAAAAATCTGTATTTTTGCTTTGTCGTTATGGGGCTATGAGTTTAGATTGATCTAAAGAAAGTAATTTAAATAATTGCATCATAAGGCTGCAACATAAAACATGTGAACAAATGAAAGAGGTCTGAATACTTTCTGAATGCACTGTGTATACATATATAGAGGCACACAGACATGCACACACATGCATTGGATTTTTTGTGAAAAAGGATTAGTGCATTGATATATGCATACATTCTTATGGGAAATCAGAGCAAATGATTTGCCATTTTTGATAGAGGATACATTTTGAATTCAGTATATCAAATTATTCTATAAGAATGTAAATAGTAAATGACTTCTGTTCTTTTGCTCAGTGATATGAACCATGCCGTTTACTCTTTCTGTCTATGAGGTTTGTTTGACTTTCTGATCCATGAAGAAGGAATAAGCAAATATTCTATCACATACCAGCTCTACTTAACCTCACTAAATGGCGTATGAGTAATTCCATTCAATTATTTTACTGAAATTGACTCGGCACCATCTGCTGTGGCATATGTTCCTTAGATAGTTCTATACTGATAATAGAGAGGAATTCAATTCATGGTAGATGGCTTTCATTAACAAAGCACAATATCTCTGTCTCATGCTCTTTACTAAGGTTCCTGCTGCTTTGTGCTCTAGACTATACTACCGTGTTAAAATGCTTACATTGTGTACAATGTCGCAAGCCTTTATTTAAAGAAAGGTGGATTACGGTAAGTGATACAATATTCCCTGTTTATTTAAATAAATATATTCATTGTGCAATTCACTATTAAGGATAACATATGCTAACCCATCTTTACCAAAGAAAATCAGGATTGTACAAACTAGTCTATTTTATGAGACAGGAATTTGAAAACGATTGATATAGAATTATTGAGAAGCATGTAGAAGGACATAGAGAATGTAAAGTAACAACAAACACAGCAGCACACAAAATGCTTCATTCTTTTACCCCAGCAAACAAAAATTGTAGGTATAAACTTAATCACCCTTGCTGTCCCGTGACGCCTCACATGTGCATGTATGCAACAGCGAAATGCATTAATTAATACAGTTATAAAATTTGCTTGGCAATCTTTTAGTTAGCTATTTTAACTTTTAGTTGACTCTTAAAATGCACTAAAATTGAGAAAGTGACAGTTTTTCTTTGTCATGATAGTGAAAGGCACCTGTGATGCGCGATCTGCTTGCAATGTCATAGAGTGTGTACAGTAGTTTGGGAAGTAAGTAATGTGTATGATGCTGTCAGTGTATATGACGGATGCTATCCTAGCTTGCTTGCAGTATACATTTACCATTTGTCCCCAAACCAGGTGTTTATACTGTGTCAGTGTTTGGGGTGGAATCTATCAAATCTCCATTATTATTCAAAAACAGATACCTCACCTGTAAGCTGTTAAATATTGCCCTGGAAGATACATGGAGTTCAACAGACTCCATACCTAGGTAATACACAGGAATATTTTTTTTTTAAATCATGTTGTTGGCAATAATGACACACATTCTTGTGGTGCTTGGCGAACACTAGATTAGGGCAATAGACAGTACTGATAAATCTGTTGATTTTCAATATTTTTTAATTTTACCTAAAAAGAAAAATAGTAAATAACAAGAACAATAAAATAAGCAATGCACCATTAGTATCAGTGGTTTAGTAGACATAAGTTAGAATAAATATAACAAGGAAAACAGTTAAAATAGGTCAAGTAACAACTTACTAAAACTTTCAATTAGAAAGCTTGATATCCCTATGAAGCCAGTTATTTACCTGATTAGTATAATTAAACCCATTGGAGTATGCTTCAGAACCGAAGATTCAAGATCAGTTAGACTCGGGGATAGTCTACATCATAGACCGTGTCAAAGTGAAGGGCTAAAGTGATTGCCATGCCACTTACATGATTGAACTGAGGCTGCATCTTATTGCTATGGTAACAGAATAATAAAACAAAGGTGCAATGATGAGGTTGAGAGAAATAGCCTTAGACGTGCTCTCTTTCCTTTTGCTTTCCATGGTGAATTCTCAGCAATTCACAGTTTCATGGATAACTCTGTGAAATGCAATATGGCTGCCTTCTCATACGCTGTGATAAACATGTCTGCCTTCAGATATACTGTGTAACGATTAAATCGTGGGTCACAAAAGGTATTCAAAAGGTGAATGATCTATTAGAGGGGGATAAAATTAAACCATTGCCAATGCTCCAAAAACAATACTCGCTACCACTGAGAGACCTATTTTTGTACATGAGAGTAAAAAACTTAATGTTTTCCAGGTTAGACACAACACATGATGTACTTCCTGAAGCGGTAGTGAATGTACCCTCAATACTTTCAGCCAAACACTTGAAACCACTTTCTGTGTTACAATGCTCTTCTCCAGGGGCCTGCAAAAGACAAAATGCCCTATATGATCCAATGGGAGAAGGAGCTGGGGTATGAGATACCTCTGTCACATTGGCACGAAGCTATGTCAATTACTAAACGAGCCTCAATGAGCTTATCACTCTGGGAAGCCTTCTGTAAGATCACCATGAGATGGTACCTGGTGCCATACAAGTTATCGCGAATCTATAAGGAGGCATCGGAGCTATGCTGGAGATGCAAAACACAGATAGGCACTATGCTACACACATTTTGTGATTGTCTGGCCCTAGGAGACTACTGGGACCTGGTGGGGAAATTTATCTCTGATACCACACTCTATAGAATACCAAAGAAGCCAACCAGCTACCTTCTGCATATCATCCCCGGGCTGATACACCACCCCAACCACAAAGTATTGCTCATCTTTCTCACAATAGCTAAGATAATTCCCTCGTTAGATACTCTCATACAGAGGTTGACTGCAATAAGTATTTACGAGAGAATGGTTAGCAAAACACAGGGTTGTGTAAGTAGGTATGTGAAAGATTGGGAATGCTGGACCACAAATATTGGAAAGGCACAGGACAGCAACGCTAACAATGAGGAAACTGATAAGAATAAATAGCTTACAGGGCACCACTTTTGTGTGACTTGAATGTCTGGCCAGGCTCTAGGGTTCTAAGGCCAGGGTATGTGTCACAAGAACTGTTGCATAAGCAATATCAATGTGAACCTAACCTCCTCCCCTCCTTTTTCCTTTTTTTATTCCCCTCCCTCTATGTTATCTTTCTATGGTATTCTTATGTTTTAATGAAGCTAATAAGGCTACAATTACCGGAGGACAACAGCATAATACGTTTAAGCAAAGCGTTGATGTCAATCTAGGAAAAATTGTTGTAAATTGTCGTATAGCAATTGTTTACTCTGTTATATGAAAATGTTACAGTTTTGATATTATATGCATTGATAACATTCTCTAATAAAAATGATGTATGGAAAAAAAGATATACTGTGTTGTGCTATGATTGCCTTATGATAGACTTTGAATTTCAAATTTATTGTCAAAGGAGCCGAACTGGAAAGATTCTCTAATTCAGCTCTGCTTTCAGTTCAGTTACTCTGGCCTTAAATGTGAAATTTACCTTGAATTCACCTTGAATTGTCACGCAAGTGAATGAGTTATGAGATGTGTTGTGTTGTGAGATGGCTGCTTTCCTGATAGACTGTGAGGGCATTAGACTTGGAGCATCATAATTGGAAGAATCACAATTGAATTTGGGCTGATCAGTGATTCTGCCTAAAACTTGAACTAATCACAAAGCAGCCAAAACGCTTAACTGCCAGTTAGGGATTAGAGGTTAACTATTTGCCCACTAGTAGAACTATCAGCAAGCAAATAAATAGTTCAAACCTGCCTGTGGGTTTCACTATGACAAGGTATGTTTTATACCTCCCACGTGTCCCTATTTGTCATTCTGTAAGTGGGGCATGTAGCTAAGCAGCTAGCCACCCCGTGATCAACCCTTGTGCTGTGGAGGCTTCTGGGTCAGACAGTTTTTAGTTTTCCAATCTAATTTTTAACCAAATTGATATATCAGGAAATGTTGGAGTTACTAAACAAAATTTTCCATTTAATTAGTTTTTTTGGAAGAATGGAATTTTTTCACTTTTTTTTGCAACTTTTTTCAATTACGCATTTTAATGTTTTGTATCATAATGTTATACTCTTTCAGTATATATTTTTTTTTCTGTTCCATTTTTATCTTTTTTTTTGGTTCACAAATACGTTGCTCCATATATCCAAGAGACAGTGTTTTTGTTGGTATTTTTGTTATTTAACACGTAACAAAGCCCATTCAATTTCAAATGCACCATTCTATTTCTAGTAATATTAATCATTTGTCTTAGTTTGTGAATGTAATCAGTGGTAACATTTTCAGGAAAAAAAGGAGCAAAAACTCCAGAAGATTAATAAAAAGTGAAGGAGAGGCAGATTATTATGGTGCTTTACAGAAAAGGTGGGGGAAAAAAATCACCAATGCATATCTTGGGGATGGAATAACAATATTATACATGAGAAGATTGCACATGGGCACAAGACTGGGACAAACATGAAAGCAAATGTGACAAGTTTTGTATTTCTCCCTCAGCACCTTTGTGTATCTCTTTCTCCCCCTGCCCCTTTGTCCCTTCCACACTTCCACCAGCATCTTTGTTAGTCTCTCTCCCTCAGCCCCTTTGTGTGTTTCTCTTTCCCGTTCCCTAGCCTCTTTGTGTGTTTCTCTTTCCCCTTCCCCAGCCCCTTTGTGTGTTTCTCTTTCCCGTTCCCTAGCCTCTTTGTGTGTTTCTCTTTCCACTTCCCCAGCCCCTTTGTGTGTTTCTCTTCACCCTTCCCTAGCCACTCTGTGTGTCTCTTAGCCCCAGTCCTTCTCTCTTTTTTTTTTTTTTATAATTCTTTATTTTTGCAGTGCCTCATTTAACAGACATGTTGACTTAACACATTTCACAACAGTATATAAGTAAATACAAAAATGGAAAAGTAGGAAATGTCGAATATACAGCACTTTTTATAAGAAACAAGAAAGGGATATGAGTTGCCAAGATACAGCTCTAGCATTGTTAGCAAAATGAGGCTTTAGTAAAGTGCAGATCTTCAAAACTATGGATAAATACAAGATACTTAATTCACTAGGTGGATATGTAGATTTGTATCAGATGAGCAAGGAGAGCACTAAATTAAAGTAGGACAGTGTAGACCTAGCAGATTTTGTATGTAGTTAGAATAGCAATATATCAGTCAAGCTATAATAAATGCCCTTGTGCCTTCTAACCAATGCTGTGGAATGCATTCTTCCAGCTGCCCTTGCTGCTGGTTACCCGAGAGTCTAAACCAGGCATAGGCAACCTTCAGCACTCCAGATTTTTTGGACTACACCTCCCATGATGCTTTGCCAGCATTATGGGTGTAAGAGCATGAATGTAGTCCATAGCATCTGCAGTGCCGAAGGTTGCCTATCCCTAGTCTAAATAAATCTGCTGCAGGAAGGTAGACATGGCTTTGGCCATAGCGCGCATCTGCAGGCTTGCGGTTCTTCTCTCTCGGCAGCATTATGGGGACAGCTCCAGCTGATCGCGCCGGGTGGTAGGCATCTGTTCCTCCAAAAGCGGGGTGATACGCCTTGTGGTAGAGAAGAGCTCTCCGCTGCGATATCCTCTTGTACTTTCTCCCATGCTTCGCCCCTCTGGAGACATGTGGGGGTTGCCGAGACTTGCGACGAGGAACAGCAGAATGGCTCCGGGTGCCCTTATTTCATCAGGAGTATAGGCAAGCCCCCTTGCAGAAAGCTTTGCCCAGAATAAGTTGCAGAATCTGTCAAATGCAGCAAGTAGTGGTTCCATAAGTACAAGTGCTTGCATAGAGGTATCCATGGTTGCAGACCCCATTTTGGGGGTGACCATTTTGACCACAGGGCTAAAACTCACTCTCCCACCTGCCAAGAAGTAGTCGGTCTCGGTTAGGTACCAAGGATCCAGTGGGGACCGGGATAAACCCCACCGGTTGAAAGGGGGGGGGAGCAGGACTCTGAACTAGCATAATTCAGGTCAAGGTCAGGGATCAGCTGCCTCCCCGACCCAGAGTGTAGATGCAGGCGGAAGGTAATCTGCAACAGGCTGTGTTCACTTGTGGCAAGAATATGCCAGTAGATTAGTATGTTCCCCATGTGTGGGGTCAAGATTGTAGCCAAGGTGGGAGCAAGACAGTCCAATTTTAGACTTGTGACAGAGATTTCCCTGGAGAGCTCCAGCACCATGAGACTTTCCCGGTCAGCTATCAGGCCCCGCCCCCTCATCCAAATCCTTCTTTTTGTCTCTTTTTCCCCTTCCCTGACATCCTTCACACATACACAGATCCATATTCCAAGACATGAGAATACACTCACCTTTATACACATATGAATTTATATTTTGCTCCAGACATACTCAAATGTATGCTCTCAAACACACACAACTGCTGCAGTAGCCCCACAAATAATACATTACACTGCACCTGCAACATTAACCTCAAATCCAGTCCATTAACCCTGTACACATAAAGAAAAACAGAGAAACATACAAATTTAAATTCATAGATATGAACATATATGCAAGCAATCTCACATACAGAGATACACACAATCACACACTCACCGATAGTAGGCACATACAGATATAACACTTCAATATCTTCATCTCCCTCTTCCTTCCACTTGTAATGTAGCGCAGTCAAGAGGGATCAGGAGCAAGTCCTCAAATAGACAGCGATTTCTTTTGCCAAGACTCCCACAATTCTCCACCCCATTCGCACATAATATACAGCACCTGTATACTTGATCCTCAGTGGAGAATCATGTCACAAGAAAGAGACCTTTTTGTCTTATCATCAATCAACTTCGGGGAGGTATTTTTGGTGTATATTCTATGCATGCTTGAACACTTAATATTAAATCTTAGTATACTAAATATGATGGAACGTTGGTTATTTGTTAGAAAGGGTATTTTTAAGATCTTTTACAAGTCATTTGAGATGTCGAGTTAATTATAAAGGTTGGAATTGTTGGAAAATCAAAGTGAATTTCAAATTTAAGATCAAAGTAGCCCAACTGAAAAAAAAAATCTAATATTCACCTATGCCTCCAGATTGGCTATTTTAAAAATTATATTTAAAAAAAAATATACATTATAAATTTTTTTTGAATTCTTGACAATTTTCACTTCAATGAATAACCATGTATCCCCAGATTTTCTTTAAAACTACAGCTTTGCTTTGCCATTCTAAAAGCATTCTAAATGCATGCAAAGTATCATGGGAGATGAAGTTCTGTAACATCTGGGGATCTACCTTTTGTGCTCCCCTGCCTTAAAGTACGAATAATTCTGCTTCAGCGGGACTGTAATCAGTGTTTAGTATAAGTTATAGGCTCATTATACCATTCGCATAATGGTCAAAATGGTGTTGAAGGCAGAATTGTGATCACTGGCAGTTGTTACCATACCAACAAATATTAAATATAAAATTGTAATTTCCTTTTCAGTTTGTAGCTTATATCAGTTACCACAAAAAGGAGACCTTAATCCTTTAGACATCTGTTTTTAGCACCAGAGACTGAAGATTAACACCAGGAGATTTTGAATATCTTGGTAGAGCAGGTGTTCAATAAAAATAAAATAATGTATCTCTCTAGAAATGTCTGTACATGTTAAACCAAACTCTAGGTCAGAGTTTCTAAAATGGAGACAGAAATCATGTGACATCCAGAGCTAGAGACTAAAACCATAAGAATGGAGTTTGTAGACAGGAAGTACATTATTCTAATGCTACTTACTACTAAGAAAGACATTAATAGGATAAGGTTATGCTAACTCTTGTTACAACTGGGGTACTGTTGTTGTTTTTTAATCCAATGCCATCATTTATAAAATGAGAAAAATACAGAAGTGTAATAATCCCATTATTATATTGGTCACACTTCTTACATCGTTGCCTATTAGCCTTCAATGTGTACAGAGACATTATGTAGTAACAGTGTATATTGTACATGACAGGCGCACAGTCGGATTTGCCGGCATATGCGCTAACCTTACCCAAACCCCCGTTAAAATACGGACACAGGTTATACTGTTGGAAATAATTAGTCCACAGCTTTATTAAATTATTAATAAAGTAATTAAGGAATAACAAATGGGGGTCATTGCCAACAAATCTTATTAAAGTTATCTCCCCATATACATAACATACCCCTAGCAATGACCCCACAATAATAACAATAGATAACAATCTAAAAAACATGTTAATACAGAAACTGGCCGCCCAATATGACCACATTTCCACCAGGTTAAATTGTAGGGGTGTACCGAGACACCGCTACCCACCATATCAATTGTAGGGGTGTACCAATACACCACTACCCACCAGTTCCAGTGTAGGGTGTACCAAGACACCACCACACCCCCAGGTTCAGAGCCACTTACCAACCACGTGCAACACTGCACCTCAGGATGCCCACTTTCTCCTCCATCTACCCTCCGATTTAACCAGGCCATTCCCCGCCACAGCTCAGAATTTGACATCTAAAGCTCCTGAGCGACCCCCACCACATCGGAATAAGGCCTGTTGAATGCCTTCCTGAAGGCCCAATTTAAACAGATCACACCTTACATCAGAAAATGTACCTGATCCCCCTAGAGTACTCAGGGAGCTTGCCTCCCAATTCGTTGTGTTTCACTGTTACACCACTCCCACATCCGATAAATACCGCTATCAATTTTTTATTAATTCGTCCTCGACACCGAGCCACTGCAGCCGGGTACCCAATGTAACCGAGGAACCATCTCGGACCGCACCGCCACCACACCTGTGGCCAGCTCCCATAGCCGGTCCACATCCCTCTGCCTCCACCTGATCAATTCCTTTTCCGGGACCATGCCAATATCCTTCCCGCCCACGCGGATTACCAGAATGTCCTGGACAGTACCCCTTGTTACTTTCCAGGAAAATTTTCTCCACTAATGCCTTGCCACCAAAACCCCCGAAAAACCAAAACCACTCCAGCTCCACCAATTCCAAAGGAAAGTCCAGTTGCGCTTGACCCGAACCGTGGCTCCCTTCTGCGCCCCTTAGATGCAAGAGTGGCTCACCAACCATGTCACCAAACCTGAAATGAAAGTAATTAGCGACAAGGCATAGCCCCAAACACAAACCAAATAGACCGGCTGTAAACAGGGCTTAAACCATACTGACTCCCTCCTGCCTAAAAGTTTTCCCAGGTCCTCACTTAAAACCAGGCGCGACGCCTCTGTCGCCACCATTATTCGGGAAGAATGGGCCCCAAAGTGCCGGAATCCAAACCCAACATTGTCAAACCCCTCCGAACAAACCCCTGCAAGAATTGAATTGTGACAACGCTTATCCATCCCCTTTTACCAATAAGCCACCCGGGATGGCGAAGCTCCAAGTAGCGTGATGCGCTTGACGCCGGGCATACCCCTGACCCCAGCAGGGAATATAGCTTTACCAAACCTCTTTTACCAGACACATCTGTTCTTGTACAACCCTACCAAATCGTTACCTTAACCGAGATTCGACAACCAAGTGTAGAACCCCCCAACACCCGCCCAAAAGGCACTCACCAGCTCCCCAATCCAAATTGCCCCAAGCCCCGAGAAGGCCACTGCAAGCAAACTCACCGCAAAAGTAGAGTAACACAACACCCTCAGCATGTTGCGTTACCTAAGGAAACCAGCCGCCCGGCACCGACATATTTCATACCTCTCCGTAAGACCTGCGATGCCTGATGGACGTGACAACGTTCCGTCGCTTCCTCCCAATCGGTCAGTTTGAACCCTAACACCAATGCCGCCATGCTCTTTTCCATTACCGATGGAGCTAACGCTAAATGAACAAGCGGCTTAGGAACCAAAGCAAGGTATCCCTTAACCCCTCCTTTGACTGGGACCCCCCAGTGAAACCAACCGCTTCGTCCCACATATCCCAAACCTTCACATAGGCAGTCCCTTTGCCCGGTGCCATAGGATTCCATATCGATCCTCCAAGCATGGCGTCTCGAGCTGCCACATTTCCTCCAGACCGGCCTGTCTCTCCTCCCGCTTCCCCTGGGGCCGCCATTCGCAGCTTGTCCCAATGTACGCGAGACAAGTAATCAGCCCCTGCCTGTCGCCAACCAGGCACATGGTGTGCCAGCACCCGATATTAAACGACCTGCACAGTTATACGAATCGCCGCCATCGGTGTACCTCCTGAACCGAGGACCTGGCTGGATGGTAAACCGCATGAACCCCACCGGATTGTCCATGAATTACGACTTTTCATCCCTTAATCCTTCACCTTTTAGAGCCACGGCCACTCCAAATGGAAATAGCTCAAAAGATGCCAACTTCGAATGAGAGGACTTACCTTTCATGCCTCCCGCCACTGCTCCGCACACCACCTGCCTTCCAGGTATGCCCCGGAATCTATGTTCCCAGAGGCATCTGTGAACAACTCGATACCACCCGCAAAGGCTCCACAAGTAGCCTTCGCCATGAAACGGCTACAGACCCATCCCTCGTGACTAACCCGTCATGCGAACTTGAAACTGCCTTATGAACAACTGCGATTTCTCAGCGTGACCTTCCTGGACCTGCGCACATTCGACCTGAACTCCTGAAGTGCAGTCAACTGATCCCTAGGCAATCGACACTCTCCTACCACCAAAACAATTTCCAGCCCAAGCAAAGACATGCGGTATGATTCCCACGACCGTAAGGTATGTCCACAACGGCCCGGCCAAGCTGAGCCTATACAGCAAGCTATCTTCCAGATAATGTACTAAGGAACCCCTTCCTGATTCCTCTTACACCACCCACTCCCAGACGGAACCAACTTCTCGAAGTAGGAACATGAAATGGAACCGTCGCTTGGCAAGCAGAGGTTACCAATAGGCACCTGCAAACATGCAACCCCAAAGATGGAAAGGTCGTCAATAATTGAACGCATCCAACCAACTCGATCCAGGTCCACGTTGATTTCCTCATTTACCGATGCCCCTTTCGGGTGCGATAAGTTTTATATCAGACGGAATTTGCCCGACTCTTTCTAGGGGACCACCCCCCACGGAGACACCCACAGATCCATTAATGGCGGGGATGTAACGGACCCGCCATCCTCCCAATTGGGCTTCCTCACGTGACCACTTGTGAACCAATCCCAGATGTTCCCCCACGGACTTGATATTCGCCCACCACTTTTCCTGGTCCCTCGACTTTAAATGGAATAGCGAAAACCCCCCCAACAATCCCAGCCATAAAACTAGTGCCTTCATGGGAGGCTTACTGCCTTAGCCACGGCAGCAACACACTGATAGTCACCGGTGCTGCTCAGAGCCGGAAACGCAGGGCTGAAGCCCCGGCGAGTACCCCTCCTACCTCAGGTTTTCCTTTCTTGACGCGTCAGTTGACACCGTGACTCCCACCCCCTCTGGAACACCTGTATCCAAGCCTACACAACGGTCCGCAGTTGCATTGACCTTTCTTCTGTCCGGCCAGCACCACACCTCCTGGGGGTGCGCCGGCAGCCCCCGGAAAGAGCACATTTCCTGCACCATCATTAGGAACCAGGCATCTTACCCCAATTACGCCTACTAGGATACAAAAGCCCTAAGCCAATTCCCAAAGTCTTCAGTATCTTGCGATACCTCTGCCTTTTCCATCCTCCTCTTTTCCGGCCTCCTTCCTATCCCCTTAATCAAATCTCCGCCTTCAAGCGACTCCCCAATGGCCACGCGAAGGGCATGTGCCCATTTCGTCACTCCTGGATTATTGCCACACATCTAACTGTTCTCCTGCCCCGTCGGATGTCCCAGTACCAGTACCGCATCCCCTTCCCTTACCCGGCACGCCATCACCACCGCCCTAACTTCTGCCTCCCGACCGCCCTCAGGTGACCCCACCCTTTTGCACCACGGGGAAGGACCCTTTTTTCCTTGATCATGACTCTAAAATGATTTTTGCAAATTAAAAAAGCTTCCCAAAGTGTGGTCTGTTTATAGATGAAATGCCTCTAGTGCACAAGGGGTTAAACAGCACAACAGTTGGTTGCAATGGTTAATAGAAAAGAGGCAGGGAATACCTGTAAAATAAAGAGGTATAGGAGGCAGTTGCAAGCTAGGTTAGATATAATGGTCAGTAGAAATATAGAGACTATAGGTAATCCTGACGCTTGCTAGCAAGAGCGGTGTAAATACAAAGAGATACTTTAAAAGTAAAAAGTTAAGCCACTTTCTATAAACAATGTCATTGAATTCAAGATGGGAGGGTGGGGTATTAGTATCCTCTGAACTCCTCCTGCAAAACAGGGTCTGCTGTATATAGATAAAGTACCTCTAATACACAAGAGGTTAAACAGTACACCAATATGGTTGCTATAGTTAATGAAGGCACCCCTTAATAAATGCCTATACTATATAACTCAACCCCCCAAAAGGGAATAAAGAGACAGAGGATAGGACAAGTAAAAAGAATGCCTAGTTGTAAAAGCAAGATCGCTAGTCAGACCGCAGCTGAATAAGTGCAGCAGAAGAGGAATGTCAAGCCAGGCTTCCTGAGCCCCTGACGTACACGTTTTGTCTGGGTTACTCATCAGAGGGGAACTGAAGACAGATAAGTGTTGAGCTTTTAAATATGAAAGTAACCAATAGGGTTAGGAGGGAGGGGCTGTAATTGCCACACTTCTAATTGTTAACCCTATCAGTGCTGAATTAGAACAATGTGACGATAAATATGTATAAGGATAAAATGGAAGTTAAAACAAAAGTTATTATGGGAAAGGAGATCAATTTTAATATAGGACAAAATGAATGGAGGATAGAATAAAAATACTACATAATTAATATGACCATGTATGGAGAAAAAGAAACATTTATAAGTGTCTGTATCTATTACTAGTGCTCAGTGGTGGCTATAGATGGCTAAAGTAGTAATAGGGTAGGAAACTAAATAAAGGCAGCTTAATGGTGCTACTAATTAGCCATTTAGAATATGTAGTCACCAGGAATAGAGGCACTATCATACTAGATATCACACTAAGAACGAGTAGTGGGTAATGTAAAAGATCTAAGTCCATTAATATGCTAAAAGATTGGTGTCATTTTTACCAGAATACAAATAGATACAAAATTGATAAATAACAAATAAACGGTGGATAAAGAATAAAGAATGATAATACATAATTGGCCATGTCTTGATCAATTATTGATACAGTAATCGGTAGTGACTACAAGTGGAGACATAAAAATGAAGACCAATTAGTGATGCAAATAGCAAACTATTTAGGATACATAGCCACCAAAATTACTGGCTAAGTTGGAAGAAATAGGATCCTATGTTACTTATGAATGAAGGGAGTAAAATTAAATTCTTCATTAAGACCATGAGGAGCTACTGTTTTAAATTGATGTATCCATCTAGATTCTTTCTTGAGTAGTGTGAGGTTAAAATTCCCTTTTCTTGTGTTTAAATGAATATGTTCCAGGATTTGGAAATTCAGATTAGTCGGATCCATATTATGGAAGTTTCTAATGTGGTTGGCAACTGGTGAGGAAATGTAAAGATTTGTTACGGAAATGACATGTTGTAGCACACGTCTACGGAATTCCTGATATGTTTTACCCACATATTGTAATTTACAGCTACAAGTAATGACATAAATGACCTTAGTTGTGCTGCAATTCATGAATTCTTTGATTGTATGTACTATTTTAGTATTAGTGCATACTACTGTTTTTGATGGCAGAATATATTTGCAAGCTTTACAGTGGCCACATTTGAACATTCCCTTGGAAGTCTGTAGCCATGTTGAAGATGGTTGTGCTTGCTCCAAGTGGCTATGGACAAGTAGGTCACGTAGATTTGTTGCTCTCCGTGGTGTAATACTTGGAAACTGTTGTAGATTTTCTGCCACATCGCTGTCATGGGTAAGATCTTGCGAATAGGGTCCCAATACTGGTCATATGTTGCAATGCACCTTGTGATGTGCTTTTTGGGCTGGCACATTAAGTTTTTCAAACAAGAGGAACGGTCCATTAGTGAGACACGTTGAAAAGCTTGTTTGAGAATCTTGTTAGGGTATCCCTGTTCTTTAAAGCGTGTTCTAAGTATATTATCGTCTTGTCTGAAAATGTCCTCATTGGAACAATTTCTTTTAGTTTTAGATATTGACCAAAAGGAATGCCAGCCTTGAGCTTGTATGGATGGTGGCTGTTCCAATGTAGAAGATTGTTGCAAGATGTGGGTTTACGATACAGTTCAGTTGTAATCTCGCCTCCAGGTGATAGACGGATGGTGAGGTCGAGAAACTCAAGTTGGTCTTCACTAATGACGTGAGTTAGCTTTAAACCAATGTTATTGAGGTTCAGTTTGGAGACCATCTCCTCAAAGGTGGTCACAGGGCCAGTCCAGAAAATTAGGATGTCATCTATATAACGATGCCAGTTGAGAATGAATTGATTATAGCCGGATTTTGTAATTTCTGCCAGGATGGTAGCTTCCCACCAGCCAAGGTAGAGGTTGGCATAGCTAGGGGCACAAGCTGTCCCCATAGCTGTGCCCCTAGTCTGCAGATAGTAGACACCATTAAAAACAAAAAAAATGTGGGTAAGAATAAATTTCAAAGTTTCCATCAAAAATTTTATTTGAGTGGTGGTGAATTGCTGAGATTTTTCTAAGAAATATAAAGTGTCTGTTAAGCCAATATTGTGAGGGATATTATTGTACAGTGCCACAACGTCAAGGCTGGCAATGAGAGTGTATGGAGGTACCATGAGGTTTTCCAGCATTATTAGTGTATGTTTGGTATCCTGTATGAATAAAGGTAGTTCTACAACCAGGGGGTGGAGTATTTTTTCTAAGTACTTGCTAGGTTGTTCTGTGAGAGAATTATTTTCAGAGACGATTGGTCTACCTGGTGGGTTTGTGGGATTCTTGTGCACCTTTGGTAAGCAGTAGAATGTAGCTACTGTGGGGGTATTGTTCGGTAGAAGAAATTTAAATTTGTCTTGTGTTATTGTCTCACTGTCTCTAGCCTTAATGAGTAGTTGTTTAAACTCCTGCAAGTACTTTTTTAGTAGGATCCCCTTTTAGTTTCTGATAGCAAGATGTATCATTTAGATGAATCATGCACATATCTATGTACATGTCTTTTTCCAAGATGACAATATTTCCCCCCTTGTCTGAGGGTTTGATGATAATATTCTTAACAGAGCTTAGTTCCTTTAAAGCTTGATTTTCTGCATAGGACAGGTTGCTGGTCAGTGGTGTTGATATGACATTGAGTTGTTCCATTTTATCTGTGGTTATTTGCACAAATAAATCCACATTTATTATGTCTTTAAAATTAGGTGTAAACCAGCCTAATGGTGTCAGGTCAGTTAAAGGAGGATCTTTTTCTTGATCATCAAGTAATGTAACTAATGTTTTTATGTGTTTGTAATCCTCAAGTGTAACTCCTAATTCTTTGGCCATTATTTTTTCATTTTTCTTGTGTAGTGCACTCAGGGGCTAGTTTACGGCCAAAGAGATTGGTGTCCTTTAGCCAATCAAACTTATTGGCTCCAGGAGTTGGTATGAAGGAAATCCCTTTATTTAAAAGGGATAAATGTGTAGGAGAAAGAGGATAATTGGACAAGTTTACCACTTTGTTTCCATTATTAGTGCTTTGGATTACTTTTTTGGTCGATCTGGTCTGTACCCCATCTGTTCCTGTCACTCAATCTGGGTCGTTGGGAATTCTGCCATGCTTGGTCTAAAAAAGAACCAGCTCTTGATTGTGATTCAGAGTTAGTCTGTGGTATTTGATTAAGAAATGATACTGACTTCTCTTAATTTCTTAAGATTCCTTTACTAGGTGGATTCTGACTGTCAGTCTTTTTTGAAAAAGAATTGCTTCTTGATCTATTTCGTGAGGGCTCAAAGTCAGATTTGTCTGTGTCTGAAAGGGAAGAGTTTCTACTGTTGTAACGTCTTCTGGTTTGGGTTTTCAATTTAAAGATATTCCCTTCGCTAAAATCTTTATGGTCCCGTTGGAAATTAAAATGTTTTTTCTCCCTGACGTTTTTTGTAAAGATTTCCAAGTTTGTTTGTAGTTGTGTTTCCATAAGTTGGTAGTCACTATTTTGGTGTAAATCTTTAGTCAATGTAATTTGATCTTTTAGTTTCTGATTAGTTATGTCAAAATGGTCCAGTTTTATTCGATATTGCATTAGATTGAAAGAACAATCTAGGAGTATGTTATTCCATCCTAAAAGTTTTTCATCCGTATTAACTTTTTCAGGTGTGGATATGTTGAGTATCAAACCTCGTGGTACTAGTTTTTTTTCCACGTATTGTTTGAGGCTTGTTAGTTCCCAGAATCCCTTAATTTGTTCTTTATACAGATTTTGGGTCTTAAAGAACACTTCATCAATATCTGTAGAATTAAAACTAGGTAAGGGATTTAATGAAAAAACATTGTTGACATCATTGATTCCAAAATCAAAATTTGGTTATTGTAATAGGTATGATGCCATAGCAATGTGTATTAGCTAGTTATTGTGTGTTACACGGCTCAAGAGAACTAGGTATTAAAACCTTGGTGCAAAGCACCCTAAAGGTAAGTAACTAAAAAATAAAAAGGGAGAGCCTGGATATAAATATGAGGCACAAATATGGGTAGAAACAAAATGGGGGGTAACCCCTAAATGGTGAATTGATATGAATACAAAAGAAGAAAAGAAAAAAACTACCATAAAGTGTCTCAACATTTTGGTAAATATAGTCACAATGAAATGGGCATAAAAAATAACTTTTTAATGGATATATGGGGCTCAGGAAGCCTAGCATGACATTCCTCTGCTGCTGCACTTATTCAGTCGCGGTCTGACTAGCGATCTTGCTTTTACAACTAGGCATTCTTTTTACTTGTCCTATCCTCTGTCTCTTTATTCCTTTTTGGGGGGTTGAGTTATATAGTATAGGCATTTATTAAGGGGTGCCCTCGAAGGCACTTAGTTTTTCTATCTTACAAGCGTCAGGATTACCTATATTTCCTACATCTCTATTTATCATTGCATCTAATCCTAGCTTGCTATTGCCTCCTATACCTCCCTATTTACAGGTATTCTCCGCCTCTTCTTCATTAACTATTGCAACCACATTGGTGTGCTGTTTAACCTCTTGTGTATTAGAGGTACTTTATCTATATACAGTAGGCCCTGTTTTGCAGGAGGAGTTCAGAGGATACTAATACTCCACCCTCCCATCTTGAATTCAATGACATTGTTTATAGCAAGTGGCTTCACTTTTTACTATTAAAGTATCTCTTTGTATTTACACCTCTCTTGCTAGCAAGCGTCAGGATTACCTATAGTCTCTATATTTCTACTGACCATTATATCTAACCTAGCTTGCAACTGCCTCCTATACCTCTTTACTTTACAGGTATTCCCTGCCTCTTTTCTATTAACCATTGCAACCAACTGTTGTGCTGTTTAACCCCTTGTGCACTAGAGGCATTTCATCTATATTCAACCGACCCTGTTCTGCAGGAGGAGTTTAGAGGATACTAGTATCCCACTTTTCTATTTAGAATTCAGTTACATTGGTCATAGCAAGTAGTTTTACTTTACACCAATAAGTATTTCTTTGAAGCAACACTTCTCTTGCTGTTGGTTCTATTGGAGGTTTAATACCCCAACTAGTTTATAGGACATATTATTTTGTAGCCTTGTGCTTTTTGTTTTGCTTTTATCTTTTCTATTTTACATTTTAATATATCCATTAAAAGTTATTTGTTATGCCCATTTCATTGTGACTATATTTACCAAAATGTTTTTTCTTTTCTTTTTGTATTCATATGATTAGAGACAGTTACGATGTGATCCTGATTTAGCCAGTGTAATACATACCAATAAAAGTAGAAATCTTCATTTATGATTTTTTTTAATTATTATTATTTTCTAGATATAATGGTAATCTTGGATAGAACTACACATATATGTTTATATGGCTTCTTTAGTCAGTATTTCTTATAAAACAATGGTTCTAGTGCTGCATTTTACACATATGAATATTGGTGATTTAAATTAAGCCTTGTTTATGTCAGGGACAAATGATTCCATCTTATAAAAGATATATATACAGTATAATTCAATTAATATTTCATTAATATATATATGAAATATATGAAATATTAATTGAATTATATTTCATTAATATATATATATATATATATATATATATATATTAATGAAATATTAATTGAATTATACTGTATATTGCATTTTTAAATCTACCTGAAAGATGTGATGTCAAGGACAAAGCTGTTTTTTGCTCAGAGAGGCATAAAAATATTACAATTATAGAACTGTATTTTTTTTGGAATGTATTAATCACTTACAAAAAATTTGAGGAGTGAAAAGTTTAAAGGATTATTCATTAAAGTGAGAATTCAAGGTGAACTCAAATCTATTCTATCTATTCAATGTGAATTTCAAATCTAAGGTTAAAACAGCCAAACTGGAAAAATGCAAATGTTGATCTTCCTATACAGTTCATTGAAGTGGTCTGGGTGCAGTGTCCATGCCCCCTTAGTACTGCATTGTAAAATATTGCAGTTTTAGACTGCCTCTAGTGGCTGCCAATCAAACAGCCACTAGATTCATTTCTGGGAGGTTACCAGACTTCAAGTTGCCTAACTGATGCTCGGCGCGCATGTAAACTCCTCCCCCATCGGATGGTATAAAAGGAGGCGGAGCGCCGACATAGCACAGAAGAATATCAGTGCAGGAATAAAGTTTTTTTAAACCCTTTACATGCCGCTAGGGTGGAGCAAAGGGGGATCAGAGGGCACTATAGTGTTAGGAATAAACCTTTGCATCCCTAACACTATAGACTGACTTTAATATGGTCTGTGTCCTCAAAGGAAGACTCCACTGTCCATATTGGGGATAAAAATTACTGTATTTATGCATTTCATGCACGTATTCAATGGGGGTATATCTTAAAATAGTTTGCAAAAGCTGCAGTTTTTTATGATCTGCCATCTTTGCCAGCCCTCCCCTTATTCCACAGAACAGACTTTCAGTCTCTTCATGGGGAAATAGCGAACCAGAGGCTTCTCATTCAGTATTATTCATGTCCATGGAAACAAGTCTTATTTAGATATCTCAAAACGATTGCACTGTTGCATTATACAGAGTAACTACTACAAACAGGACCCGAGTGGTCAGATTCACACAATTCATGTTAGACAGACAAAATATGTCATATCTCAATGAAAACTAAAACCAACAGGATACCTTGGATTCTGTGATGCAAATAAACCCAAATGAAAGAAATGTCCAGATCATGGAACACGATGAAAGGTATGCAATCTGAAAGACAGAGAGAGGAAAAAAGAGAGAAATGGAGCCAAGGCGTTATGGCCTTCCTTGTGGGGGATAACCCCGGTGAGAATTGACAAAAAGAAAAAGGAGATGGAGGGGGTAACATTAACTAATAAATTATCTAAAATTGTAAAACTAATAGTTTAATAGATCGTTTTAAAAGTCTGAATAGGACAAAGAACAAACAGACAACACACTCTATAGTCACACTATGTACAGTATAGAATAAACTAAAAAAGACACACAAACAAATAAAATAAAAGCTTATATATACAGGTGAGCGGCTGTGGTCAGCCAGCAGATATATGTAGTTAAATGGCTGCAGTTAGCTCAATAGTGTGTATATATAAATATATACAGATGAACGACTGCGGTGACCGGTATTATCCAAATCTACAAATATCTTTCCATCAATCCGAGCATTTTATCATTGTGTCAGATAATTGCTCTAAAGCAGTGTTTCCCAACCCAGTCCTCAAGGCACACCTACCAATCCAGGATTTAGGGATTACCCAGTTGTGTCTAAGGTGTTTTTACAAAGAAGAAAAAAAACACCTTAGACACAACTGGGTAATCCCTAAATCCTGGACTGGTAGGTGTGCCTTGAGGACTGGGTTGGGAAACACTGCTCTAAAGGCAGGAATTTGAAAACTTGGGCAGCAGTTATATAGATTGACAGATACGGGGATCTATTCATGTTTGGAGAGCTTTGAAATCACAATTACCTTATGGTTTTTGAAGTATTTGCAAAGCATAAATATTTAGGAAACTCATACATTTTGATATTAGTGAGGATGAGTCATACATTCAAGTTTTCCATAGGTTGAAAGTTGGTGATTTAACCAACATGGTCTGAGTATCTCATTAATGACACCATTACACAACTACAGGAGGTCTATACTACACAATGGCTGATGGATCCATGGATTTATACTGTTTATAACTGAAGAATAACAACCTTTAAAAATTCTTGTAGGCATCGTCTTTGAAAAGCAGACTTTACTACACTCCCATAATGTTGTGTGCCACAATATATAAACTAACATACAATGTGTCACTTTAAATTTTTTTTTAGCAAATAGAAATTATATGAAATAAAAAAGTAATTTCATAATACAATATACATTAAAAGAAGACAGATGATCATTTTATTTTATTAAATGTAATCGAAATTTGATTATTTGCTATAATTTTCAATTAAGTGGTTGTATTACGATAGCATGTATACACAGACTATAACACACATTTTTAAACCTTACATTTAATACTTCATACGATTTTAAACTTATAAAAGCACCTGTCTTTGAACCGTGTATCTGATCCATATGTTTGTATTCTATCTATGCTCTATATCGCTCAGCACCTCATGAAAAATTTATGATCGCGACCACCTGCTTTTCCCAACCTTGTTGGCTTAGTATCTGACAGTGTCTGTTTTGTGTCATCTATCCTTATAAATCCTCCACTCTACAAGCTCTCGTAGCAGTCTGCTTCCTGAAATATCTCCCTCTTTGTAATTCCATCTGTTCTTATCACAGGCAGGTTAAATAATTTATTGTCATCTCTAAGATCTTTCAAATGAGTTGCTGAGACGGGGACCAAACACGGAGGTCCTCTGTGGACCTGCAATACTAATACAAAAGTACAGAGAAGAAACTTTTCCTACAGAATTTCGGCCTCAGACACAGACCTCCAGGGTGATTTCATTGCTGGAAAGTATATAATCTCACAATAACCCAAATTGTTTCATTCAGTGAACACAGTAAAGGATGTAGAATTCAGATTGTGCGTTTAAAAGATTAAATCTATCATATACCACATTTTCCATCTGCTTATCATTTCAGTAGAAGATATTTCTGTTCCCATCTGAGTTGTGTTTGCCTAGAACAGATAAGGTTCAATAAAAACATGCTGTAATAATAGCTGTTTTTTTTGTTTTTGCAATATATTTTTATCTGGTTATTAGAAGTATATTTTAGTCCTATGTTTCTGTGCATGCATTGTTGTGGTTGTCTTCTTGTGGGTAAACAAAGATTCTTGTAGCATCCCATGTTAGGGAAAATAAGGTCTAACCATCTAATATATTCATGGTAAGAACGTTATCCTTTATTTGGGAAATCAAAGGAATTATACTACTCTTTACTACAAGGAAAATGCAGAATAATTTATTTTACAAATATGCCTGTTTCTGGGTAAAATCTAGAACAAATATGTTGTTTGGTAAATGTTTGAATCCTATACTTTATGCAGAATTTGTATACAAAATGTAGAAATTTAAAAAGACAGAGTTTTAACCATTTCTGTTAAGGAAATTGCAAACTCAAAAAATTTGGTTGTTTTAGCCGTATTTTGTCCATTTATAATAAATAACTATGGATTTAGAGGTAGATACAAATTGTATACATATATTTTATGTAGGTGTTTGATCAAGAGCGAATTGTTTTTTAAAAACTACAATAATTGCATAGCAGGACTAAGACTGCCTCTAGCAGCTGTCAATCAAACAGACACGAGAGGCACTTCCTGTTTGCTAGGCAACTTTTGGTCGGCTAATAGATGCTGAACGTCCTCACGTACTGCATGCAGTGCATTCCTATGCTGTGCATGAGGACATACAGCATCAGTGAAATCCCCATAGGAAAGCATCATAGCAATGGGGATGGCCTAATTCTCTTGCAATGCTTGCCCCGCATGCACGTTAGCACCCCCGCATTGAGTGAGGTGGAGTGCTGACCCTGCACCGAGGGAGATAGGAGCTGGAATTGAGTAAGTACAGTAAGTACAGTAAGTACAGTTTATTAACCATTACAGTTCTGGTAAAGGTGAGCTCAACGAGAAGTATAGTGCTATGAATACAGATTTGTATTCCTAGCACCATTGTATCCCTTTAAAGTGATTTTCAAGTTTTAGGCCAAAGGAGTTCAGCTGAAAACAGCTCATTTACAAATGTCTTTCACTTCACTATTTTAGTGCAAGAAATTAAATGTAATTGTAACTGATTGTAGATTCCAAGCAAATGATTCTTTAATACATAACCTGTTTGATATTTGTAAATTCTAATCTCTCTCTCTCAGTTAGTCCTTTCTTGGTTTTCAGTAAAATTAATTAAGTAGACTTGTGCATTTAGAATTTTGGGCAATCTGCTATCTGTCTGAAATCAAAAATTCAAAAATACAATATGGACATATCATGAAAAAAAACAATTGGCCAATGGATGAGTCATTTTATTTGGTTTGAGATTCAAAATTAAAAATCCCAGCTTTTTGCCCACTTGCAGCAGCCAATGGGTAAACAGTTAAATATCAGTGGCATCATCTTTAATCGTGTAGCAACTGATCAGCGTTTGCAGTGGCTGGGCGCATGCCTACTAAGCAGTGAGCAGCCAGCGGCTACTCACTGTAATTAAAAAAAACAACGACTTGGCAGCTTGCTGCTTAGTCACTAAGAAAGGCTCCAAGAAAGCTAGAATCCCATGGAAACGTGGCTTGTAAAATATCAGGTGTGAGCTTAAAAATTAAAAAAAAGTCCCCTCTTGCCTCCACATATGATTCAGAGTTAAAATCCCAACTATTTGTACCCTGGCAACACTAAAGGCCAGCTGGCAAATATTTTACAAAAACCTTATGTAACAACTGGCCAGAGCTTTCTAGCTAGCTTCCACATTAAAATGCATAACGCCTGCCTACGAGTGTCAGTATGGCCTCATACTAGTATAAGGGAGGAATACTATCTCCCATATGCACCTACTTACCATGCAGCAGGTAGAGGCATGTTTACTAAACACTGAGTGGGCAGCGGGCGGGGGAATTGACACATAGTAATGGGGGGCATGCCATTGTTCCTACCCATTCCCTACCCATGGACAGTGGGTGGGGATATTTTAATAAACATTTGGGAAGATAGACATGCTTTTGTCCACACCCCACCCATGGGCTTTGGGTTGAGGAATTAAAACAAATTGAGGCGGTGTATATGCTACTGTTAACCTCCACCCATGGGCTTTCAGTGGGGGTAACTAAACCAGAAAAAAGAAAAAAACATTTACACATTTTTTTTTTTTTTTAAATGTTCATATTTTCAGTTTATCTGAATTTTTCTACGTTTGCAATTCATGCAATTTGAAATGCCACATGGAATGGAATTAGGTCCTTCTAAACCCCCCAAAAATTTGGAAGATGCTTTTTTGCCATGCACAAGTCTACAATTAAGCAATGCCTATGTTTTCTTTACCAGCAGTGGCGTACACATGACCCATGGGGCCCCGGTGCGAAAATTGATCCGTGGGCCCCCCCCCCCGCACGCGGGCCGGGCCGCAACACATGGCGGTGGGCACCTGGTCGCAGGGGTTACAGGGCTGCGACCCCTGCGACCGCGGTATGTACGCCAGTGCATACAGATGCACACACACTTAAAAGACCCACTCTAGGCACCCAGACCACTTCAGCTTAATGAAGTGGTCTGGGTGCCAGGTCCAGCTAGGGTTAACCCATTTTTTCATAAACATAGCAGTTTCAGAGAAACTGCTATGTTTATGAATGGGTTAAGCCTTCCCCCATTCCCTCTAGTGGCTGTCTCATTGACAGCCACTAGAGGCGCTTGCGTGCTTCTCACTGCGATTTTCACAGTGAGAGCACGCCAGCGTCCATAGGAAAGCATTATGAATGCTTTCCTATGTGACCGGCTGAACGCGCGCGCAGCTCTTGCCGCGCGTGCGCATACAGCCGACGGGGAGGAGAAGAGGAGGATCGGAGGAGGAGAGCTCTCCGCCCAGCGCTGGAAAAAGGTAAGTTTTACCCCTTTTCCCCTTTCCAGAGCCGGGCGGGAGGGGGTCACTGAGGGTGGGGGCACCCTCAGGGCACTATAGTGCCAGGAAAACGAGTATGTTTTCCTGGCACTATAGTGGTCCTTTAAAGGACCACTACAGACACCCAGATCACATCAGCTCAATGAAGTTGCCTGGGTGTCAGGTCCCTCTAGTTTTAACCCTGCAGCTGAAAACATAGCAGTTTCAGAGAAACTGCTATGTTTCACTGAGGGTTAATCCAGCCTCTAGTGGCTGTCTCACTGACAGCCGCTAGAGGAGCACACTGAACGTCCATAGGAAAGCATTGAGTAATGCTTTCCTATGGGCGGTTTGAATGCGTGCGCGGTCGCATTCGGAGCTGAGAGGCCCCCAGCGCCAAGGGAGTCCGGTGCTGGAGAAAGGTAAGTGCTGAAGACACACACACACACACTTACAGACGCATACACACTAGCTAACAGACACACACATTTACTGACAGAGACAAAGTCAACGACAGACATACATACACACTCATTGACAAACATATACTCACTAACAGACATCAAACAGACTTACTAACACACACACACACTCAGTAAGACACACACAGTAACACACTCACTGACACTCACTAGCAGACACACACACTCACACTAACACTCACTAGCAGACACACACACTAACACTCACACTAACAGTAGCAGACACGCACACTAACTCACTCTAACACTCACACACACTAACACTCACACTAACACTCACTAGAAGACACACACACTAACACTCACACACACTCAAACACTAACACTAGTTTTTTGTTTTTTTTTAAATTTAATCCCCCCAGCCTCCTTACCTTTTGGAGTGCTGGGGGGATTCCCTGGGGTCCAGTGGTGGTGCTGCTGGGCTCCTGGGCGGGCAGTCTGGGTGGCCGGTCGGGCAGGCAGGCGGGCGCGCGAGGGAGCACTCAGTGCTTCCTCTTCAGCTCCCTCGCGCACCGCGTAGGGATGCCGGCGCCGGAAGATGACGTCATCTTCCGGCTCCGGTATCAGTGCGGTGCGCGAGGGAGCTGAAGAGGAAGCACTGAGTGCTCCCTCGCGCGCCCGCCTGCCTGCCCGACCGGCCACCCGCCTGCCCGGTGACAGCAGGGCCAGCCTCGGGGGGCCCTGGGGTGGTCGGCTCCTGGGCCGACCAGGGGAAGAGGCTGGCCCACTGTGTACATACCGGGTCGCAGGGGCGGCCGGGCCCCCTGGTGGGCCAGGCACCGGTCGCAGCCGCGACCCCTGCGACCCTGGTATGTACGCCACTGTTTACCAGCTTTAATACTCTGTTTTAATGTTTATGGTATTCATTGAGCTCTATAATTTTATCATGACACATAAACTCTTTGAATGCATTCACATGTGTCTTTATAGTCTCAACACTTAAACTTGCTAAAAATGGTCAAGTCCTCTAATAATGAAACTTATGATTTAAGTCATCTCTATTCAATCAACCCCAGGACACCCTTGAAAACTAGAAAAAGCTAAACATATCCTTCCTACTCAAATACTTTGGTATTATTATTCTTAAGTAGTTATGACTAAGCACCTTTGAAATGTGAAATGTCTAGATTTTAATTTATCTGAGCAGTGCACCGCACACACATATATTTTATTTTTACCTGTTTTTTTCATTCCAGTAATATTGTAGTCATTTTTAACTCTTTACTTTTTGTTTTGTGGTATTTTAGTCTACATACATTGGACGTCTTATAGCAAGATTCCAGTTATGAATTTTCAAACTTTTCAGCTGTGTGTTTCATGAAAACTGTTGATCAGATTGATTGATTAACGTATTTGGTACTCATTTGATTGAACATTTAAAAACAATAAACTGTTGTTTAAAAATCCCATTTGTTGGTGCATGCTGAAAACTATGTAGATCTGACTTTGACTAATATTTCTTGCACTTGGATTTAGATCTGGTTTAAGTTATGAAACAACATAAAATACAGAACTCTTAAAGGAATCAATGGTGTGTATTTAAAGGAACACTATAGGCACCCAGACCACTGCAGCTCATTGAAGTGGCCTGGATGCAGTGTTCCAGTCCCACTTAATCCTGCAATGTAAATGATTGCAGTTTTTGAGAAACTGCAATGAATACATTGCAGGACTAAGACTGTGTATAGTGGCTGTCAATCAGACAGCCAGTAGAGTTACTTCCTGCACGCTAGGCAACTTTTGGTCTGCTAATTGGTGCTGAACGTCCTCACGCACTGCATGCAATGCATTCCTATGGGGAGGACCTAATGTGCTCATAGTGCTTGCTGCATATGCGCATTAACACCCCACAATTAGGTGATGTCGGAGAAGGAAGAGCGCCGACCCAGCACCGAGGGACAGGGAGCACCAGGAGGGCCTTGAGTGCACCTCTGAGGAGGGTGATCAGTGCTGGCATTGGTAAATGACTAAATGGCGTTTTAACCCTTGCAAAGCTGGGGGGGGGGGGGCACAACAGAGAAAGGGTTGCTTTGTATTCCTTACATTACAGAACCCCGTTAAGAAAACAGGCAGTAACATAAATTAACTATTGATGTAGGTGTCTTAATGATGTGTTGTATAGAAAAACAAAATAAACTGATAAACTAGACATATAGATCAGGTATAAAATAAAAGAAAAAAACAACAGGCACACTCCCATAACAAAACAAGAATCTAAATTATCACACAGAATTTAATAGAAGTTTAGAACAGTTTGGAAACTATAATCCTAGGAGAATTATATGATTGAAAGAAATCCATTTTAAGCTATATACATACTATATATATTATATACTGGCACAGTAGGGAAACGAGTGTTGGGCGGAGCGAGATTTGAAAGTGACCTGAATGTGAGATAATACATGCTGAGCATTGCCCAATTAATGAACTGCAACAACTTCCTCTAGTGGAATCCCAGAAAACCACAAGGAAAGACACTAGATGAATAAGAAAAGCAATGCATTATTGCTAATAATCTGAACCTAAGTAGAGGTTAAATATTAATGGCAATTAAAAAGACACAACACTATGCAATTTCCAATTATATTAAAACAATATTACCCTATATTATTGCACTACATATTGTTTTCATGTTTTTGTTCAATTCTTCATATTGTAATTACCAATATGCATACCGCATTCGCCTGGATTCCAGGGTGCAACCGGGCCTGAGGTTGGCCAATCCTCACAATTTGATTTGCAAAAAAGTAATGATGGTCCAGGCCAGGCTTCCCCAAACTCCAGCCCTCCAGATGTTGCTGAACTACAACTCCCATGATTCTATGAATGAAATAGATAGGCTGAAAATCATGGGAGTTATAGTTCAGCAACATCTGGAGGGCCAGAGTTTGAGGAAGCCTGGTCCAGGCACTCAAGTTCAATCCAGTGGGCAGATTTATGGAGCAAATTCGAAACAACGTGTCAGCCCACAACAGGGCCTTCGTCAAAGGCCCTGTTGTGGGCCAAAACATTGTTTTGATTTTGTTCCAATAAATCTGCCCACTGGATTGAACTTGAGTGCCTGGACCATAAGAACACAATTGTGACATGATTTGATGGAGAAGGAAACATTCAAGAAACTGATTGTAATGGTAGATAAAAGCTGGAGAAATCATTGACTCTGTCTTTTCCGCATCTATCAGATAATGGTTTTGTTCTTAAACTAATACCTGATGCTATAAAATGACGTACTTGTTATGCATACATACATGTGCATATATCCCAGTAGTCAAACACAACATACAAACACATCCCTGTGTTCACACACCAACAGTAAATATAAGCACACCACAAAATTTTAGCACAATACTACACATCTGAATTAAAAAGCCAACACTACATACAAACACAACCCTTCAAACAAAGACAAACATCACATACAAACACACCCCTTTATTACATGCCAATATTATATACAAGCACCTCTTCATTCAAACACCAACACTACACATAAAAGTACACATACATTTAAAAGTTACATATAAAAAAAAAACGGCAAACATTAAATGCAAGAAGACCACTGCATTCCCATGGCAACTTTATATACAAATACAACAGGTGTGCACTCATAAATACTCCATACACAATGCACAAACTAATCACAAATACAATATTGCAAGGAGAGGCAAATGGTAGATCACCAGATGACATAGCATCTTATGAATTGTATGACAGACGTGGGTCTATCTTTTAGCTAGACTTGTGTTAGAGGGGGGCCCAAAACAATTCTTGCACCAAAATCCTCTCTGTATTAGTTTATCCACTATATATATATATATATATATATACATACTATTCAGCCTCGACATTAAAACCATTGACAGATTAAGTGAATAGTATTGATTTTATCATAACAATGACACCTGTCAAGGGATGGACTATGTTAAGCTTCAAGTGAGCAGTAAGTTCTTGAATTTCATGTGTTGAATGGAGGACACTCTCACTCTCTCACACTCCTCCCAGATCCTGGCAAGCCACCTGCCATCCTCCTGTCCATCCTCCAGACCCACTGAGATCTGCCTAAGGGGCTGCAGAAAGAACACCCTAGCTTGGGGAAGTCTGTCAGGAAGAAGATAGCCCTAAGCACAGGGTGATAAACCCACTGAACACCAGCGAGAGCAGGAACTTCTCTGTGAGACAGATCCCAGACAGCTTTCTGCCAGCAGACCCAATAGTAGCAGTCCAGGCATTTTTAAAAAAAAGGTATTTTGAAAAAGGGGAACACGCAGCAGGGGGGATTTTAATTTTATTTTATTCACCCTCAGATTTTAGGATACTTTTATACATTTTTGAAACTACATTTAAGGGAGATGGGAAAGCCAACTGGTTATCAACTAACAGATGATGATGCCTCAAGTATTATAGTAAAGACTAGGATAACGCAACTTGAGGAAGATAGAATATTTTTCCTCCATCAGTTGCGGTGTCATGTGGAATTCAGAAAAGTTCTCTATAAAGAGAAAACTCTCCCTTTATTGACTAACTGAATGTCAGCTCACTCTTGGTCTTTTGGCCAGGTTTAGTCCTATTGTTAATGAGTCCACATTACATTAAGGAATCTCCTACTACACTGTGGTAACGGTATTTGAGTATACTGGGCCTATTCTTTAATTGTGTTGTGTACCAACTGCATAATTTATTATATTTTCTACTACATTGTACTCTAAGTATGTTTGCCTATTCTTTAATTGTGGTATGTGCCAACTACATACTGTATTATATTTTAAAATGAGGTATTGATCTGTCTAATGCAATGCCAACATATTTAATGTAGCTGTGATCTATATTTTATAGCATTGCTTTCTCAGTACGTCATACTTATACCTTGATAAAAAGTGGTGGTAAAACAAAAATAACATCTATTTGATAATGTATAAAGTAATAGCTCAAGGATAATTGCTAGGAGCTATTTCAGCACCCTAGCAGATCATAATACAATGCATACTCCTATTATATCAATGTTTGAAACACTAATCATGGAATTACCTTAGCTTCACTGGAGTAAAAGAGACAGAAATAATTAATTGCAACAAACATTTTACTTCTTATTTAACCCTGATCCCAATTAAATTATTTTTCAACATTTATTTTATAATGTTACGTTCGTCATTTGCAGAATACATATCTAGAGGACATCTAATTGTCACTGAAAATACACTAAGTAAAAACACAGGAAAACACTCATACATAGAACTTAAGTGGAGCTAACCACTGGAAGCACTTGCAATCTTTGTAGTTAATTAGAGCTACAAAAGGTCTCATATAATTAATTATGGAAATTGGCATCCTAGATCCAGTATCTTCTTCCTGACTTTCTACTTAGTGTATTTTGAGTGACAATTTGATGTTCTACATCTTATCATGAGATGCACAATATCTAACTATGTATAATCTGATATATATATATATATATATATATATATATATATATATTATGTACATATGTAATGTAGATTCTAGATGTTTACCCCATGCAATTAAAAATAAAAATAAATTAGATTTATTATAATTGAGTCTAACTATAATATAGAATTCTATATTCTTGCATCATAAATTCTAATTTTTTTGGAAGTAAATGAAATGCAAAAAACAGCTTGCACTTAAACTTAAACATTTTAATGTAACAAACATTGTGAACAGGCTAACAGACAAACACAGGATCTGAATATTTTAATGTTTGGAAAAGAGATTATTGAGTGGTATAGACCATTGTGTGGTTTCAGACTACATGCATGCTATGTAGGCCTGCTAGAGGAGGAAGAAGAGGTGGACATTGGGAGAACGATGGGCTAAATACATAAAGATGTGGAGGGTACATTCAGGTGTCCTCTTGCAGACTCTGCCTGTAAGCTTAGAAGCTAAACATGTCTGTTGTCAGTGCTCTGGGTGCGCTGGCTACAGACGTAAAATATGCACAAAATTGACATTAGGCAGCCCAGCTGTGTAAGTCACGTGTGCTGGTGATGTACCCAGCTCCCAGAACAAAAAGGCCAATATCTTTGTATTTGCAGCATTTCAAGCTAAAACTCTGCACATACAGACTTCCACCACCGTGTCCAGTTCAAATCACTGAAGTCGTCATGGTAAGGACCTACCATTTCAATATCAAACTTTAAAAGTTGATGCGAGAGCTATGACACATTTTGAGTCGGTTTATTACAGGCATTTCGTTTCACATTTCTCATTTCCTAATTTATGGTGATTCATTTTTACATGATTGATGCTAATGAAAGGCAGGGACAACTGACACTGCTTGCATTCACTAAAACGTTAGAGTTCTATAGTAATATGATTTTGACTATTATATCTTATCTCATCCAGTTTCTAGTATTTTAATATTGCCCATGTAATTCTGATGAAAGGGGATTCTCAAGTAATGTGACATGATGAGAAATGCAACCATAGATGAGGATAATGTGAATAAGTGCAAGATAATGCATCTTGGACGTAAAAAACCAAGGGCCGAGTATGGAATATTTGATTCAGTCTTAACCTTATCTGAGGAAAGGGATTTAGGGGTAATTATTTCAGATGACTTAAAGGTAGGCAGACAATGTAATAGAGCAGCAGGAAATGCTAGCAGAATGCTTGGTTGTATAAGGAGAGGTATTAGCAGTAGAAAGAGGGAAGTGCTCATGCCATTGTACAGAACACTGGTGAGACCTCACTTGGTGTATTGTACGCAGCACTGGGGACCGTATCTTCAGAAGGATATTGATACTTTAGAGAGAGTTCAGAGAAGGGCTACTAAACTGGTTCATGGATTGCAGTATAAAACTTACGAAAGGTTAAAGGAACTTAACATGTATAGCTTGGAGGAAAGACGGATATGATAGAAACATTTAAATTTATAAAAGGAATCAATACCTTAATGGAGGAGACTATTTAAAAGAAGAAAAGCTACCACAACAAAAGGACATAGTCTTAAACTAGAGGAGCAAAGTTTTAAAAATAACTTCAGGAAGTATTACTTTACAGAGAGGGTAGAGGATGCATGGAATAGCCTTCCAGCTGAAGTGGTAGAGAATAACACAGTAAGGGAGTTTAAGCATGTGTGGCATAGGCATAAGGCAAGCCTAGATATAAGAGACTAATGCAAATATTAAGAAATTGGGCAGATTAGATGGGCCGAATGGCTCTTATCTGCCATCAAATTATATGATTTTATGTTTAGATGATTGTATTGTCCTTCTCTGGATCTCATCACAGACATGTAGGTGATACCCATCTAGAAACACTGAACAAGTGGTCCACATCTGAATTATCCTTTAGATATATGGGGATCCTAGTCATATGCAAAAAACTCAAAAGTTTATGAAAACAATGGGAACAGGAAAAAACGGATTAGCTTGCCCTTCAATTACTTCCCACTCATACAAGTTCAGTCTCAACATTTTTACTTCATTTTTACAAAATTGCAAAAAAAAAAAAAAACATTAGTTAGGAGCTATGATTGTCCCATTAAGTATGAATAAACACACATTACACGTATAAAACATATCAGAGTTAGCAGTGTATAGAGACATATCAGAATATAGTTTACCAAATTACTGATAAAATATTGGCAACATAGTTTTGCCATAATGGAACTATTTTGACCTTTTATTTAAATGGTTTAATGTCATAGATACACACAAAGATACACAAATGCATTGTTACATTTCACCTAACACAGTCTGAAAGAACAAAAACATATTTCAACAGTGTTTATGAGACTGGGAACAAAGTAGGTATTTGCGTATATAATAGGCATTAAGATCCATGAAGACAATCATCATTGAACATTACAACTATCTGGTCTTCACTCTATAGCATATTCATTTAATTGTATATTCTTAACTAGAGATATAATTTAAGACAAAACATCTCTATTTTTTAAACGTTCTTCACAGAACTTAACTTAATCAGTTGACTCTTTAATGATGAGCACTTCAGTAGCAAAAATATTATTGCCACGGAAATGGTCACTCATTTCATATATATGTAACTTCCATTTCAAAATCCTCACAATTTTAATCTTACATGAATAAGTGTATATTATAGAACTTGCATTTATATTGTTACATGTAAATAATTCACCCATAAAATAAAAAAAATAAAAAAAAGTTGTACATAATCTAACACCTGTTATAATTATTTTAGCTAATATTTTGGCTTACCTTTCCTTATACCACCTGTAACGTAAAGTAAAGATATATTTCAGAAAATAAAAATTTTTTTTTTGGACTGTAGGTTCTTTTCTGTCGACACCCTTGTCTACCCCATTTGCTTTAAAGTTAAATGTTTCTGGAGGAGGAAGCTTGGAAGGACAGCCACTAGAGGTGTATTTAACCCTACAATGCAAATATTGTAGTTTCTAAAAAACTGCAATGTTTTACATTGCATGGTTAAAATTACAGGACCACATCACCCAGAACACTTGATTAAGATGAAATGCCTCTTTAATGATTATTATCCCCCTGGCCACTTGACTTTATATATAATATATTATTTTACTTGTATTAGATCTTAACATCAGGTAGCAGTGATATTGTTCTCCTTTGGCCCCTGTGGGATTGATTTTACTGATGGATTATGGGTAAATCAGACTGGCAAATGATATAGAACCTTGCTGTAAGCTTCAGATACAGGGAACATCCAGATGCAGTTTAGATAAAGTTTATTTTGTTGAGAGATTTTTTACATGGACTGATGGACCAAATGTAACCCATTTATTAGTTGCTGATGAAAAACTAAGGTGGGTATAAAACAGTATATAATATGCTATTAGATGTAACAATCTACAAATAGATAAATAAAAAATAAGATAAAATTAAACCATCTCTATATGCTATTTTCACTTTTTTTCCCCATTCTGGAACCCAAACCAGACTATACTTTAGCTTGGGAAAGAGAATTGGAAAAGTGGCTAAATGGGATTACACAAGGTTTCAATCATATGGAAATCCATCATAAGATTTTGTACCTTTGGCATCTGGCCCCTTCGAGACTTTGAAGATAGTTGCTGGAGGGGTTGTGATGGCCTAGATAGGTTGTCCCATATATGGTGGCAAAAAAAGCCGCCCCCAAATGCCTAGGCAAATGTTTTGTTAGCCTTGCGGCTAACTAAAAATCCGGGCGGGCTGCTGGGCGGCGGCGCTGGTGAGGGAGCACTTTCCCCTGAGCTCTCTGCTCAGCTCCATCGCACGCTGCAGATTGATGCCGGGAGCCCGAATATGACGTCCGCCCACCCAGCAGCCCAGCAGCCACTGGACCCCCAGGGAAAGGGAGAACCCCCCCAGCATTCCCAAAGGTAAAGAGGCTGGGGGGGGTTGAATTAAAAAAAAAACTGAGTGTGTGTGTGTTAGTGTGTGTGTGTCTGTTATTGAGTGTGTGTCTGTTAGTGTGTGTGTGTGTGTCTGTTAGTGAGTGTGTGTTTGTCTGTTAGTGTGTGTGTGTTTATCTGTTAGTGTGTGTGTGTTAGTGTGTGTGTGTGTGTGTGTGTGTGTCTGTTAGTGAGTGTGTGTATGTCAGGGAGTGTGTCTGTTAGGGAGTGTGTTACTATGTGTGTGTCTGTTAGTAAGAGTGTATGCGTTTCTGTTAGTGAATGTATGTGTCTGTTAGTGCATGTGTATGTCTGTTAGCTAGTGTATGCATATCTGTCAGTGAATGTGTGTGTGTGTGTATTTAGAAGGTGGGGCAAGGTGGGGTGGCATGGGAGGGGGTGGGGTGGGTGCCTAAGTTTTGTCATGCCTAGGGCAGCACAAAGTGGAAAATTTATTCATACTTACTGTAATTTTCTTTTCCTGGCTATTATTCATGGCAGCATATACACATGGCAGCATATACACATGGGTTAGCTCCTCCCCTACAGCCGATAGGACAGGAAAACCACCAAGGTTTTAAAAGGAGGCTCCATCCCTAAGGTCCTCAGTCAGTTTACAAGCTCTACAGTACATAGAGACATTAATGGGTGGGAAGTATATGCTGCCATGAATAATAGCCAGGAAAAGAAAATTACAGTAAGTATGAATAAATTTTCCACTTTCCTGGCTAATCATGGCAGCATATACACATGGGGAATACCCAAGCTTACAGAGGGAGGGACAGAATAGTCAATCAAATTATCAGATTAATTCAACATAGATAGAAGAATGAACTGAGTTAAGTACTTGAGTACCAAATTGTGCATCATAGACTGTTTTAACGAACAGTATGAAATGCCAGACAAATGTGTCTAAAAGAGGTTCAAATGCTAGCTTACAAAAAGTGTCAGCAGAAGCCATTGCCATGGCAACCCATGATGTTGCAACAGCATGAGAGGAGAGTGCTTTGATACCCTCCAGCACAGGTAAAGAACGGACGTGACATCCAAATTGTGCTTCATTAATTGCTTCAATGTTCAATATGTAATGCAGGACAAACTAGTTCAAATGCCAACTTTACAAAGTTTCAGCAGAGACCATTGCCATGGAAGCCCACGAGATGCTGTAACAGCACTAGTGGAGAATGCCCCAAATCCTTTGCTACAGGTAGAGAACGGCATTGAAAGGCTCTCACTTTAGGCACGATCACTGGTGCTACATGCAAAGACAACCATATCCTGTTGAAATTCAGTGAATGGGGGTACACAGGATCAAGCCTGGAGTTCACCCATTTCCCTTGCTGGGGTACCAGCCACCAGCACTTTCTGTGCTACCACCATGGAAGCTCCTTCTAGAGGTTCGAATAATGGTTCAGTCAGGGCCCGTGAGACCAGTGGTACGTCACATATTGGCTTCACCACACTCAGTGGAGGCATGATTTCAATCAATGCCTATATGAAGCAAAGTGCAGCAATTGCACACATTCACCCTGCTGAGGTACCAGTCACCAGCAACAGCAACGTCTGGGCTAACATCATGGAAGCTCCTGCTAGAAGTTCAGTCAGAGTCTGTGAGACCAGTGGTTCGTCACATATTGGTTTCAACAACCTCAGCGGAGGCTTGAGTTCAGTTGTTGCTTACATGAAGCAAAGCACCAGGGGCATCAACGCTCAATCGGTACCCTTCAGTACAGGTAGAGAATGACATAGATAAGCATACACCATTGCCAGGATCTTCAGGTGCCATATGCAAGACGACCATATCTGTTGAAAAGTAGTGAAAGGGGGTTCACAGGATCAAGCCTGGAGTTCACCCATTTTCCTTACTGGGGTACCAGCCACCAGCACTTTCTGTGCTACCACCATGGAAGCTCCTACTAGAGGTTCGAATAATGGTTCAGTCAGGGCCCGTGTGACATATTGGCTTCACCACACTCAGTGGAGGCATGATTTCAATGAATGCCTATATGAAGCAAAGTGCAGCTAAGTGTTCCGCTAGAGTGTTATAACACAGAACCTTTCAGGGCCTGAACGAGGAGTAATTCCAACAGACAAAAGCATGTCAAGATTAGTAAAGCCTGTATAGGATTGTAAGAGGATCTCAATGACCGTCTCAGGGATGCCCATACTAATATGGACTCCCGCATCAACACCAGAACTTGAGGATCCTGGTGTGTCATGGGGCCTTGTAATAGGTCTGGACGTACAGGAATTTCCCTTGGAGGTTCCAGAATAATCTTATTTATCATAAGAATTAGAGTCGACACGGTCTTCCACTGTCACCTTTTGCATTGCCTTTTTAAGAAGGTCGAAAACAGGAAAATATGTACATCAGACTAAAATTCTAAATTTGAGCCAGTGTATCCTGAACCTGAGCATTCTAGTCCTAGCATGTAAAAAATACTTCTGGACCAGGTAGTTCCAAGAAATGGCCATCAGATCTATGTATGGTATCAGACAATCTGCGTCAACCACGAGGATACGTCAGGACATGGTTGCCAATCCACCTTGTCCACAGTTATTCGGCTCCAGCAAACAGCCATGGTATTCTGAGCCACTGGTTGTTCTTCTGTGCCCTGGTCATTATGGGCTGGAATTCCATCAATATGTATCTGTGAGACCCATCTTGGTAGATATAGGATACAGTTGCATTGATATTTGAGCAAATTTGGACCCACTCGTTCTTCAGCAAGCCTCTTAAATGAAGAAGAGACTTGAAAATGACTCTTAATTCCATACAAATTAATGGAAATATTGTGCAACATGGTCCAAACACTGTGCAACCAATCTTATAAAAACTGGAATTCGAGCTAATAATTGACCAATGATGTTCTGTTCACTGGAAACTCAGAGATCTAATCCCTCTTTCAGCTGCCAGGGTAAAGTGCAACTCCACTGATGGGGACATAGTAAGTGGCTGGCTCCAATAATCTTTCTCTTGTTAGACCAAGATAGGAAGGATCTATAAGGAATCCAGAGATGCCATTGGGCCCATCTGACAAGTCTGCTGATGGAAGCCAGGATTCCTAGTAGTTGCATCTATTTTCTTGCTGTTACCAGGCAGAAATGAAGAAACTGGGAGAGAAAACCTTTACAATCTGTGGAACTGTTCCCGAGATAGGGAAAAGCAGAGCCTAGAATTTTCCACTCAGGAATGTCATCCACTGAGCTGGTCTGAAACTGCTTTTCTTGATATTCATCAAGCAGCCAAACTTTAGGAGTTATGAAAGAACTATATACCTATGTGTGCCTGCCTTCTGAGGGTCTAAGGCTATCAGAAGTAGATCCTCCAGATAATGGAACCAGGTGGAGTTCTGGACTCTCAATAACATTATAAGCACATAGAAAGATTCTTGGGGCCGCATTGAGGCCAAATGGTAGGGCACTAACATGGAAGTTCTCTTCTGAGCTAATGCCGAAGATCTCTGCAGATTGGACTGAAAGTAAGCATCCTTGAGATATATAGAGGTAAGGAAATTATCCTTCCAGATTGCTTGAGATATGGATCTGATTGACTCCATCCCAAAGACTCTAACATTCAGCCTCTTGTTGGCCCCTCTTAGGTCCAGTGTAGGCTTTCATGTGCTTTTCCTCTTAGCACCAGAAGAGAGGCGAAACTTGTCCCTGGAACTGCTCTTGTTCTGGGACCTAAAAAAAAAAAAAATCACCTCTTCGTCCAGAAGGCTTCTTCCTTCAGTGCTTTACCTTTGGATTCATTGGTCTTAATACTGTTGGTATGGAGACTCCTGTGCCCGTTAAGAAAAACTCCAGTCTATATCAATCTGGACCATGGATACCACTCAAGCCTCCAGAGTATGACGAGCCCAGGTATGTGTGATCAGAAAAATTAGGCTCCTAGTACTGGAGGAGATATTTTCATTGCTGAAGAGCAAAACAACTGCGTTCTAGCTCCATTAGAACCTTGAAAGGCAGGTTTACCAACTGCCATGAGTTACCTCTGGAGTATTCCCTGCAGTGCCAGTAGCTCCCTGTATCTCAGAAATACTGGTCACTGGATGTTCTCCGGTCAGACTATGAGGAACTGGGATCCTTGGAACTTCCATCCTAAGGTACCAATATCTTGCAGCCCTCATTCTCCTTTTCAATGGAATTATCAAAATTTTTCACAAACAGCACCACCCCTTCAAATAGAATGGTGTAGAGGGCAGACTTGGAGGATGAGTCATCATCCCAGAAACAGAACCATAATGCTTTCTTAGCTGCTATAGATAAAGCCATTTGATCCAGAGAATATCCTAGTTACATCTAGGGAAGTTTCTGTGAATGAGTCAGTTGTAACCTGAAGACTTCAGACTGCCTCTTCAATCTTGGCTTTTAATATCTCTCTCCATAGTAGCCTTTAGATCTTTAATCACATATTTCATGTTTGTAGAAACAGCAGCGAAAATCACAGCTGGCTGGCCTCCTGCAATGGTAGGCGTAAAGTTTTGGACAGGTCTGCGTCCACCTATGATCCATAAGTGTGCAACTTAGGTGATGTAGTTCTGGGGTTGGAAATAACTTCCTCCACAGGTTAAAGCCTGGCCTCTTTTCTTACCCCTAAGGCCTCTGGAACTTACTTTGTAATCCCTGCCCGCATGTCATGTGGCTGCACAGTGATAGGTCACGCTGAAGCGACAACCTTCTGGAGGAAGTCAGTGCATAACCGATTCCATCCACTGTTTTGTCCTGATAACCAGATCCTGGTGAAGAATCAGACACCTGACAAATAATAATAACTAAATATTACCTGTGGTAAAGTATTAAGAAAAAATGTGCACTGTTAAAAATGCTATAAGAAACCAGCGAAACCGCTTTAAAACAGGCTAAAGACAGCACTTATCCATGTCTGGAGACCCTGCAAATACTTACCAAATAAGTGTGGTATGTTTACTGTAATTTTCCCTTTATTTTAGGCACTTTCTGGCAATTGCCCTTATCCAAGAAGGCTGCCTCAACTTGTATTCCCACAATGCAAGTCATCTGTATTAGGCCCAATAAGGCCCAAACTGCACACATGTGGGCCTATTCCGAGTGTGTTTGCTGTTTAGAGACCAGGGAGAGGACTCTATCTGAAGCCTACATGGCCCCTAAACACCCAGGGAACCGGGAATAAATCACTGGCACCGAGGGGGAAGCAAAATAGATAACAAAAGTGCCTGCAAGAAAGTTTAAAAGGCAACCACGTGCAAAAAGTCAAAGTTTAAAGGCACCACAGTCTAAAGGCCTCAAGGTATAAAAGGTAACACAGTTTCCAAAATGTATCACAGTAGTTAAAATATATCAGTCTTCAAATGCACTGCAGTTTTCCAATGCACTGCAATTTCCAAATGTACTGCGGTTTCCAATGACTTGCGGTATTACATGCAACAGTATTAAATGTAAATTTAAATGAAACAGTTTTAAATGTCACATAGCTTAAATGCTTCCTAGCAAAAGCACAACTACATAATGTACCACAATCTTAAAAATAAGGTACAGCTGTACAATGCACTAATTTAACCCCTTAAGGACACATGACATGTGTGACATGTCATGGTTCCCTTTTATTCCACAAGTTTGGTCCTTAAGGGGCCAAGGATATCAAAGCTTAAATGCATCACAGCATAAAGCACAACTGCATAATTTACTACAGTAAAACAGCAAATAAAGTAATGAAAATAAAACAACATACATGTCCGTAAGTAAAGGGAGCAAATTGCTCACGTCCTAAGGGCTGTAGGACAGGAAAAAGACTGAGGACCTTAGGGATGGAGCCTCCTTTTAAAACCTTGGTGGTTTTCCTGTCCTATCGGCTGTAGGGGAGGAGCTAACCCATGTGTATATGCTGCCATGTGTATATGCTGCCATGATTAGCCAGGAAAACCAGGATACACCACTGGGTGGCACTGTGTAAGGCTCCAAATGTTGATAAAAACATTTATCCATCAATAATGACATTTTCCCCTGATATTGGTTTGTTCAAATATTTTTCTGAAATAACAAAAAAGATTCCATTACATCACAGCCAAGTCACACCTACCTTATTATTGGAAGTCAGCTACTGTTCCAATTATAAAATAAGTGCATGTTTTAGCTCTAGATAGTAAAAAAGTATGAGTTGGCCTTGCAGCAACCTTCACCCCAATAGATAAAGTTACAGTTTTATTAGGGCATATGGGAAGATGAAGTGAAGAGAGAATTTCTCCAGGAGACAATATATTAATGGTTTTAATTAATTCGGTAACATATATTATTCTGTTTTTATTTTTTATATTCAAATATTTTCACATGTAATTATGGATGCAATTCCCTTCTCCTTTTATTTTTATTTCTTCCCTTTACCTGCTTTTCCTTTTATTTGTACTGTTTTTATTTAATATCATGTTACGTCATGTTATAGGTTACACATTGTTAAGAGTATTTTTTTTTTTTTTAAAGTTCCGTAAAAATAATTTGAAAAGAAAATTAAGCAAATTGCCCTTAATTGATGAAGTATGACAGAGAGCTAAAAAAGTAAATCTGAACAATTGACTTAGTATTACAAGTACACAAAGTAACAGATTAGTTGCATGTATAGATAATTGAAATGTGATCATAAACTTCAGTTACTTGTTATATAAACTAACCTCTATGAACCTGACACAACGTACAAGGACATTTAAAATTCCTATTGTTGAATGCCTTTTTTCAAGTCAAGTGGTTTAACACAATAGGAGAATGAATCATTGAACGAACTGTCTACAAAGTACAACTTCATACACTAAACAATAGCACTTCAATATATAATGTGTCATTAAAAACAGATCAAGGAAGTAAAAGGTATATTTAATAGATATTCACACGTAAATATTAATAATATCCATTAACACTAATCATTTTATTTATTTCATAAAATGTACTGTAACTGTTTTACTATTTTTTCTGATGCAATTGAAGAATCAATGTTTCATGGTTCAGTGTTTGAGAGATATCAAGTTCGATATGAGCAGCATTGACAAGAAAAAAATGGAAATACTTGTGTTTGTTGCTTAACCCCTTAACGGCGTTACGGCGTTCTATGCCGTCCCGCATTAAATGGGCTTTAAAGCCGTTGCGGCGGCATAGAACGCCGTAACGGCTTTGAGCTCTGGAGCCGCTGGGATACTTACCTTCCCGGCGCTCCGCTTCGGGAGGACTGCCTGACAGCCCAGGCAGCCCTCCCATGCCAAATCAGGCCCCCTGGGGCCATGTGATGGCTCTCAAAGAGCGATCACATGGCCCCCTATAGCTGGCTGTGGATTTGCCGGCAGGGGGACTGTCTGAAATGTCAGTCAGTCCCCCTGCTGGTGGGAAGTATACTAAAAATATTAAACATGTTAAAATAAAATAAATGTGTATATATATACTTCTTATATATATGTAACGTCATACATAGTGTATTTTAATTAGAAAAGAAGAGAAGGGGGAGAGGTAATAGAATGAATACTATCACCACTCCTCCAAAAGAAAAGGTTACAGATGGTATAGGGGCTTAACCCCGAAATTAAAACAGAATAGAGACAGCATAGAATAGGGTAGCGGATCCACTCACAACAAATGGGTGGAAAGCCTAACCCACTCAGAAATACCTCGTAGTGTAAAAGGGTCACATTAATGGGGTAAATAACCTTTATTAGAATGTACTAAACATGTATAATGATTGTGGAACTTGAACTCCCAAGTGTATTCAAAAAAGATAAGTGGGTGCATATACCTTTAAGGAACCGAAAAAACTAGTCCTATCTAATTAATGCAGCTAGATGCAAGATGGAAATGTAGAAAAGTACATCTAAATATGAAATGGACACAAAGCTACACTGACTAATTAAGTCACCTCAAAAGATGCTTTAAAACGTACTTCAAAAAAAGGGGAACTTGGATAGAAATATCTATTTGACGTTAAGCCCCTCCCCCCTGTACACACGGAATGAATTTGACTATCACTCCCACCTCTTCCGATTGGTCCACAGTGCAGGGGAGGGGAGTTATCATGTCTGTGCCACCCCGGGTCTTGATTGGAGATTCAGAGACCGGAGGTGTGGTTACACAGCTTTATAGGTGGTTCCCGATCCACTTACTAGTTTGCTCTTGACAAAGGCGTAGTTTAAACGCCGAAACGCACGTCGAGATTATGAATATGTAGCCAACGCTAATTTTATTGAATTTACTTTATTTTCCCTTCATTATAATTTTTTGTGATGGAACTGGGTTTCCCTATTAGGCAATTGAGAAGTTGGGCTCTACCATTAGCTATTTAGGGAGCTGGATAGGCTGCCATGAAGCAGCAGAGATTTACTTTTAGTCTGACAGTTTATTTTTAGGGCGTTTGTAGGGAGTTCCTCCCTGTGTTTGGAATTTGGGAGGGGGGCATTTTTTTTTCTCTTTTTTATAGGGAATCTGTTTACCCTACACACCTTGAACTTTATGCCTTTACCTCCTATTAGGAATCTGCCACTGTCATTATTTTTCATACTAATTCCAAATCCATTGGATTGATATAGATATTTCTATCCAAGTTCCCCTTTTTTGAAGCATTATTTAAAGCATCTTTTGAGGTGACCATTTTTTCTAACTTTCTAACTTTCTAAAAGTATTCTAACATTCGGGTTAGAATGTTCAGTTTATTAACTCCTTTCTAAATGTTTCTTTAAAATAAAAATGTAAGACGTACATGATTTTTTGTATTGGTTATTTAAAAAATTTAAATTGCATGTTTATTTTTTGTGTTTTTTGGTTTGTTTTAAATATCTAAGAAAAACCATGCATTTGTGTATTTAGCAGTCTTCACCAAGTTCTAGTATATTATTATACACTTACGCTGATTACACCAGGAACATGTCAGACAATTTCTTTATAAGCTACTAAATTCACAAGGCAGAGGTTCACTGTTAAATTTTTCTGTTAGCTTATTTGTACCAACAAGGTCACAGCAAATAAACCGTGATAACTACACAATGATTTCCCATCTGCAAACCTTCCATTTCAAAGACTTTATCAGTTTCTTAAGCTTTCCTGAAAAGTGTTGATTTTGGAGGGTCATTGGGGCATGACTAGATACAAAATCCCTCTACATATAGCGAGGTAAAAGCTTGTCAAATAACACAGAAGAATGAGTCTGACAATAAATCATGCATTTTATGTAAGAGTTACTGAAATAATTGGTGAATTGCTTTTCCTTAGAGTGACCTCAATTTCCATAATTCAATGTGTCAATCTTTGGGTTTAGAATACTAATTTTTAAACTATGGTAAACCTGTCGGACACATTTCTTCAGAATACAATTTGAATATTTTGATAACTATATGGGAAATCCTCATGCTAACTATGAATTAATTTAAAATAAACCGACTTATTGGTGTTCAATCCATCAATCTGCATAGCCCTCTTGAGTGGAACGTGTAACCTCTCAAGGACTGGTTAGATGATTTGCTGTCCTCACATTTTGGTACCTAACTAAACCTAATTCTGTAGAATATTTTACTTCCTGACCATTAACAGTTCTTCTTTGCCCTAAAGCAGTGCTCCTGAACCCTTTCCTTGAGGCACATCTAACAATCCAGGATTTAGGGTTTACCTGGGTGTGTCTAAGGTGTTTAGAAAAGAAAAACAAAACACATTAGAGTCTAAGTCAGGGCTGTCCAACCTGCGGCCCCCCAGATGTTGCTGAAGTACAACTCCCATGATTCCCTGGCTATCTGTTTCATTGAAAGAATCATGGGAGTTGTAGTTTGGCAACATCTGGGGGGCCGCAGGTTGGACAGGCCTGGTCTAAGGCTTTTTAGTTTTTTTTAAACACCTTAGACACACCCAGGTAATCCCTAAATCCTGGACTGCTAGGTGTGCATTGAGGAGCACTGCCCTAAAATATTGTAGTCAAGCATTCGATCACACACAGTTTGAGAGAAGAAGGAAAATGAGGGTCAATTAGCCTTGTGACCCGTTTTCCCACTTAAATACCAAATAAGATTTTTCTCACTCTTCCCCAAAGAAATTGTGGGTAAAAATGTGTACATAAATGCTTTGTGCTCTTAGACTGTATGTAAAAACTAGTTAAGGAGTAATATAAGACAAACAAGTTAGACAAACTAATCTAAAAAAGGAGATTCCACATGGAGCTGCAACCACTTTAACTCCTGGTTAAACCCCCCCCCCAAAAACAGTAAATAACTCACAGTTGAGTAGTATCCTAAAATAAAGTCCTCAAAGCGTATAAATTTAAAATAAATTATATTTATTCAAATATACATAAAACGTATAGTCCACCAAACTAATGCAAATGTGTGCAAATTCAATGTGCTGCCTGAAATGTTTTCTACAATTATGTACACTTAAATGCATGTAATACATGCAGAGTGGAATGTTTATATGATAAAGGACATATTGGTTTAATAATACTTTATCTAAAAGTAGATTTGTGCACAACAGAAACATTTAGTTTAGTTTAATTAGTTTGTACAAAAAAAGTTTGGGTAGTCCACAATTCCTTCATACAGCAGTTCAGCAATGACAATTTCTATCCATGCAAATGTTTCAGGAAAATTTTTTTGGACCAACCAAACTGGAAAAAATATTGTCTAAACAGTATACTGGAAATATATATATATATATATATATATATATATATTGTCCAAACAGTGCCTAACAGTGTGTGTATGTATATACATATATAAATAAAACACTAAATGTTGATCAATATTAACAAAATAAAATGTATAAATATAGATTTATTAGTTTTTTGCTGCTTTTTTGATAGTTTTTTTTTCTAACTTGAAAAATATATATATATATATATATATAAAATTACTTGTTCCCCGCTCTCACTGTTTCCCATCTTGTACTCACCTTGGTGCTACCTCCAGCCAATTCATATATTCCGAAAAGAATGCATTCGAAGGACCAGTCAAGTTAGAAAAAATAAATAAATCTATATTTATACATTTTATTTTGTTAATATTGATCAACATTTAGTGGTTGTTCCCTAGCCATCAATCATATTTTTTTTTCTATCAAATCACAAACAAACATGCTCATCCACTGTCCCATTCTTTTGTTTGTGACATATTTATATAGTGCTTCAAAATTATGGTATTTGAATGACCCTGTCATCCACAATTTGGAAGACCCAAGCAACTACAAATTTAGACAAATCATTGTTAATTTGAAATTGAATGCTCAAATCTATTGGACAGTATTTGAAGTCTTCTTGATGGCTGCCTTATTTATATGCATGGCTTGTATGAATTTTGTTTTGTCTCATATCTACATTATGTATTGTTTTTTTAATTTGTCAACTGAGTATATTGCTGATTTTCAGTAAATAAAAACTGAAGTTGCAGTATTTTGTTTTACTGTTAATTTTTTTTTGGGGGGAGCAAAGTATTATTTCACAAGCTGTGTTTTTATATAAGAGCATTACTGAGGATAATTGTCCTTGACTTTAACTTCCTATTTATAGGCTTCTTAGTGCCACTGTGTACTGTGAAAATGTGCTTATAGTAATATTATATGCTGAATGCATTTATGGTTGTGCAAATTCTGTACTGAACTGGTGCTGTGAATAAACAACATTGCCATTTTTGCAATACAGCTTTTTTAAAAAAACAAACCAATAGATAGTTGGATCGAATTACTTTGATTGTGCAGATAGCCATTCGATCTTACGAAGTTAAAACCAGGAAAGGTCTAGATTGTGGAAATGCATTTAGAAATCTATTTATCCCTCTACTTACATTATTTTTCATGGCTTTTTTTGGATGTCTCTAGAAAACAAGTGAGCACAATCTTTTAATCTTAATGTGCTGTAGACTTTATAAAAAATTTAAACTCACGAATGTAGTTCTATTGCTTTTTGAATGTCAAGGGAGTGTTATTATCTATCCTCTCGCACAAAAGTGTATTCGCTCATACCTTGTAATGTGAAATAACTGAACAGCTAATGTAAAATCATTTGCTTGTGGCATTTAATATAATATGCAAATTCATTAAATTATTTGAAATAGTCAAATGAGAAAGACTGCCATGTTAAGAATTTCTATTCAATTAACTCACTCCAAACCTGTTATCCCCCTCCCTTTTAATTAACTGGTATAATATGTTCTTTGTTAGAGCTAGGATCTATTTACAATATAATGATGCTCTCATGAAGGGCAGAAAAGGTATCCACTGCATTTATTTTACCAAGGACTCTGTTCGTCAAATGGCTTGCTGTCGTGGGTTAGCAATTAGCTTGCAGTATTCATGATAAAACAATTCTAGTATTTTTTGGTAGGGTAAAAGTTTGAAATATGTGTTTTTGAGACCTTGACTTTCTGACGCAGAGAGAGTCTTGGTTTATTTGCTTGTGTTTTCTTTATTTATTATCGTCTTTGTTGTCTTTTTTATTTGTATGTATTGATCTGTGACTTCTATTTGCGATAATCTAGCAGTTATCAACAATTGACTGCATACATACTTGTCTGGAAGAAAACCTACAGCACTGAGATAGGAACAATCTGGAGAAATTGGGCGCTAGCTAGAAGTGCTACGTGAATGGAACACGTAACCTGTGTTCATTGTGCTGTTCGACCCAAACCTATGCTACATTACATGTACATAGTCAAATGAAACAAAATACATGTGATGCTGTTCTATCAGGGAGCATCGCTAATGATATTTACATTGTTTATGCAATTACAAGGCAAATGGCTAATTAGTGCCTCTGAAGAGAACCAAATGATAATGTTTGTTTATTCATGCATTCTGTTAAGTAGTGAAATCTCTTTTAGATACATGAATATTTGCATAACATGTTTTTAGTCCCTTGTAGTTTTGGCCTCCACCCCTCTGTGTATCTGAGTTATTATGACATCATCATATCCTATGTTAAATATCTAGAATCTTCATATACATTCTTGAAAATATGAGCAATTGCGATGTATTGTGCCTGGTAACAACATATACATAAAATAACTAACACAGTAATAGTAACCAAGATTAAAGGAAAAAGAAAAGTCCATCGACCTTTGGATAATTTCATTTATTTATAAAGTATTTTGCTAGGAACATTATATTTTGACATTTAGACTCTCTTGTCTACAAAGTAAAATTATACATTAGCAAAAACATCACAGCAATTTTCTGACACATTTAGGCATAATGTTCTCTGGACATGAGCTGGTATCAGATATAATATTTTCTTGAAGGTCAATACACATTTTCTGGTGCTCTCTAGAAGACGGTTGCTCCACTACATCTTTTTTGTTGGACACCGGAGGATTTTAGTTGTGTGGGAGTATCCAGGAAAGAAGTTAAAAATCAGAAAGGAATTGTGAAAGGTATCTATGAATTAAAAAAGTAGCCAGTTTAGTAGATTTATTTCTGGAGAATAATCATTCTAATTATACATAATTATTAGAAACGTGAACAGCTGGTAATAACTGCCTAATTCTACGTATACAAACAGAGCATTTACAGTAACTGGAGTTCAAATATTGTCCTTTTGTTGGATGCTGCTTTAAGGGTAGTGGGAGTCTGAGAATTCTGCTCAGTATCTTAGCTGTTCCTAGCATTGTACTCTTGTGGACAGTGATTAGTCCTTTGTATCTGTCCGCCTTCTCATGGCCTTTCATCCTGATGTTATAGGCACTGGTTACTGCCACATCCACAACCATTGCAGTCTTCTGTTTCTTGTCTACCACCAGGATATCAGATTGATTAGCCAATACTTGCTTGTCTGTCATTTCAACTACCCTTTGTAGTATCTTCCATGTGGACTTAGGCAGGTCCAGCCCATATTCAGTGCAGATATTTCCAGTAAGTTGGTTATGCCTTTTGGTGTATGCTATCCCTATTAATATCTTGCACCCGGCTTCTATGTCTGGATTGTCTTGGAGGCCTCTTTGTACAGTCTGCACCTTGGATTTTGTCTGCTGTGATATACCCCCACTTTTATTGATTTGCCTAGTGTTGGCCACCCTGAGAGAAGAGGGGTTTCCACCGCCAGAGGTGTCCTTTCCCTCTTCTATGAGCAATGCTGAAGTATTCCAAAGCAGTAATCCAAGCGGTAACAAAGCAGGTATAGCGGTTCCCTACAATCACAAGACAAGGCTCTGTGTTGAGGGTGAAGCTGAACTGTATTAATGGAAGCCACAACTGGCCTTATATGCAAGTCCCCATGCAATGGAGTTTCTGATGGCATATTCCAAGGGCATTCCCCACTGGACCTAAAAGCACACACATAATTACATTAACTCTCAGGTCCAGGACATGCATAATAAAAACACCCCAAAATACACACTTAATAAGTAGGTACCCCCTCAAGTCATATATCCCCGGATAGCCTGAATCTAAGTGCCCCACATATCCAAAAAAACTCAGATCCCACGAACGCAGCTGAAACGCCACAGGGGTAAAGTTTAGAACGACTGCACACGAGACACCTGCCCAAAGGAGTTCCATAGATTCTGGCAGAGTGGTCGATCTGTTTCGGGAGTACAAAACACAATAAAATCATGAAAGTATCCACGAGTATCCACGAGTACTTAAGGAACTAAGTGTAGAAATAAGTGAACCTCTGTTTTTAATCTTTTTAAGATTATACACTTCGGCATAAAGAATACACAAGCAACGCATACCCTTAATGGAAGCGAATTAGGGATAACAACACACGAAAAGGACTTGGGAATTGTTATAGACAACAAACTATGCAACAATGTGCAATGTCAATCAGCAGTGGCCAAGGCCAGTAAGGTATTGTCATGCATGAAAAAGGGCATTCATTCTCGGGACGAGAATATAATTTTGCCTCTTTATAAATCACTGGTAAGACCACATATTGAATATGCTGTGCAATTTTGGGCACCTGTTCTAAAGAAGGATATTATGGCACTAGAAAAAGTGCAGAGGCGGGATACAAAATTAATAAAAGGAATGGAACATATCAGCTATGAAGAAAGGTTAACAAATTTAAACCTATTTAGTTTAGAAAAATCTCTCCTGAGAGGGGATATGATAACATTATACAAATATATTCGGGGCCAATACAAACCATTGTGTGGAAATCTATTCACAAACCGGACTTTACAAAGGACACGAGGCTATGCGTTTAGACTGGAAGAAAGAAGATTTCGTCTAAGGCAAAGGAAAGGTTTTTTTTTACTGTAAGAACAATAAGGATATGGAATTATCTGCCTGAAGAAGTGTTTTTATCAGAGTCCATACAGATGTTCAAACAGCTACTAGATGCATACTTGCAAAAAAAGAATATTCAAGGATATAATCTTTCAGTTTAGAGTAATAATTGCTTGATCCAAGGATAAATCTGACTGCCATTCTAGGGTCAAGAAGGAATTGTTTTCCTAGCTTTTTGCAAAATTGGAAGTGCTTCAAACTGTTTTTTTGCCTTCTTTTGGATCAACAGCTAAAAACAAATGTGAGGAAGGCTGAACTTGATGTACCCAATGCAACTATGTAACTATGTATCTGTTCATATAAGAGTTAGTCGTGTGCCCCTCATTCGGGAGTTTGTTTCTACCGAACACCGCTCTAGTTAGTCAAACCAAATTGAACATACCTGGGGTTGGAAGTCCCAGCGGTGTTTATGCCATTGAGTGGCCCATTTTAGTTCCATACACTCGATGACCAACAAAAAACGCTGGATGCGTTCGCAAACCAAGATGGCCACACCTCGTTTTCGTCCATACGAATAACAGCCACCTAGTCGACAACTTAGAATGTTGGTAATTGCGGTTTGCAAAAGTGTGAAAGAGGTCAGGCAGGTTATGAGTGGCACACGACTGTTCTGGGTGGTCTATCCATTCGGTATATAGGTCGGTATACGAACCAATTTGATGTTCGTATACTGGACCAGTCAGTGTACAATAATAATCCAGGGACAGGGAATCAGTCACAGTGCCTGTTCCTGAGATGCTAGGATTAGTGCCTACTTTCAGTCCTGCATTTTCAAACCACTGGTAGGATTTTGGATTGTGAGCCACATCCACTATCTGTGTCTTGCCATGGAAACTCCGCTTTTAATGCATCCTCTATCTGTTGTTTTCTCAGGCATTTCTTAGTCATTCATTTTTGTGATGTACTTGTGGATGCTCTGTTTCATCCAGAAGTTTTCATCCTTGACACTTATCAGGTTCAGATCTTCTTCCTTCCAGCTGGCATACAGTCTGTGGGTGCTGGATTTCAGATGGAATCCACCATTCATAGTTAGTAGTTTCTCAATCTTGACATCAATGGTGGCCAGCTCATCCTTGGCCACGTTATTATTCCAGCTGAGTACCTGATGGGTGGTAGGGCATATGTGTTGAGTGACTGCTTGGTCTACCATCAGCTGGTGTTTTGAGCCTCTGGTATTGTTTACAATCCCCCTTTGAGTATTGCTCATTCACAGACTACTATGTCCTTGGATCTTGAAGGTTATGATGAATGACAGAACCATCATGTTGTGGTGAGGAAGGTGCTTGGTCAGTAATTAAATGGTATTGTACTCTTGTTAGGTCCTTCATGACCAGTATTGTTCTGCCCTGAGTTAGCCAGTCGGGTTGCCAATAAGGTTGGAGCCTGTTGCTAGTAGCTACTTCATTTGTGCTGCTAGGCATTCATGCAGCATTGTTAATTACTTTATCTATTAGGTGTGGATCATGTCAGGTGGGGCTGGCTACTCGTTGCTGGTTATCTCCCACAGTGATGGTGACTGGTTCTTGTTCTGGGAGCATGCAGTTGTGGGCATTGGTGTTATGTGATGCTTCTTTCTCCCATATGATCTTCCACTGCTGTTCAGTCTCTGCTCTGGGTGGGTCCTGGGTGAACATATGGTTATCCTATGGCTGGGCATACACCTTGGATGTTTCTTTGGCAACACGTATCCTCTGGTGTATCTGCTCAGCCTGGTTGCCAGTGCTTCCAGACTTTGCTTAGCTGTTCCCAGTGCCTCTGTAATTAGCATACCCTTGTATTTCCTCAGTAGCTATGCTCGATCCTTGATCTTCCCACCTCTGTAAGGCTGATCTAGTTTACTAACTTCCTTGCATGTTGCCTTTATCTTGGCTTCCAGCCATGGTGGGAATCTCTGCCCCAAGATGGAGATGTGTGTGTACATATACATAAAGATAATAATAACAACATTCTGAATGGGTTGATATATATTCAAATTGTGACATAGCTAGAGTACAGGGATTCATTAATCAGAGATCAAAGTGGGAATAATGACGTATTTATTTCATGAATATTTGACTAGACCAGCATTGTTGTAAATATGTTTTGGAATTTCTTTGGCAGTGATAGATTTATCGTACCCCTCTTAAAGTTTCAGCTCAGCTAAGTTGGGTATTAATATTTTTCCATATTTTGGCAAGGTTAAGTAAGTTACTACTAGTAATTCAAAAGGAAGAAAATGAATGTTAACCGCTACAATTTTTCATTTTGAGAAAACAAAAATGAAAAAGAACATTTAAAAAAATGGCAAATAGATTTCTCTTTTTATTCCTTAAGCTCAACAAATAATTATTAATGATGTCTGCATTAACTTTTTTTTCTCCCTGAATACCCTGCTTTGCTAAGACCATCATTAGATTTGTTTGAAATGTATTTTGCTCATGTCTCAGTGGATGTACAATTTTCTTAATGAAGAGACCACATCGCCATATACTTATTATCATTAGCCACCTATAACTTTGTAAAAAATACTGTATATTTTTGCAGTGTGAACAAATTCAACTTTTCAAGGTTTTACTGATAATTTACTGATAATTAAGATATTACATTGTATATCCTTTTTTGAATGTATTTTTAATACAATGATAGAAAAATAAAATCATCAATGTTTATTTTTATATAAATACTTGTCAGTTATTGCCCATTGCTGCTAGAGCTTTTGTTCATAACTATATCCAAATCCTTCTTGTTTCCAATGATTTCTCTACTATAACCCCATTGTAGTGACTAAAGATATTAGCGTAGGCAACCTTCGGCACTGCAGATATTTTGGACCACACCTCCCATGCTGCTTTGCCAACATTATGTGTGTAAGAGCATTATGGGGGGTGTAGTCCACAACATCTGGAGTGCCGAGGGGTCGCCTATCCCTGGTGTAGAGGAACCAGTGAAGAAGAAATAAAAAATGTGTTGCGCCATAATAGCTAGTTTCTTTTTAGCCTGTTATCACCCTTAAGAAATAGATTTGCCCGAGAGTGGTTTACTGTTTAAAATTTACTATTGTATATATTAATATGTATGCTCAGTTATGGGGTCAAGATTTATTATTCTTTATTATTCTAAAATGTTGAGTTTAAGTAGAGCATCAATTTGTAAAGAAATCTGTATGGTAATAATGTTGCTTTAAGGCTTATGAAATCCCATATAACCATGTATTTATTCTGCTCTCCCGCATATGCTTCCAAACCCACTGTATATCTACGCAAATACATACCTTTTATCTTTAGAAGAAACGACAGCAATGTCATTTATTGCTGTGAAAATGCAATACATCTTATTTTTTAGGGATAGATAGTAAGTACTTCTAAATAGCAGAGCTAGATTCAACTGTCATCTATTTCAACATGACAGTTACTGCATCCAAACGCTGTTATTATGTGGAATTGGATATATCCAACTGAGTAATGGAAATTTAGTATAAAATGAAATGCAATGCACATGCAAGACTGGAAAAATATTTGTTTGTCTTGCTGGGCTATCTTGTAAATACTCAATGTATATTGTATTTTGTAGATTTTTCAATACGCAAATTAGTTGCGTGATTTTGGATTCCAAGATGATCAGACTGATTTACAATGTGAAGCCGTGCTTTCTGACTTTCGTGTTTTTCATTCATTTGTAAATATGTAGTTGCACACTAGGAGAGCAGACAGCAAATAGCTAATTAAAAAGGGAATCAGATTAAGGATTTGAATTAAATTGTGATCAATTATTTGCCATGAAAATGTTAAGAAAAAGGTACTTTGCATACCTTTTTTCAGCGCCAAAGGAGTCTCTGTCTCTGACAGCATCATCTAGGAGACATCACTTCCTCCATTGCTGGTCCAATCCAACGCTACTAATAGGAATGCATTGAAAGTCTATGAGCTGCAACTTTACGTGACCAAGTTTTACTTGGTCTTTGTGGTGCAAGCAGCACTGACTGTCAGTTACCCTTCAAGGTAAACATTTCCCTTTATGCAAACCGGTAATGTTAAACATACAGGACCCAGACTACTACATTGAAATGAAGTATTTTTTTTGACTTTAGGGGTCATTTAAAGAGCATATAGATCTGTTACACATGTCACAGTAACCTCTTGTTTGTTCATATTATTTGCTTTTATATCACAACATTATGAAATGTTATTAACATCCATTAACAAAGTAATGTTCTTTTCACTGATATGGCCCTATTATCTTTAAAAGATAATTTTAACAACAAAAAAAAAGTAAAATAAAACATTACATACATAGAAAATAGCATTAGCATTTTAGCAAATTAAAAATACATCAAAATGTAATTATAGTGTGTCTTTAATGTCACTTGACCTTTTTGAGGTATTTAAAGAAATTTTAATTTTAAATAAAATTGCACTTGCTGCGGAAATGCTTCAGTAGGTCATAAACCCTAAATGTGTTGTTTTAACTCCCAGACAGATCACATTCACCATCATAGCTAATATTTTGTATTAATATGTACATCCCCATGACATCCATATTGTAAAACTGAATGCTTGTGCAATCTACCAACATGTTACAATATTTTAGGAAGCATTAACTTTTATTACCACATGATAAGCCTAATAATGACTTAACAGTTAATACACAATGGTTATTAAATGAGAACATTTTCTAAGATGGTAGCCCTATAATAAGACAGTTCTATCAATTTAATATTTAACATTCCACAGTGTATTATGATCTTATGAGACAAGGTATAGCATACTTAACAAGGCACCTAAGATGTAATAAAAACTTTATTTTTGTTTTTTGTTGGTTGTAGTATATATAAATATATATCTAGGATAGGAGGATGACCAGCGCTCATGGACTTTTAGAAGTTAAAAATATATTCTTTATTGAAGTTTCATTAAAAGAGGATCAATGTTTCAGTCCCCGTCTGGGACTTTCATCAGTATCAGGTACAAACATCAAAGCAAACATTCACATTTATATAGGGAGAAAACCAAAGAAAATTGACTTACCCCAGGTGCTGTGCCTAATGCAGCTAGCGTTCCCAAGTGCCGTGTGCACATGTGTTTACGTGTTCCGCCCACACGTAACATGCCGACGTGACTTGTGTTACCATGACAGCGGAAGCGAGACTCACCAAGGAAACATAAATAAACATTCGTAGTGCTTGTTATATAGAAGAAAATAAAACAGAAATTATAAAACGTAAACTGTTTTGTTATATTAGACACATGATATGGTGAAGGGATAAAATGTGATAATATTAGTGACAAAAAAGATAGTTACTAAACTTGAGAATATGATGAATATAGAATGCACTAAAGGTATTTATCATAAGAGAGTTATCTAAAATTTATAAAGTGCAATGGAATTAAAAGTGCAGAAAGTTTGTGTAAAAATGCCTAATTTGCAATTAAAGTGCTATACTTAATAAAGTGCAAAACACTTTAAAGTGTCAGGTAATACAAAGTGCAATCAATATGTAAAGTGAAGATGTACAAAGTGCAAAAGTGATTGCACCTGATTAAATTGCAAAAAAATATTCATATTTCATCAATCAAGTAACTTAGGTAGTCAATAAACTTGTTGTAACTAAAAAAAAATAATAATAGAAAAAATAATTAAAACTATTTCTGATACAGCGGATTATTTATAAGAAGAAGTGATATGAAATCATGTCATTAAGTCCTTTAGGAGCAATAGTATCCAACTGAAATATCCAGAATGTTTCTCTATTTAGAAGGAGCTTTCCACGATCTCCACCACATTTAGGTAATGGGATATGGTCAATTGCAACAAACTTCAAGGCTGAAAATGGATATTGGAGGTTTAAAAAAATGTTGAACTACAGGTTGTTCTGAACGACCTTCACGGTATGCTACCCGTATACTCGATCTATGACCTCTGATCCTTTCACATAGAGATGTTTCTGTCTTACCAATGTAAGAGAGTCCGCAAGGACACATTCATTTGTAGATTACAAAGGGAGTCTTGCAAGTGATGATATATCAGATATGATATGTCTTGTTTTTGTGAGGGTGATGGAAGGTGCATGACGGAATCATGTGTCCGCATGTAATGCACCCCAAATAACGGATACTGCCACGACTTTGTATTCCTATGTTCTCCACGTAGCTCTTCACCGGGTCCGTGTAGACCAATAGGTCCCTCAAATGTTTATTCCTCTTGTAACTAATTAAAGACAATTGGAAGAGTGTCATCACTCGCCAGCATTTTCCAGTTCTGTTTGATAATCTTAGAGATTTTTTGGAGAAACATTGTTAAAGGTCATAGGAAAGACCATACTTTGAGCTGCATTGACCACTTATATATATATAAAATACGTATGTATGTGAGAATGATTAAATTGATTTAGCTCTCACAATGCATTTTAGTATATAAAATGGTACTTCAAGGGAAACTATAATGCCAAGAAAACAAACTAGTTTTCCTGGCACTACAGCTTCCCCCTCTTCAAGGCCTACCCCATAGTGCAGAAGGAGTTAAAAATCCCTTCTATTACTTACCTGGGTCCAGTGCCGATATCCCTTAGTGCTGGCTCAGGTCCACCTTCACTCCTCCCCTGCCAACGTCAGCCGGCAGGGGAGACCTAATGCACATGCACAGCAATTACTCTGCAAAGTTAACTCTTGCTTCAGGGTGTAACAAGACTAATTCATAAATGTTTAAAATATATAACAGTAAGGTTTCTAGTGCATATACTTAAAAAGGATAGGCAGCTCAAGCACACAAACCAGAGTCTCTCCATACTGGTCTATTAAAAGTTTGTAAAATAGGATGAGGGGCGCTTTTTATAAATGTGTCCATTTTATATTGAAATCCACACTTTTTGTAATGTGAAAAAAAGACACACTCTTTACACATAAGGCATATCAGCAAGCTGAAGTACTTCAAGTGTTTGGAGTATTCCTTTTACACCAGCTACCTTAAAATCAATACATTTTTTAAAGCATTAAATGTTTGTTTCCAGGAAATTCTTAAGTAAAAAAAAAAAAAAAATTGGGGAAATTAACCATTTTTATATCTGGCAATTTAATACCACCAGGCAAGTTTTTGCAATATAAAATATAAAAAAAAAACTTTAGTTTGCTACTGCTTAGAATTATTTTGTGTGTGCCTTTTTTTTTTGCTTTCTATTCTCCAGTTGGATCCTTCAGAAGAACAATGGAAAATAACAAGCAATTGATGTGTTGACTTCAGTAAAAGTATTTTGCATTCTTTAATTATTAATGTCTCAAATTTTGATGTTCCTTTACGTTATTCACCTGTTTTTAACCTTCTACCTTTAAAAGTCAAATTCTCTTGACATGGGAGTAAAATGTGTAACTTGAGGGAATTCTTATAGAAATGATTTCTCTGATATTGCAGTATCCAATTATTCACCACCCTGCAGCCTAAAGAAATCTGTAAAATTAGAGCTAATAACATTTGCCACTTTAAAAAAAAAGATCTAGACTTGTGCTTAATGTATGTAGTCACCTTTATTTTTAGACTGTTGTATAGTGACCTGTCATCTTTTTCAGAGTAGCGCTGAAAGCAATATTCTCAAGAAACAAAAAAGGAGAAAACTGACATTACCTGCTCAACAGGCGATAACTCTTGAAAAGTTCTGGTTCCCATCCATTTTTAAAGCTCTAAAATATGACATGATGTGTTCACTGTAGTGCTGTATCAGAGCAGGTAATTTAACCCCTTAAGGACACATGATGGAAACATTCCGTCATGATTCCCTTTATTTCTGAAGTTGTGTCCTTAAGGGGTTAATCTAGCAGATAGAAGACTCGGTTTTTACTGGCTATGGAAAACCGGCATTGTAGCTGAACAGAAAACATTAGTTTGTAGACCAAAATGGCCAAGACAGGACAAGAAAATATTTGGAAACATATAATTATCTCAGTGCACCCATCAGCTTATATTGTAACAGTTAGGGGAACAATTATCAGTCAAAGGGTGCACAGGAACCCAGTTCTGTCAATACCAATGAAATGAAGGTGGCAGTAAAGGATGTGGCCCAACATTTTTCACATAAATTAGAGTTATTCCGTACATAGGAGACTCACAGACATGTCTAATAAAGATGATTTATAGAATTAAACGGACACTCTGAACATCACAAAGCAAGGGCATCAGGCATCTCATATACATAGTTTATTTTTTCTACATTAAAATCTCTTCAGTTTTGCTTATACACATTTAGGGCTATCTGCAACATAACCCCACCCTGCCTTCCTTAGTCACAAAACATAATCGTGATAGGGAGTAAATAATATAATACATACTCACTCTGTAGATATTATCGTGATGGGGAATATGATTGATTGGATCTTTGGGGTGGAGAGTGATGAGGGTGTTAGGGAGATTTTATAATGATGGTTAAGGCTGTAGGCGGTTAAGAATTATGGGAATAGAATAATGTGACTATGGAGATGGATTAATGCGATTGAGGTTGGGATTGATGAGGGTATTATTGGTAGCACTTAATGTCATAATGACTGGAAGTGGTGAGGTAATTATGGTATATGGGTGCAGATATTAGTGCTAGGGTTACACTTTAAGGTCAGACTTTGGAGGAAGATTAACATATTTCTAATGGCAGACACAGAAAAGCAGGGAAACAACATTTCATTGTTATACACACAATTAAAGTTTCTGGCAAATACTATTAAGTGTGGCACCCTGATTCCTCTTAACAAGCTGTAGGTTCTTTTTTGACAAATGGTTATCCTTCAATCATACAATAAGATATTTATTGTAGCAAGCAACCAGATGAAGAAATCCTTTACGAATGAAATTCATTTTACAAGAGATATTTGTATGAGTTTAGTATATTTTGCCAAGCTTATTTTGTATATTTCACCCCATCTGTGTGTTCTCGGGAGATTATCCCCAGCATCCTCACCAGTGTTTTGGAGTAGAAATACATATAACAACAACAATCATATAACAACAGCAACAATTTAAGATCTTAAACAAAACATATATTTATAAACAGCAGTAATATACCTGGTAAGAAATGCAATTTTATAAACATAGATAGAGAATATACAATATAAATGAAATGTTGCTGCTTTAAAGTAGTTTAAAAAAAAAAAAGATAAAAAGAGTAGATGTTCCTATATGACCGTCAATACACCTACAGTCTTTTAATGTTGGCAAATGTCTTTGTCCTTTCATGAAAAACACTTAGTACCTGAACTGCACTAGTAGCTGTCCTTAATTAATGCGTAAATTGTTTCTGCTTTCTCTGCTTTAAAAGATAGAAATGCACTTAGTGCAATATTGTAGTTTAACCACTTAAGGACCGGACTGTTTTGGCCATGTCGTACGTTAAGGACCAGAGCTGTTTTAACACTTTTGTGGTGTTTGTGTTTAGCTGTAATTTCTTCTCTCTCATTTTCTGTTCCTATACAAATTATAGATTGTTTTTTTTCAGGGCAAGAAGGGCTTTCTTTACATAGCATTTTTTGTATCATGTCATATACTTTAGTTTTAAAAAAATAATAAAATGTTTTTTGACTTTTACTTGAAAAATCTTTTACTTATCTAGAAAAGCTAATAAAAACAAACTGCTAAATAGATTCAAAATTTTGTCCTGAGTTTAAAAACACCCAGTGTTTGCCTTCTTTTTGTTTGCAAGTTATAGAGCTATAGGTACAAGTAGGACATTGATGTTTCAAAATATATATTTTTAAAATGTATCAATAGTGACATTGTAACACTGTTATCTGTCATAAATCTCATAAATCTGAATTACACCTCACATGTACAATTTTTAAAGTACACAACCCAGGGTATTTAATATGGGGTATGTCCATGCTTTTTTAGTAGCCACTTAGTTACAAACACTGGCCAAAAATAGCATTTATATTTGTTTGTGTGTTAAAAATGCAAAAAAAACAATTATGAATGCTAACTTTGGCCAGTGTTTGTGACTAAGTGGCTACTAAAAAAGACTGAACATACCCCATTTGCAATACCTTGGGTTGTCATCTTTTGCAAATGGTATGCCATCATGGGAGTAATTCTCATTCCTGGGCTATCATACGCTCTCAAAGGCAACATAACCAACCTGTCAATTTTCAATGCAAAAAAAATGGAACCTTATATTTGACCCTGTAATTTTCACAAACACTATAAAACTTGTACATGAGAGGTACTGTTATACTCGGGAGACTTTGCTGAACACAAATATTAGTGTTTCAAAACAGTAAAAGGTATCACAACAATTATATCATCAGTGAAAGTGCAGTTTGTGTGTGAAAAATGCAAAAAAAAGTCACATTCACTGACAATATCATCACTGTGAAATGTTTTACTGTTTTTAAACACTAATATTTGTGTCTAGTGAAGTCTCCAGAGTACAACAGTACCCCCCATGTACAGGTTGTAGGGTGTCATAGAAAGTTACAGGGTTAAATACAGTGCTAGCAAATTAAATTCTCTGGACTTTCGGCATTGGTTGTCAGGCAGGTCCCCCAAATTGCAATCAATTAAATTACTTTATTATGTAAAAATATTACATAAATATGCACATAGAATTTAAATATATATACATATTTATATATTTGACGTCTACGTGTATATTTATAAAATTATTTATGTAATTTTGTATATGGATATATATATATATATATATATTTATATATATTTCGTATAATTTTTTTAAATTTATATATATATATATATATATAATTTCATTCTACGTGTATTTTGATAGAAATATATATATATATTAATATCAAAATACAGTTAGAATAAAATTACATATACATATATAATTTATTAAAAATGTTTTAAATAATTTTTACATTTTTAATTAATTGTATTTACTTATTATTTATATTTTATATATTAATTATATAATATAGAAACATAGAATGTGACGGCAGATAAGAACCATTCGGCCCATCTAGTCTGCCCAATTTTCTAAATACTTTCATTAGTCCCTAGTCTCATCTTATAGTTAGGATAGCCTTATGCCTATCCCACGCATGCTTAAACTCCTTTACTGTGTTAACCTCTACCACTTCAGCTGGAAGGCTATTCCATGCATCCTCTACCCTCTCAGTAAAGTAATACTTCCTGATATTATTTTTAAACCTTTGTCCCTCTAATTTAAGACTATGTCCTCTTGTTGTGGTAGTTTTTCTTCTTTTAAATATAGTCTCCTCCTTTACTGTGTTGATTCCCTTTATATATTTAAATGTTTCTATCATATCCCCCCTGTCTCGTCTTTCCTCCAAGCTATACATGTTAAGATCCTTTAACCTTTCCTGGTAAGTTTTATCCCGCAATCCATGAACCAGTTTAGTAGCCCTTCTCTGAACCCTCTCTAAGGTATCAATATCCTTCTGAAGATACGGTCTCCAGTACTGTGTACAATACTCCAAGTGAGGTCTCACCAGTGTTCTGTACAATGGCATGAGCACTTCCCTCTTTCTACTGCTAATACCTCTACCTATACAACCAAGCATTCTGCTAGCATTTCCTGCTGCTCTATTACATTGTCTGCCTACCTTTAAGTCATCAGAAATAATCACCCCTAAATCCCTTTCCTCATATGTTGAGGTTAGGACTCTATCAAATATTCTGTACTCTGCCCTTGGGTTTTTACGTCCAAGATGCATTATCTTGCACTTATCCACATTAAATGTCAGTTGCCACAATTCTGACCATTTTTCTAGTTTACCTAAATCATTTGTCATTTGGCTTATCCCTCCTGGAACATCAATATAAAAACACACTTAGTATGACATTATATTTATATATAAAAAAGGATTTTCCCTTTCCCTGAACAAGGACAAAACACAGGGCATTCCTTTGGTGTTAGACTGAGTGAGGGTCTTTGATAAATTGAATTGGATCTACCGGAGTACTGACCAAATATGGATTCCCTCTAATTTGTTTTATATAAAAGACAGTAAACCAACTTTTACAGTAAACCAATTATTTTTTTCAACCTCATTTAATCTTACCAATGGCACTAGGCAGGGTTTCTCCCTATTGCCTCTTCTTTTTACCCATTTTCAGAACCCCTTGCATCTGCAATCACCCCAGAATGAAATGGATCAAGATGCATGCTTTGAACTGTTGTCTGTCCATGTTTGCAGATAATATCCTGTTGACTCAGTCACATATTTACACAAAGAGTAAAACTTTGTATTAAAAACGTAACTAACCCAAAACTCAGGCCCTACCAGTGAGACTATCAACACATTTGGTACAGATTCTGCATGGTAAATGTAATTTGATTGGAGACACACACATCACTTATCAGAGAGTGAAAATTACACCTTCCGTGGAAGGAATTGTAAAGCACAATTATATCCCACTAATCCAAACCTACAAGGCTGATTTTCTGAACTGGAAGGCAGTGAAAATAACATGGTTAGGAAAAATCAATGCTATCAAGCTGATGACACTTCTGAAGATATTATATTTCTTTTAGATGCTGCCAGAAAAAAAATCCAATCTCAAATCGATAAAGGCACTATTTCTTTCATTTAGGACCACCCCAAACCTAGACTATCACTAGCCCTTTTACAAAGACTACCCACAGAGGTGGAGTAGGCCTACTCAATATTAGTGAGTACCCATCCTAGAGTGAGCTGTGAAGCTTCACACACTTAAATGCACCCTGCAATGGGAGGATATAGAAAGCAGTTGAGTCCCCAATGGTTCACTGGTGGATGTCCTACAGACCCCTAAAATCTTCCGAAACCAGATTCTTAGATTACTTCCCATGATGACTCTATAAAATGCCATCAATGAGTAAATATTGCCAAACCACACATTTCTGGAGTATTTTACAACAATCCTAATGGCACTTAATGTCTGCTTTGTGTAAGGTTGTATGCCCTATGAGGAGGTAGCACAGGGAGAGTAGAGAGTGGTTGATTGCTGATATATCGGCTTATGGTTAGTTAATTATTGTTTCAGTTTGTTTTGTCTGCATTTTTATCAGATTAGCAGGAGGCAGAAAAAAACCTATGCCTGACAAATTTTACCACACATTTACTTGTTTGTCCAACCCACTTACTTGTTCTGTCCCACCCACTAATCACTCTTTTTTGTGACCACTCACTTATTTGTTTTGTCCCACCCACTATTCGTAAAATACATTGTGAAAAATAGTACAGGTGATGAAAAAAAATATAGATGCAGTTTTAGCAGGGGAAATTCATTTTAATTACTGTGATTGATCAATATATATCCGGCACATTCTGAATGAACTTATTCATTCAGAGCTGCAGATCAAACCGTTGGCGAATCTGCAATGAATTTTTTTTACTTATATATATTTTTTTATTACATATCTTATATTAAAGTAATATATTTTTTTATTTAATACATTATCTACACGAGCCAGCAATGACATAGTACATCTACCCTGGAGTATCTCTTTAATAATCAGAAATGTATATAAATATTCAAAGAGCTCACAATTAAAAACAAAAAATAAAACAAACTGCTAAACATTAACCAGATGTGATTGCACAAATGATGCTCTAGTAACGATTATAATTATAGAAAGCATCTGGAATTCAGAAGCAAAAAGGCTCCTTGAACCTTATATAAAATATATCCATTAACATAGAGTCAATCTAGCATGAAGTGAATGCATCAAAAGTGTAGTCCATAGGCTAAACACAGAAACCAACAGTAAACATTTATAACATGTGAAAGTAGGATGATGACTTCGCCTAGGGAAGCATTATCAATTATCTGATTAAATCTTATTTTGAGGGCAAAAAAAGTTACCTGCACTCTGTCCTAAATCCCTAAGCTTATTTAAATAATGAGAGGTTTTTAATAAAATTCTAATGGCAATTAAAGTGTAAGCTCACCTGCCACATCAAGACAAACCACTTAGGTGAGTCCTACACTAACAATTCACTTTGATACTTTCAGATAAAAGGCACAATCTTTAATTAGAGAGAGAGAGGGGTGTTTTTCTAAAGCTACAGTATTCATAAGTCAAAATACATAGAGAAACAACGAACAAAAAGTTATCTGCAAATCCCTACGCACATTTAAATGAACAGTTTTTAGTAACACTCCAATGGTCATTAACCCCTTAAGAACGCAGCTTCAGAAGCTGGACATACCCTTAAGGACACAAGCTATTTTTGTATTTTTTGCTGTTTGTGTTCAACTGCAATTTGCATCTCTCTCATTTATTGCATCAACACATATTATTTATTGTTTTTTTTTTTTTAAAGGATTTAAAGGATTTAATTTGATGTGACATATACATATATAAAATAAAATTTATTATTACATTTTTTTTAAACAATTAAAAAAAAAACATTAAAAATCTTTTTCACAGTTTTGGCAATAAAAGCGTGTGCATAAAATATGTCCAGTTTAGGAAAAGTAATTCAAAATAAATTTATTTACGTGTCTTGATTTTCAAAGTGCAACATATGTATAGGATTTCAGCTTATTTTAAAAGTTACAGGTCACAAAATACAAGGAGTAATGTAAAATTTCAATGTGAAACAATTTTAGAAGTTGTTATGTTTGACTTGTAAGTTTAATAGCCGTCCCAGAAAACAAAATTGCTACACAAAAGTATATATTTATATAAAGTAAACATTACGGGCTATTTATCTAATAGTATTTTGACACTTTTTTCATAGCCATTTCCACACCAATCTGTGCTAAATATTGTAGTAAAATTGTGTTTTTTTCAGTTTTTTGACATACACATATAACAAGGTTTTTATGTGTATTTTGTAAAGCTGCTGTGTGCTATTCCTATTTAAAATCCCATATTGTGTACAGCTACATCTGCTGAGTACAACAATTCCCCTAATGTATGCCTTTTCCACTATTTTTGGAAGCTACAATGACATATAAGACTATTTCAGTTTCTACAGTTAGAAAATTCAAAGATGGATTTGATGGACCCATGTCTTATTTTGGGGCATTATAGCAGTTTGGTTGTTCAAATGACCACACAAAGGTCTTCCATTCGTGAAAGTAGACACTCCAAGGTATCTCATATGGCATATATTGTGCCTTAAGATGTCATTTTTTTACCGTTATACGTCAAACTTTGAAAAAAATATATTTTTCACATTTTTTACTTAAGCATTACATTTGTGCTGGGCATTATATATATTTGATATTTTTCACTACGATCAAACACCCCTAATTATGCACAGCTAGTTCTTCTGCGTAAAACAATACCCCCAATGTGTGCCTTTGACACAATTTCATGATGCTACAGTGCCATATAGAGACCTGACCATTTCAGTTTTTAGAGTAAAATTTTGAAAGATGGATTTGCAGGGCTTATGTTTCAATTTGGGCCATTATAGCAGTTTGACTGTTTCAATAACCACACAAAGGCCTACCATTTGTGAAAGTAGACTCTCCAGAGTATCTCATATGGCATATATTGTGCCTTAATATGTCACATTTTTTTCACCAATATATGTCAAAGAGTTTGGTAAAAAAATATTTATCGCATTTTTAACTTATGCGTTACATTTCTGCTGGGCATTTTGTATATTTGATATGTTCCAATATGATCAAACAATCCAGATTATGCTCAGCTAACTCCTCTGAGTAAAACAATACCCCCAATGTATGCTTTTGGCAGTATTTCGTAAGGCTACTGTGTCATGGAGGAGAACTGACTATTTCAGTTTTTACAGTAGAATTTTGAGAGATTCATTTGATAGGTTTATGTCTCATTTTGGGGTCTAATAGCAGGTTGCTTATTCAAACATCCCCCACAAAGGCCTACCATTTTTTTTTTTAAAGAAGATACGCCAGAGTATTTCAAAGGGTCCATTTTGAACCTTAGCGTGGGATAATTTTTTTGCCAGTTATTACTAAGTCTAGTAGTAGTAAGCATTTTCTCTGCCTTTTTGACACCCACTTCAAGATTTTACTGCATAGTTTGCAATCCTCATTTGTGCTACGGCAGTATAACACTTCATATGTCGCTCAGCTATGTCGTCTGAGTACAGCAATAATCCTGTGTGTACCTTTCCCAGTTATATGTAGATGTTGAAGGGGCAAATTTGAGACCCAACCATTTCAGTTTTTTTTTCCAACTTTTAATTTTTACTCTTGGTCCATGTCCCATTTTGGGGCATTTAACAGGTTGAGAATTCAAACTACCCCACAAAGGCCTACCATTTTTTAAAGAAGACACCCCAGGGTGTTTCAAAAAGCCCATTTTGAACATTAGCGTGGGATTATTTTTTTCGTCTAGTAGTAGTAAGCATTTTCTCAGCATAGTTTGCAATCCTCAGGTGTGCTACGGTAGTATAATGCTTCATATGTTGCTCAGCTATGTCATCTGAGTACAGCAATACCCCTGCGTGTTCCTTTCCCAGGTATATGTGGATTTAGAAGGGGCAAATTTGAGACTCTGCCATTTCAGGTTTTTTTCAAACTATGAATTTTTACGCTGGGTCCATGTCCCATTTTGGGTCAAACTCTGAGGCACTGTCTGTCACCTCTGAATCCGCTGTCAGAATTCTGAACATTCAGCATTCATCATTTTGAACTTTTTACACAAGAACTTTAACAAAACAATGTTATAATAATATTTAATTTTTATATTTTTTGTGGATTTTTTTATTTCTGTTTTTACCCCTAGCATACGCACTAAACTCCCCAATTTCCAATGAACTATCATCCACCCCAATTAACTAAATACAAGTTAAAAAATATATAGTCAGTGGTCAGATAACAGGAGAACTACAACAAAAATATTAATTGTTGTATTGACTAATAGGTAACGTATTAACGGGCCATAGAATGGCCGGACTTAACGTACAAAAGAGTAATCAAGATACTTGCCGAGGTCAGGGGATACAGAAAGAGACACAACGATAAGGGAAAGCCAGAAGTCAGGGATCCAAGAATACAGGGAAGTCAAAATCAAAGCCAAAGTCAAAAACCAGAAGAAACTTGAATCAGGAACGCGCTCTCTGGCAACCACTAGGGAAACCACGACAGAGCACTGAGCAGGATGAGAACTGGGCCTAAATACCCGTCCTCTGGATCTGATAGGCTGTAATCGGCCTTTGACCCCAATGGCAGTTACCAGGTTCCTGTTTGCATAATTGCCGCTCAGCACAAACCCTCCTGTGGGTTTGATTGCTGCTCGGCACAACTTTTCCTGTCAGGACAGTAATGTTGCTTGGCACAACTTTTCCTGTCAGAACAGTAAATGTCATTAATCACATCTTTATATGCAGATGAATACGTGACAGTGGGTCTTTTTTTTGGGGGGTGGGGGGTTTGATGGTATCCGAAAGCAGAAGTGACCTGTCTGAATACCTCTGCTGCTAGGCCTTGCTGATGGCTCCCAACTGTGATACTCAGTGAGCAGCACCGAAAGTAGATGAAACTGAAATGTAAGAATGGTAAATTTCAGCTGAGGATTTGCCTTTTTGAAAAGGGTGAATGCATTGTGAGTAGCCATTTACATGAAATAAAGGCCCACTTTCTTATACCAGGCCCTGGTCTTTATCATTATCAGATATGGCTGCAGCAGTTGATTAGACAGGTCAACTCCCCCCATGTGTTTATTGTATTGCTTAATGCATACAGGCAGCTGTCTTGTTTCCTGTCTTCCACAGACTGCGACCCGGAGCGTGTGTTCATGGTAATCAGGATGAACACCTCCTTTTTGTCTTTGTATTTCAGAGCCAGCAGTTCATCCTGGCAGAGAGCAACCGTTTCCCCTTCTTTAAAATGTTTTCTCTGCCAGAGCCTTCGGGAAGCCAGTGCGTGTCTTGTGGATAGTTCCGCAGACCACAGTCTCAAAACAAAATAGCATTTTTTGGAGGGGTATGCTTTTATAATAATTATCAATGTAGAGGTGGTACCAATTGTTCAGTAGCAGGTTTATTAGATCCCAAACTATTTTTCAGCTAGTCCCAACTACTAGGGATCCCGATGGCTATCTTTACCTTCATATATTCTGAAGGTATAAACATACCCACTGCCACTTTCACATAACTTGTATAGCTTGATGCCATACCGGGATCTCTTGGCTGGGATGTATTGCTTGAACCTCAGTCTACCCTTGTACTTCATGAGGGACTAGTCTATACATGTATTTTCTTGGGGAGTATAAATTGTGCCAAATTCTTTATTCAAATGGGTAATTAGGGGGCGCATTTTATATAGCTTATCATACTGCGGATGGTCACTTGGGTGGCACTTTGAATTGTCATTGAAGTGCAAAAAACACAGTATTGATTCATATCTGGGCCTACTCATAGTATGGGAAAAAATGGGGGAATTGCATACTGGGTTTTTGGACCAGTATATTTGAATGCTGGGCTTTTTTATAATGCCCACTAGCATGGTTACTTCCCAGAACTGTTTTAATTCTGGCACACTAGTGAGGTACCAGCTCCCTTTTGTGGCTAGGTTTCTAACAGATATTCACAGGAAAATAAATTAGATTGATTATGATAAATGGCAATAATAATAATAATAGGTGACTTGCTGCATGTTGTGTCAGATACTGCGCTACATAAAGATTTGTCTGTGTAACGATCTGCCCTAAAAATTAATCCCCAAAGAACAGCTCCATAAAATCCTGGGAGCTATAGTGGGTGTATAATGGAAAAGTGATTCTGAATAGGTTTTGTAATGACAGTAGCACTTTTATTTAAACTATCTTTGTACATATATATTACAAAGAGAAAGGTGATGATACTGTTTGTAGGACATTCCGTTACATTTCCCTTATTCAAGTTAAAAATAAACTGTTGCACAATGCTTATAATTGTGATGGTCTTGAATGAAGAATTACAAAGTATAAAGCAACAGTCTTTTAAATAACTGGAGGCCTAGTATTGAGTGAGTGGCTTAATCTTCATTCTGGGTGATATCACAACAAGATCAGAACCCAGAGGTATTCTGCAAAATAAAAAGTTTCAAAGATGCATATTTTTAAAATTCTTAAATACATAAATCTATAATTAATTAACGCAATTAGCATTACATTTACAAAGCTGTGATATTTCTAACAGATATTCACAGGAAAATAAATTAGATTGATTATGATTGTAGGCAAGTATCTTTTGGGATAAGCTCTTGACCATTTGTAAAACAAGATTTTTTCCTTAATCACACCCCTGGCACACTGTCTCAGTAATCTAAACATCTGCAAAAGGTGAGAATGTAGGGTGGTAAGCCTTGTAAGCATCTTTCAGATAAAGTAAATTTCTGTCTGTGCAGTTATTTAATCATTTTCATGATGTGGCAGGTAAAAGTACATTAAGTAGTATAGACAGACACATGTTGTCTTCATTGCAACAGAAGGTTTTATTGCATAACAGACTACAGATACTGATTGATGCATAGAAACTTATATTCACTTTGTGAAGACTGTCTGAAAGTCACATTAGAAGAGAATCCCTGCGTGACACCAAAACCATTTTATATTCTGTTTAGAGTGCCACTAATCTCTAACTATAAGTATAGTGGCAATTTGGAGAACAAACTCTATTTATGTATAATCCAGATATTCTTGCTTCCATAACAGCTCAGGACTCACTTATCTCTTAAGTGATAGCCTAGGCCTGTAACTGTAGGTAAAATATCCCGAATTTAGAACACTTTTCCCCACATTCAAACATTTTCTAGCCTGTAGGAAATAACCGTTTCCTGATCTCTGTGTCCCACTTGTCCATTCTATATGAATCTAGTATATTTGTTAAGTTCCCTCCTAGCAACAGTCTCAAATTAAATACACTGACTATTTTGCTTTGCTTTACAATGTATTTTAGCCTGTATTATGAAGTTAATTAAACTAATGTGAAGAATAGCTGTGAATAAGGTTAGTTACAAGTGGAAGGAATAATAAAATTGAATTTCTTCCGTTTGATGCAGATATTCCAGATTAAAAAAACACATATTTCTAGTTAGCTTTTATTTAGAGTTAATTATTAGATTGATTTTTTTACGTCATGTAACACATGTAATCTTAAGACTTATTAAATGCCATCCAATAGACTTTATTCGACTGTAATACTTTTCACTGTACAAACTACCACTGTAACGGTGCAAATCTTTCCATCATTTATTTTCTGTGTCTCTGCTTTACTGAATGATTCATAAAATGAAAGGGATTTCTGTTAAAATGTGACAATGTGGGATCTTACATTTCTACAGCTTAAGTCGGTTTACAAAGATCTGCTGACTAAGTAACTTCATAAAAGCAAAATCAGTTAAAATAACAATACAGAAAGCTCCACTAAATCTTAAAAATGTGGAAAGCTATAGATGTGCGTAAAATATTCTTCTGTCACTGATGACGAAAGATTATTCTTTTCTACTTTAACTCATGTTGATTTTATGGGCTACAAATAAACTTAACCTGTTCAGTATATGGGTCATAGATGGAACAAACCTATTATAAACACCCTCCTTTATTCTGCTCTCTATATAGAGTAATACCAATTAAAATATGCAAAAAATGTGATCTTTATTGCTTATATCTTACTATTACATCCATGTGATGGCCTTGATTTAATATTGTCGGATGAGCTTTTCAAATGATTTAATATGTTTGCATAAACTTATAAATTATTATATCATGAAAAATATTTTATAGATTTTGTAGTATTTTGATATATGTTTATATGTTATAATTTTTTTTTAAATATTAATATTTTGAAAAAAATAATTAATAATTTTATAAATTCACACAAAATATTACATTTAATTTCATTTAACATTTAACCAAAAATACTAAATTGAGGCCTTTAAAACAAAGCACAATATAACAAAAAATAACCTGCATATGTTAAATATTGGAAAAGCTAAGACCGACTTTAGCAATATTAAACACTTGGTCTCATTGACAGTTACAGCCACTTGAGGTGAATCCACTAAATATCTGAGTAAAACTCTACTATTTTAGTCAAATGGTCTCAGAGAGACCATCTGAATAGGGCAGCAAAGCATTTTGCTGTGCATGCGCACTAGCTTACCAATGCTTTCCTATGGGAATCCTTTGATTGGCTGAGATCATCAATCTTGATATAGTCTCACTCAACCAGGTGATGCTTCCCTGATAAGACCAGCACACTGAGGGAAAAAAAGTAAGAAAAATACTTTTTTATAACTCTGGCAGTTCTTGCCTGGTTACCTAAATGGTAACAAGGACATTATAGCATTAGGAATACTTATTTGTATTCCTGTAGGTTGGGGTGTTCACCATTAATGATTGTCTTGCTTTACTCACTTGAAATCTTCAAGGTGTTAATGTTGTACTCAAAAAGATTGGTATAGATGAAGATTATTGTTCTTGGGTAGAACATTGGCTTAAAATAGAGTACAGAGAGTTGTCATTAATAGTACATTTTCAAGATGGACAGAGGTGGCAAGTGGTGTCCCTCAGGGTTCTGTTCTGGGACCCTTTCTATTTAACATGTTTATAAATTATCTTGAGAAAAGCATTGAAAGTCATGTTTCAGTATTTGCAGATGACACCGACTCTATAAAGTAAGACAATATAAGCACGATATTACTTTGCTGCAGAGGGATTTAGATGGACAGGGAGACTTGGCACTCAAATGGCAGATAAAATTTAATGTAGAAAAATTCAAAGTTATGCACTTCGGCATAAAGAATGCACAAGTACCTTATGTCCGTAATGGAAGCTTATTGGGGATAACAACACATGAGAAGGATTTGGGAATTGTTATAGACCACAAACTATGCAACAATGTGCAATGTCAATCAGCAGTGGCTAAGGCCAGTAAGGTCTTGTAATGCATGAAAAGGGCATTCATTCTCGGGATGAGAATATAATTTTGCCTCTTTAAAACTCATTGGTAAGACCACATCTTAAAAATGTTCTGTGCAATTTTGGGCACCTGTTCTAAAGAAGGATATTATGGCACTGGAACATTTTAGCTATGAAGACATGTTCTAAATTTAAAAATTTTTAGTTTAGAAAAATGTCGCCTCAGAGGGGATATGATAACATAATACAAACAAATCTAGGGCCAATACAAACCATTTTGTGGAAATATATACACAAAAAGGACTGTACATAGGATACAAGGTCATGCATTTAAACTGGAAGAAAGAAGATTTAGTCTAAGGCAAAGAAAAGCTTTTTTTTTTTTTACTGTAAGAACAATTAGGATGTGAAATTCTCAGCCTGAAGAAGTGGTTTTATCAGAATCTGTACAGATGTCTAAACAGCAACTAGATACATACTTGCAAAAACACAATATTAAATTATATAATTTTTAATTAATAATTAATTAATTATTATATAATTTTTTCAACTGGGTAATAGCTTCTTGATCCAAGGATACATCTTACTGCCATTCTGGGGTCAAGAGGGATGTTTTTCCAAGTTTGTTGCAAAATTGGAAGTGCTTCAAACTGGGTTTTTTGCTTTCTTTTGGATCAACAGCAAAAAACTAATGTGAGGAAGGCTTAACTTGATGGACATGTGTCTCTTTTCAGTCTATATAACTATGTAACTATGAATTTAGTACCTTGTTATCAGCAATGTATATGAGATAACAAGGAATATTTCAAGAGTGAACCATATTACTTTATATACAGCTGCTCCCATCTTCAAGTAAATTAATTTATCATACCATTAAAACTTACTCTATACCAAGGTGCATATATATTTCGCAGCACCATTTTATTGCACATTTACCCATTTTTCCCATTTTTATATACAGTATTAGACTTGCTAAATAATTTTCATCCAAAGTGCAAATTCCCAGACTCTGAGCCAAAATATACCCAAATCACAAACTATGCAAAATCGTCAATGGGTGAGCATGTTTATTTTGTGATTCTGACAGTGCTAGATTGACATTCTGTATATATTAAAACCAAACAGAAAGTCTCTTGTGCACTATCCCAAATACCTATGCACATTTAAATAACTGTAGTTTTTTTTAAGATCCCTCCAATGGCCATTCAAGTGTAAGCTCACCTGCTATGCCAAGGAAAAATCTCTAACAATTGTTAGTGTAGGACTCACATATGAGGTTTTGCCATCATGTGACAGGTGAACTTCCATTTGAATGCCCATTGGAGTGATACTTACAAACCTCCATTTATTTAAATGTGCTTAGGGATTTATCAATATCTTGATAAAAGCATGAAGTTGCAAAAACGTTGATTGTCAGTAAAGACCACTTTATGATGTGATTCACAGAACAAAACAACAACAAATACACCTGCGTGTCATGGGGTAACACTTTTGGGTTCGGCACTCCGCTGGGCGGAGCTGGACCCCTCCCCCCCGACACAGCTCTGACTGTATTTAGGGAGACTGGGCCAGAGAGAGGGTGCTTGGTGATTGTGTGTGAGCTGCCTCCGCGAGACCGCGGGCTCCACAGGCTCAGCTACTGGGAGCTACTTCCACTAGACTTACCTCTCCACAAGCTCAGACAAGCCGTTCCAGCCTTTGAGCCAATGCAAGAATTGCTGCATGCCATAAAGGATTACTGGAGAACGGATACTTTGCTACTTTACAAGTGGACCATATCTCTGAACTACTGGAGGACTACACATATTAACCTTAAGTATATCTTTCAGCTATTTGTCTACAATATCATTTAATAATGAACTAATGCTTGCTTACTGCAAATCTTCATGCTTCAAGCTACTAATTATATGGAGGACAACTCCCATCATGTTTATTCACTATGAACTGTTTCTTGCTTTGCAAATACACTCAGTGCTTCAAGCTACTAATTATATGGAGGACAACTCCCATCATGCTTATTCACTATGAACTGTTCTTGCTTTGCAAATATTCTTAGCTACTTGCTTAATGTTTCTATTGAAGATTATTCTCGTTAACCAAAGAATGTTACTTAATTCATCTCTGAATTAATACTTAATAATGAACTTTGTGTTGTTGATTACTTGCACTTCTTATTAGATTATTGCCTAAATGCAATTCATTTAAGTTTAACACTTATTAAAACTTCGTTTGAATCAAGTTACCAGCAATTCCTCTTTTCTTAAAGCTACAGTATTGATACTTTTAAAGTTTCTCCGTATCTTCACTAATGTAAATAGGGAGGTTTACAAGCTGCAGTTGAGTTCCAATCCAAATCACCCAAGTAGCGTAACACTGCGAGTGTATGCACAGGAACAGTGAATACTATACACTGTTAAATGTAACTAAGGGTCTATCCCTTTTTGTGTTTTTGGCAAGCTTTTTGTTACATTTATTCTCGATATAGGCATTCCTGTGCTACCTTTATATAACTCTTTGTGACCTAATTATTGTCATATACTTTGGGACACAACTCACCCTGTATATTTTATTTCATTGTAAAACCGTTGGTTTTTGCATAGTATTAGGAGAAGGATCCTGAAAACTTCTGAACAGGACTTCTTCTTTTTGATTATATAGGCATATCTAGCGTGAGTTTTTTTTTTTTCCCTATAGTTTTAACCCTTAGGGGTCATTGTTTATAATATACCTTGTTCTATTTTCTTTCTCAATTTATAGCATGTACTACTATTTTTAACTATACTATTAAAAGTTATATTTTAATTTAGGGGCACTCCTTGTCTCCCCCTTCTTGTTTTCACTACTGTGGTAGTTTCTAAAGGGTTAACCCCTATTTGAGTGCATTCCCTTGCTTCCAGTCTTTTTTGTAGACTGTGCTACAATTTTTTTTTCTATTATATATCATATGTAGTATTGCACCCATGCATTATATTTATGTATATGTGTGTGTGTGTGTGTGTGTGTGTGTGTGTGTATGTATGTATGTATGTATGTATGTGTGTATATATATATATTTATTTATTTGAAATGAAGACAGGAGCACTCTCTTGGATTTCCAAACGTGTTATTCAAAAAATATTTACATCAATGACCTTTCATCTTTTTATATTTTATATGATATATTTTTATTGGACTAACATTGGACTAACATATTTTAAAAGGCAAGCTTTCAAGAGTTTTCCTCTCTTCCACTGGTCTAAAGCAATACTTGAGAAAGAGAGAAACTCTCAAAATATTGTATGTTAAATATTATGACTGTCCAATAACAAAGGCATAATTGCATACTGCTATACTTTGATTAGTTTAGAATATTATTTACATGTATATATGTATACATTTTTTATTTTCACTGGAGTATTGCTTTCTTTATCATGGGGCTGTTCATAGGAACTAATCTAGCCTATTCTCTTTTTAAAAAGCTGTTATGTGAACGGCATTTTGCTTTTTTAATACATTCTATTACACATACCTCACCATATGACCTGGTGTGGGATAAAAGACTATTGCCACCCTCTGTTGTAATTATTGCTCAGATTCTTTTCAGCTATTGTTGGTTAATATGTTTTAATCATAAATGCACAATAAGTAGCAAGCAGGTAGAATAATTTGCTGTGCAACACTGCAATGACCATTCAGTTCCATGCTGTGTTTTTTTCAAAACATTCTTGTGTAGAAATTCTTTTGAAAGGAAACAAAAAAAGTCAGGATAAGAAATATCATAGCGAAAGGACATTATATTCAGGCTGTTTTGCTAAAGTTAATCATCAACAGAAAACTTGACTCATGCCAGCTAACAGTGTATTATTGACTTCCTTCCAGGAGAGCTGACAAAAATGTAGACAAACTTTATTCAATAGCATTCTGAATCTCTTCTACGCGGCTAATATAGAGAATATCACTGAAAAACTCAATACTTTCAGTATGATTGTAATTACATGTGTGTCAGATTCCCCGATGAGAACATTTGCATTCAGCTAGTGAACAGCAGGAAATAAATGTTTTTTTTTCTTCTTTTAAAACTACATTTCAAATTGTAATGTTTTATTTTATATTTTTACCTATTATTTATTTTTATGCCATTTCGAGTGATGACACAATCATATATACGCTTTGAAACCTAAATAACCTTATGATAATTTTAGAAGACACTGTTAAATCTAGTTGCAGGTTCTGCATGTTATTAAGACCTCTATTATAAGGTATAAAATATATTTAATAGTTTGCTAGGAGCCTTGATTTGTATCAGTTTATTATAATTTACAAAGTTATATAGCAATATAGTCTGGAACAAAGTTCAGCCTTTCATGCATCTCTGTTTCTAGTGTTGATTCAAAAGAAAACATCAATTTCCAGTGTTAAAATATTTAAATTTTTTACCACAAAATCTGAAAAACAAATCCCTCTGAATTCCAAAATGTTAGACGCATTTCGCTTTGGATGAACAAGTGATTTTTCTACATATTATTTATTAAACTTAAATATTTTGTTTAAGCATCCCGATTTTTGAAATTGGTGCACAATTTAAGAGAACAATATGTTAAGACAGAGAGTTCCATGTCTTATTTTATATCTAAAACAGTGATCTCTTGTTCTATATATCGTCCTATTAATATTCAGAGCTGTTTGTACTGGCCTTGTAATAAATTCAATACGGATTCTATAAAGTCCAGGCGCTGCAATGAACTGAATCAGATAGTAGAGGGTGCAAGGTTTGAACCCTATCTGAAACTTTTGATTAGGTAGGGCATCATTTGTAAAGCTAGATAGCTGGTCACTATTCAATACCACTGTCTTATTACTACTACATTTATTCCAGCAACCTAAGCACGACCGTAATGACCTAGATAGTTGTATTTCTTAACCATGCTAAAGCATGTCTGTTGATAAACATAAGAAGGAGTCTGCTCAATATACTCTCAAGGTCTGATATTTTAGAGCTGGGTTCATGTCACTAAGCCTGAGCTAGGGAATGGTTTTCACCATTACCAATGCCCCACAAAGTTCTACTTCCCATCAACGTTATTTGAATCAATGTTGGATCCACATCTTTGGAGATAGGTTCCTGTTATTTCTAGCTCAGCACTCTCAGCTTTCAAGAAATCATTTCCTAGAATGTCTCCAAGGAAGAAGTGTCCAACTCTAACCATGGCAAATTTGCTGATCATTCAAATTCTCAAGAGGTTTCTAATGTATTTATTGTACTCCGATTCACACTATTCTGCCATACCTTCTCACTCTCTTTTCTATCCCTTGTGAGTAGTATCTCTTGACTTTGTCATAATTGTTTGTTCTTCCTTTTTAAAAAAAAAAAAATTGTTTAACAAAGATTTACAAAAATAAAACAAATAAATATTATTTTCCATCAAGTAATTAATTGGTAAGTCATTACCAATGGTGTGGCCATTTAAAAGGATATATGGATTCTAATATATGGATAATATGAAACAATTTTTAGAATATCTTAAAAAGTATGTTAAATAAATAATAAATATATGTGGATTTTCATATATCAACCTATGTTTTTCTGTTTATATCAATATTGTAGCAAACAAAATTTTTTTATAATTTAATCTTAACGTATATATTTACTTTCTGTCTGTTTTTGCTGGAAAGTGCCACACATGCACATTGTATTGACTTGAAAAATAGCAAATTGCAGATTTCCCCAAGAGAACCACCAAAGCTCATTGTCAGAGCAGTTGAATTATAAGTTAGACTACTTTGTTGAAAATTTCTTGTAGAGATTGACATTGCAAGTGATAAAAACGCCAGATTCTAAAATCCTTTTAATGATTCAGTAGGGTTGAAGTGAATTATTTGCCGGCAAATATGTCACATGCAGAAAGCATTTGAACTGAAAAATATGTGCTCTTTGTGAAAACATGTCAGATTTCATTTTGTTTCACAGATTGCAGGCAACTTAACCAACCTACTGTAGTGTTACCAACAGGCAAAATATTTTGATTTGAAGATGAGAATGCAAAAAGTGGGATATTAATTGCTGACATTGGCCGTTCTAATCAAAGATACCAAAAAACATGATGATCTAGTGGTATTCTACAAAATTATGCATTTCATATTAATAATATCCTTTAAAACATGTAAAAGAAAATATTTTATAAGCTTTCAAGTGGTGCATTAATGTTCCAATCATAATATAAAGTTGTTTAAAGATTTTATTTTGAAAAAAGAAATTGTGAGATGGTAAATCAAGCACATTCTATTACTATACTATGACCAGGTCAGAAGCTAAGATATGATCATTTACATACATGGGATCAGTCAAGGGCACGCTGACCGTGTGGATCCTAGCAGTACTTTATACATAAGAAAGTCACTTAAATGTGAATAACATATATATTTTGTATTTTTAGAAACCCCAAAGAGATATTGATTTTAGTCTAGAACAAGTTACAAAGGTGTTAGAACAGTCACACTACTTAATTTTTTAGTCTGTTCTAGAAAGTCTACACTTAAAAATAATCCTAAACTTATATTGATTATGAAATTCTCCAAGGTTAGCACTTAGTAAATAATATTTCTGCTCTATAGCTAACATTGTACTTCCAATAATTTAATTTCCATATCGGTATAAGTTGTAGGACCTGCATTACCTGTTTAGTAGTCCTAACTAATAAAGTAAACAAGATTAGAAGTAAAACAATCGGTCTGTTCATTAAACTATGACTGGATTGTAAATTTAGAGTAGATTTCAAAAAAGTAAAAATTAAAACATAGTTTACTTTGAGAAGTGTTCTAACTTGGCTATTTTGTACTAATTTTTTTTATTTACTCTGAATTCAGGGCAAGTCACATTTTAGTGAATTATCCTGCGAGTTATAGACACTTGAGAATTATGTTGAACAACTTAGATCAAAAGAACTAGTTGGAAAAAAAAATCATCAGAATTGAAGATTTATTTTTTAATTCCAAATTTTACATGTAGTTTCTTGAGTCTACATCAAACATATTGCATTCCTAGCTATGGTATACTAACTGCAATAAGAAGAGAGAAGTGGAGCAGCCCATACCTATTAACCCATACCTTTAGCTTCAAGGGCTTCGAGAAATTATATACTTTGATCCTTAATTATTCTATTTATTGTTTGCTTTAGACAGCTTGGAGGCCAACAAGGTTCTTCTAATTTCTTAATATTCATTACAAGCTCAAAATGTAATCTTCAGAAGTAATGTTAAAATTGTATTAAAATATGTGTTGGAATTATAATAAAATAAGTTGAACTATTATCACAAACACATGACTAATGCCTGATAATAACAGCCCATATACAGTCATAGGAAAAAGAAAGTATACTATCTCTGAATTCTATGATTTTACATTTCAAGATATAATAACAATCATCTGTAGGTCTTAAAATTAGGTAAATATCAACATCAAAACGAACAACACATGACATATTACACTGTGTCATTAATTATTTTAAAAAAAAATAAACACCTTATGATTGTCACGGTGCACCCCGATGCTCTGCAGACAGCAAGATGTGGTGGATCCTTTAAGAGACCTGAACTCACAGCTGCAGCATCCCAGCAAAATGGGAAAATGCAACTACAGTCACAGCTAATTATGCCACCAAATTATCCAGCTCATCTAATTCCTCTTCCGGAAGATGAACCCCATGCTCCTAAACCGCAGGTCCCCCTACCTGAACGCTTCCCAGGTAAACAAAACCAATATAAAGATTTCATAATGTATTGCCAGATATTGTTAATCCTAAAACCCTGCACTTATCACAATGACCTTATAAAAGTCTACTCTGTGATTTTTCTCCTGTCAGGAGAACCCAAAACCTGCGGCCATAATCTCCTACGTAATCAAAGTCCCCTCCTTAAAAATTGGGACTCTTTCAAGGCCTCTATGGACTCCCTTTATGAGGATCCAATAAAACCTATACTGGCAGGTCCACAATCCGGGCCTTAAAACAGGGAAAGAGACAAGTGGAGGAGTATATTACGGACTTTCGCCACATTGCTGCTGATACTGTCTGGAATGAAGGGGCCCTAACAGATCAATTTTGACTTTCTATCTTAGGCACTAAAGGATGAACTTGCCCATGTACCAAATAACGTGAAAGACCTCACTCAACTGTCAATACAAATTGACAGACGCCTAAGAGAATGGAGGATGAAACATGTTGCCGTCAATGGTAATTACCACACCCCACCTACTGTTGACCCACCATCTACCAATTCATTCAAACTGATGAACCTATGCAGATTAGAACATTGAATGCCATCCACACTATAAATGAAAAGGCCAGAAGGAGAACCGAAGGCCTCTATTTATATTATGGCAAGAAAGGCTAATACATCAGCTATTGCCCGGTATGTCCGTCTGTATGTGGGGACTCTGTGTCAACATTCAGCAAGTCCTCCATGGCAGTCTATGAAGCATCATTGTTGCAGTTGTACAACTGTGGAGGCGAACAGGCAGAAAGGATTACCTAACCAAGCCACTGGCAACTTCGCAATCCTGGCTGATCCTACTCCTGTTTCAGAGCCTCAAAGGAGGTCGCTGCAGCAACCTTTCAGTCCTCAACCCCCTTAATCTGTGTGTTCCCAAATGTTACCTGCTCTAATACAGAGACTCTGTCCCGCACTGTGTATTTATTTCTAATGGAACCGTGGTCCGCAGGCAGGACCTTGACGCTTTTGAGCAGAACTGCATCCCCTCAGGTGACTACTGCTCCTTGTCTCCACTGCCAAAAATGTGGACAATTTACAAGACATTCCAACACTTTTGGATCCTGATGCCTACACAGATCTGATTTGCCTGTCTGTGTCCGGAAGTCACTCCTTGTGGGGGGGTTCTGTCACAGTGCACCCCTAGTCCTACAGACAGCAATATGTGGCTCCCCCCTTTAAGAGACCTGGCTGGGTTTGAACTTACAACTCCAACATCCCAATCAGGTTCTCTACCTTGCTGTACACTAGGTGGCTTGAGTGTCTGCACTAATTCGTCTGCTACTTGATTCCTTTACCTGTATTCCGTGCCACTCCGCAGTGGCGTGCAGAAGTGTCCTTGCAAACCTCTCCTGTCCACCGGGTGGGTTTCAATAGCTTATAGAACTAATGATTGGAAGTCATCTCCAACCTTTTCTTCCACTCCATAGATGTTATAATGAAGTTCATTGAAGTGCACTATTGGTATACTTAAATGGATGTGAAATGTCTGTAACATTCTCTAGGTAGGTGGAATGTTTCAAAGCACAACACTGACTCCTACCTTCTTACCATAGTGCATCTTGTCCAGGTAAATGACACGCACACACCCAACCAAACACCTGATCTAAAACAAAACGTGGTTCATTTGATGAGGCAACCTTTTTCCACTACTTTATTGTCCAGTTCTGATACTCATGTCCCCACTGAAGAGGCTTTTGGAGGTCGGTGGACAGGGGTCATCATAGACACTTAGACCAGTGTGTGACTACGCAGGTCCATACACAGAAAACTGCAATCCACTGTGTGTTTGGACACCTTTTTATTATCAGCAGTATTATGTTTTCAGCAATTTGTGCTCCAGTAGTTCTTCTGTGCAATCTTACCAGACAGGGTAGCTTTCGTTCTTCACGTGCATCAATGAGCCTTGCACCCATGACCCTGATACTGGTTCACTTGTCCTTCCTTGCATCACTTTTGGTAGGTACTAACCACTGCATACCAGGAACACCCCGCACAATTTGCTATTTTGGCGATGATCTAACCCATGTATCTATCCATCACTATTTGGCTCTTGTTAAAGTCACTCAAACATTTTTTACTTGCCCTTTTTTCCTGCTTCCAAGGCATGGAATTCAAGAACTGACTGTACACTTGCTGCTTCATATATCTCACCCCTAGACAGGTACCATTGTAAAGATATATCGAATGTTATTCACTTCACCTATCAGTGGTTTTAATATTGTGGTTGATCAGTGCATACATAAAATACATAATTATTATATATTAAAAGACAATTAATTACCAAAGGCCATATATAAGAAACATATACACAAATATATGTAGAAATAAGTGTCACTCAATATCATGAAACTGGTAAGTCAAGTATTACCAAAGACCAAGGGCAACATATATGAATGGTAGACATGTTATTGGAAATTCTCATTTTTTAATGACTTTATAAGGAACAAGAACCATTTATAGTATAAAGCTTATTTAAGTACATATGGATATTGCTGGCCATATTTTTATTTTCTTCTCTGCTCTTTTCCTTCACTTACTACTATTTAGGTATTTTTTTTCATCTTTTTTTAGGCACACATAAATTTCTATAGGTGTTATATTTTTTCTTCTATATTTTACACATTTATTCTTATGTTCAATGTTTGGATAGATTTCATCTCACAATTATTATATTTAATTATTATGTGGGTGATCATCAATATCTATCTCTCTGCAACCACCATTATACATTTTTTTAAATTTATTTTTTAGATATGTTCCCATGTACCTTCATCATTCCAAGCATTTTACTTCTGGTTAGACTTGTGTATTAAATTTTGCCCAAATTGCAATTAATCTGAATTTACTCCGATCGATGGGTAGTTTGAATTCTATAACTTTAAAGCAACATATGAATGTATAGCCAAAGAAATGACTTGTGCATGTGCAATGGACTAGCATGTTTGCTTGATTTGTAATTCTGGCCATGGCACTAAACACAAAAGATGGTTGATGGTAGGGGACAGCCAAGTGACCAATAGAGGGAAAAGCAGTAATATATATAATGCTCCACTACCCCCCACCTCCATTGATGACTTTTTCTCACTCAGTGTGTAAAACAGATTGTGGAGAAATACACATACATATTTATATTAAGTATATATTTTGCAGGACACTGATTGGCCCATTCTTATATCCTTTTTGGTTTGCCTGACTCTTTCTTTAAATATATATCCATGAATGTTTTTGGCTGAGCCAAACTGTGAAATGAACGAGGGTAAGACATCCCAAGCAAAATTTTTATTTCAGGAAAAACTATTTGGCTGCATCAAACAGGGGAGGGCTGGCAGCCTTAGGCCTGGGGGGAAAATCCAGTCAAGTGGCCCATTGCATCACCAAATCAGCTCACCATGCAAGCAACACACTAGCAAACACACACTCACTGACAGAAACACACAGACAGACAGACTGTCACGCTATTAAAAGGCCACAGAGCCTGATCTGGCCCCTACTGAAACATGCTCACTGGGTGGCCCTAAGTGTATGGGCCACCCGGTGGGCCCCTTTGTGTGTGGGCCCTGGTGCAGCTGCAATACCAGCACCGCAGGCACATGGGGGAAACATTTTTTTTTTTTGCTGGAAAGGCTGCCCTGAATTTAGGGTGGCCTGGGAGGCAATTGCCTCCCTGCCCCCGTCCCAGCCTTCCCCTGGCATCAAACAATTCTGCTGTGCGCAAGTCTAGTATCTTACATTATCATTTACGGGTCTTTGATTCAACTGTGACCTCCTCACTGACTAGCACTTTTACTACGTTTACATGACATACTGATTCTACGGATGCCATTAATGTTTATTTTATATTATATATATTTGTTTTAATATATTTTGCGCTCACTTATTATTAATATTATATTATTTTTGAAGACATGAATTAACTGTTCATGAAAATGGATTACTGTTCATTGGATTTTGTAGACAAGGGTTCTTCTACAGTGTCAAGAAATATCAGAATCATGTCATGTCTAGTATTTGACATATTGTCCCTGATATTAAGATCTTCACAAACAGAATAAAAAAATATTGAAACTATATAGGATATAACAGGCTCATGCTTTCTTTAAGACCAGATGAGCAAAGCAGATAAAGTAGACAAAAAAACCTACATTAAGAATTAACATAAAGATAGGGGGGAGCTGGGTGGGAGGGATTAGCAAGACTAATAGATCTGCAAGATGTATTGGTGATGACATTGCACCAAGGCCTGAACTACATAAGCAATACTAAACGTATGCAGGGAAGGTACAAGTCTAAAATAAAAAGAAGAAAAAAAAGAAAAAGGAAAAAAAAAGAAGATCGTCACATTGTTATATTTTCTAAAAGAGTGTCTTAGAAACAGGGGAAATGTAAAAAGAGTTGTTTGTAACAAGCAGAAACCATGACACTCCGCCCTCCCCAATTCCCACTGTCTGCTTGTCTATGTGATCAGTGTCTTTTCTTTTTACAGCTCAACATAACTGTTACTTATAGTGTCATTAGTACCATTTCTATCACTAGTTTTTTATTATGGGGTAATGAATTTTACAGCTCTATAAATATCAACAAAAGACACACAAGTGATGTTAGTAGAATACATTTGTCAAGAAAACTGTCTTTAGGATCTGTTTCAAAAGGTGTGTAGAGCATCCACAAAATATACTTTACTCCAAAATATACTATACACACTAAACATACTGTCCTCTCATTGTTTTATGACATTTGTTTTGGGCATACCATATCAGTTGTAAAAATCACATAAATAATTTTTTTTCGTCTACTGACTAATTTAAATTACCATTCATATGTAGCATTATCAATGCATTATATTCTATAAAATGTTCTGTAATTTCAGTCTTACTGTTTTTAGCCAACTGCTTTACATCCATGCACCACTGACCATGCACCACTGACCAGTTTAAGCAAGCTGTAAGATAATCAGGCTCTTCCGTTACTAACAGTCTCTCTGTTTTCTACCAACATTTTCTGCCTTCAGAGAAACTGTATCCCGGGGGAATTGCTAAGTTCTGAAACCTTCTGGAGCTTTAGCCAAAATCCCAATATGATGATCGTCTCCATCAAGGCTGCATCTAAAACCATTATCTAATGCCATTTATCCCTCACCCTCTTTCTTTTCAGCCTCTTGTATCTCTCTCTATATCTCCCTAATTTGCTCCTTTATATCATCATCTATTTATATCCTTTTGTTCTTGTTTCCTTATCTCCCTAAACCCCTTTTCTCACTCCTGAGCCCTACAATTCATTACCCCAAATAGTGTGGCTGGTGTGCTGCTTTGGCTGGTTGCCAACTAATATAAAATCATAAAAGAGCTAGTATACTAGAGATCTAGAAGAGCTCTAGGGCTAAATAACTTCACATCTAGTGCTTTATCCTCTAAAACCACCCTTTAACAATGTGTATCCTGTATCCCATGATCATTCTTATTCTGTTTCTCAAATTCTGTGCACACATTTCTGCATGTTATTTTCTATATAGTACTGTTTTTTTATCTCCTGGGTACCTGTTCTGTTTGTCCCCTGACCATATTCCTGAATATATTGTAAGCTTGTTTGGGCAGGGCTCTCTTCCCCTACTGTTCCAATATATCAAACATATATATTTTTAATTGTTTGTCTTATTTTTCCGTTTACTGCACTGCAGAATATATTTGCAGTATAATTGCAAATGCAATAGCAATCTGACTCTAACCCTTTTCCCTTACATTACTATATACCATATACCATGCTGATAACATGTTGCTTATTCTGCCATACAGGCTATGAAAAGCAGGGATCTCAAATTCTGCCTACAACTCAAATCATTTTTCCAATGCAATAGATGGACAGAGAATCATTAAAACTTTAGTTAAGCGACATATGGGGGGTAGAGTTTGAGATGCCTGGTGCAAGGTCTCATGTCTGACATACCTGTCCTGATTTGTGGTTACATCAGGTTTATGTTAAGCACACAGGTTTTAGAACCCAAGCTCTCAGTGTGTTAGGTGGTGTCGTAGAAACAACTGATAAGTTAAAGGAGCACTATAGGGTCAGGAACACAAACATGCATTCCAGACATTTTAGTGTTAAAACCACCATTAAGCCCCCTTGCCTCCCTAGATATAGTAAAATCTTACTTGTATTTAAGTCTGTAGCTACTGGCTCTGCCCCTGTGCCTGTGAACTGCCTCTGTCTGCTGACATCATCAGAAGTGGTGGTCTGAGCAAATCACATTGCTTCCCCATAGAATTGGCTGAGGCTGTCAAGGAGGTAGATCAGGGGCAGAGCCAGCACAATTTAAACACCGCTCTGGCCAATCAGAATCTCCTCATAGAGATGAATTGAATCAATGAATCACTATGAGGAAAGTTCAGTGTCTGCATGCAGAGGGTGGTGAAACTGAATGGCAGTGCCACTTACTGTGCAGCACTGCCCAATGAAGCAGCTTTAGCAGCCATCTGAGGAGTGGCCAGTGGAGTTATCATTTGGCTGTAATGTAAACACTGCATTTTCTCTGATCCATTCCACTTGTCTATGGTGAATGTTTTTTTAAATCAAACATGTCTGTGTCTATCCAGTCTCGTTCCTGTGGGTCTTTTGTTCACTCTGATTTCGGTAAGATTTCAAGATGTTCAATGTTTTTATTTTTTTAAAGTCCATGTTCGCCAATTTTAAGTCAGTCTTATTTATTGATAGCTTTATAAACACTGGTCTGCTGATCCTAGCATAAATTATTTATGGCCATTATTTCCCTGCTTTATTTCAGGTGGTTTCAGGTGTCAATAAATGTAACACTATGAGGCAATCTCTTTATTTAGCTGACACAGGGAGTCCTGTATTTCTACATCCATATTTTTTATTAAACCGTTACATGCCTGAGGTATAACCAGCTTTTGCAATGAGTCCACCAAAAGAAAACACGGTTTTATGTCAAGAATCATTTGACTTTCAATTACTACATAAATCTTATACTAACTGCCTAAGGGAACATAAACTGGAAAATAATTACTAGATTCTAGTATGACTAACTGGGGATGAACAAGAGACTTTTTTTTCTCTGGTGAATTTTTTAGAACTTTGTTTTCTTCATTTCTGTAATATGTTCCTAGATTTAATATGTTTGGGTAAGCTTTTCAAATTATGCAATATTTTTGGATTAACTTTAAAATAATTTTTTTCTTTAAAATATTAAAATGCAAAAAGTATATCCTACACAAAATATAAAAAAATGCATAAAATATCTTAATATTTTTCATAATATTAAATGATTTTAAATGTTTATACAAACATACTAAATCATCTGAAAAGCTTATCCAATGTACATTTAATGCATGCCTATATTAGATTCAGGAGTTTATATTTTGCTTTTAGGAATTATAAATAAAAAAATTAGGTATTTTTGTGGCTGATTAAAATTTACTTCCAAAAAATGCTCTCTAATAGCAAACATGTCATAAAAGGTTTTTGATCACATTGGACCTCCTCCATTAAAAATTCATATACAATTTACTGCACAGCTTACTCTCTCTAAATAAACATATTTTACGTCCTTCTTTATTCTAATAACTACCCAAAAACATTTCAATGGTGTCAACTCCCTGCTTTGTGCAATGATCTCACTGCCAAATAATTTTCTATCCTACTCTTTGCTAAACAACCAAATTATAATATTCACAATCCGCCAACTTTACTGATTATATTGATCACCACACTACTAAAGTAATCTTCAGCTCTGCTACCTTTTCTACTCTAAATTTATTCTACCCAGTCATTTTTAAAATTCTTCTATCCTCTTGCGTTACATCTGTTTCCGGGATTCCATCACCTTACCTCAAATCTAGTAGCACTAGTCTTGTTTCATCCCTAACTCATCTCTCTTTCTTCTCTGGTGTCGTTCAGGGTTACTTTAAAGATTCAATTGTCACTCCAATCCTATAGCAATTAGCCCCTACTTAACTTCACATCAAGTCTTCTAGAAGGGTTTGTATATGCTTTCTTGGCTAGCGTTCTCATTTAAACTTTTGTCTTTATTTAATTCTGTTTTACTCTATGAAAACCTCAGAAATATATGTAAACAAAATGCCTCTCTGTAAAACCTTAGTAGTTGTCAAGGGTAGCAAGGTCTCTTAGTGTCACTGCTTCTGCTTTCTTCTGCTGGTCCTGGAATCAGCTACAGCATACAGTGATTAGAAGCTACATGAAGAGTGTAATATAGCCCTCTGGAACCTTGAAAAATTCTCCAATATAGTGGATAAGACCAGTCATATTGTGTAAAACAAGTAAAAAAAAACTGTTTACTGCAGGGAAAACACATATTTGTATACCCCTAAATACAACAGGGGCCTTTAGCCAGAACAATGAAAACTACTCACTGGTGTCTTGGAATCTGGGACATAATTAGGTTAAGATATGGTAATTTAATTACCTGCTGAACACCAAGACACAGTGCACAATATAATAATTAACACAATAGCTGTCATCCAGTTCAACATTTTACAGAATAACTCAACAATAACACAATGTACCCCGACATGCTATACATCATTTTAAAGGTGGTGACTGGGCCCATAGTCTGTGGGCAGGGGACTCGCCCTCAAGCCTCTCCAGGAGGCTATGGAACCTTGACAGTAGTCCATTTCAATTCCAATACTAAATATATACTTATGATGCCAATAGTTCTGTATGATTATAAATTAAGGATTCTCTCCTCTCTTGAGATTAGTTGAATTAATTATTTCACTGTCCATGATACATAATTCTAAAACATGATCTGACCATTGACATATATTGTTAATCTATCTATTTCTATCCATCTGTATATCTATCCTGCTAGCTCGCTAATATATATATTATTACTTCATACTATCTGGCCTGGCTCTCTTCCGCTGTCTCTCCTTCAAAATCCATCCTTAATGCCTCTGCTAGGCTAATCCAAATTATCACCTCTTACCATGCTAGACTACACGACTATTGTTATGTAGCACCAATTCTCTAGAATGCAGTTCCCCGTGCTGTCTGACTTTACCTCAGTCCACCATTCTTCAAATACATCATTGTTAGTGGAAGCCCACCACTCAGCTCAGTAAACTAATGCAGTATTACCCAATAAAGCCCCTCATCTCACCCTTGCAGTCCCTACCTCCTGTTTTTTCACCCCTCCTATCTGTATTGAGTGTAAGTTCTCATGGGAATAGAGCCGTGATCTCCTCCTGTATTTGTTTGTCAAATGTTATATTGTATTGTGTCTTTTTAGTTGTATTAATTGTACCAACAAACATTGCTGTGGAATGTGATGGCACATTATATATAAAGTATAAAATTAATAATATTTACTTCCTGAAAGATCAGTGAGCAATAGAATCTGCCTCTCTAGTGCCACCACCTCCTCCATGCCAACTACCCTACTCAGATGCCCAGTCCTTCTGCCATGTGAAACAGTAATTATAAATGCATCTACCTTCATCTGTCCCTTAATATTTTCCCCAATTTTGCCCTTAAGTTAAATATAAACAATGATTTGCTGTCCACGTTTTTTTGTTTACAGCTCAATTTGTGGGGGCAGATATTTGCAAGTTGCTTTATATGATATACCTAACTTGAAATTGATATAAAACTTATTACATTATCTTTACAGTCAATACCCTAAGTTATGTAATTGAATAAAATATGAACTGAAAATTAAGTGAAATCACACGTGTCCATGTTTGCTGTTGATGGGTGAAATATTCTGTCGAGAAGGCGAACGTTGGCACCATTCACCAAAAATAGCACTTTATAATACATCTTGATAAATGTTCAACATGTTAGATGTCAACTACAATCAATATGGCCAGAAATGGTAAAGTTTTATTGCTTTAGTTTATAGCTTTTCAAAAGGGTTCCATGCTTTGGTGCTATATTTTACATCTGGTTATTATTTTTTTTATATACATTTATAGATCATTATAATTTTTTCATATATATATATTGCCAGTATACAGTGTTGCTATATATGAACTACACAACATGAACTGTACCTTTTCAAGTCTAATATTAGAATATAAGGTGCAGAGTGCAGTGTTGGAACAAAGACTTTACCCATTGGTTTTGTTACATAAAATCTAAACATTCAAAAAAGCAATCAAACCAGGGGTAATTCTTGGGTAAAGTGCTAAAAGAGGAACAGTCACCATGCAAACCAATAAAATGCTACTCAAAACTAAACAATTTGCACAGCAAGAGCACCTGGTTTTCCTTGATAAATCGTCCTCATTAAGACAACCCATCTATGTACATTACACGTTAGGTAGCAAACCATATTTTCCCACTTCAATACAAAGAGTTAAGTAAATCATTTTATATCATGGCAGGACTGAGACAGCATCTATCACAAAGGAATGAATACATAGATTATAAAAGGTGGTAATCTTGGCATGAAAACGAGAACGAGAATACAGTGGGCTTTGTTGGTAAATAAATACTGTTGCAGGACATTTATTTATTAAGTCAGACACGACGAGTAAACTGCATTTGACCGTTAAATTGTTGTGTCACTAATAATCGTTAAATTTGAACTAATTAATCACGGTTCAGCGGCATCCATGAAAGGATGCGATAGATCAGTGTCAGGAATCAAGTAGAAATTTGAGCTAATATTTTATGATGATATAGAGAATTTTATAGTTGACATTTAGAATGTTATCATTCATTGTCATGCCAGGAGGATCATTAATATATTGCTTGACAGCAGACATTTATGTCAGTTTCCTTCTTGTGAATGTCAGTAAAATACGTCGAAGTATACATCCAAATCACAGGAAGTTCTACTCCCACTTTAGTAACACAAACGTAATTTAGAAAAAAAAGTTAAATAGTAGACCAAAGAAATATGCTGACAGGATTGTTTTGTCACAATAATGGCAAGAATTAGAGTCTTCAGAATGTTTGTTTTTTTTTCTGTCTAAGCTTGCAGTTTTTTTATAATAACTTCTATTTTCACCCCATGATGACTACAGAAGAAAAATTTGAAATAATTATGCAGGTAGCATCATTGTTAGACAACTACGTCCTTCTCAATTCAGGAGAATGCTTTATGTGATTCTAATTTCTGTGGGTGACAGGCCTCGTGCTACATTGACATTGTAGCATTTTAGAAACATAACGTTGACAGGAAAGGTTATCAGAATACAGTTCTGTCACTTCCTTTTTAAATTTATACATATTTTGTATTAATAATATAATTAACTAATAGAAGTAATAATAAACATAATTTATTAAACGCTCATGTATTTCATTTTGTTTTTTAATTTTGATAATTAACATATAAAATATATGTTATATATGTATATACTTTATCAAAAAAATTGATAACTTTTCCTATGAGCTTACAGTCTAATAATGCTAGATTGTAAGCTCCTGAGCAGGGTCTTCTGTTCCTATTTGTATTAGTGTCTGTTCATTATTTGTCTGTATTCTCTGTTGTACAATGCTGTGGAGTTTGTTGTCACACTATAAATACTAAATATTAATATTATAGTGGCACTCTTATTTAATAACCCCTAGTAATTTATTGGGTTAATAAGAGCCCTACATGTAGGTTTACACACTAAGGGGAGTTATTAGGATAAATGATGTACATGGAGTGGAAGGAAAGTAATAGAAAGGTATTTCCAGATTATTTAATTTGCAAAAGAAGTGAAGTAAGAATGAGCTGTTATATATTGAAAGCTAGGAAATGTTAACAGAGAGGCAATTTAGCATTATTAGTTGTCTACAAATGGCAATAAATAGGTGGTAAACAGGTTAAAGCACATATTCTGCAGTTAAAATGAGCAGGAGGCGGTATACAGGGAAGCTGAGTGGGTTAAGAAGAATTGTAGTTGTTGATATTGATAGAAAGAGGAGTATGATAAAAAGGCTAAAAATTAGCATTCCGAACATAAAATCAGCTACAGGTTACTTTAGTGGTTATTTTGCAAGCACCCCAAGGGGTGTTTACAAAGATAGGTACACTGTCATTTGCAGGGCACCCCTAATCCTGCATCATCATATTAAAAGTTTTTTTTTCTGCAATATATAATATTTATTGAGAATTTACAGTAGTACATCTGTACAAACAATATTATTGATAGCCACTACAGTGATGAAACAATCCCCTATATATATATATATACACAATATATTTAAAATCTACTATACAGTCAGCGAGGGTATGTAAGCTTAAATTTTATTAAACTGTATGTGGTGTTGTGTGGTGTGGTGTGGCGAAGAACTTGAGGGGTGTACCAAATAAATCATGGGGTAACCACAGGAGGGGGTGACACAGGAGACTGAAGGCAAGCTCAGTATTGGTCCCAATACTTTATAAAATGTATGCAAGGAGCCTAAAATCCTTTGGGACAGCTCAAAGTCAAAGATTGGCTGTATCTGAAGAGTTTCTGGAGACTTCAATAATGTCTTCCAATATGTGGAGATTGTATCACAGCTCCAAGGACATGCAGTAGGGATTTACATCTCCAGCAGGTTGGTGGGGTCTCTGGGTAAATGCGAAATAAATGAGTGGGCACCATGTACCAGTGAAAAATACATTTTCTGTTTATCTTGTGATGAGAGACGCATTTGGAGACTCCGCTGACATTTGATACTGCATCGTGCCATTCTTCAGGTGCAAACATTTCTTCAGCTCCATCTTCCTCCCTTTCTCCCTCCAGCTCTATCTCTCTCACTCCCTTCGAGTTACTTTCCTCTTTCAGCTCCATCTTTCTCCCCATCCCATCCGCTCCATTTTCCTCCATTTCCCCCCAGATCCATCACTCCCCCCCTCCAACTTCCTCTTACTATCTCCCCTTAAGCTATATGTGTCCATCTTCTGCTCTCTCTTTCCCCCCAGCTCCAATTACCCATCTCCCACAGATGAATAACATGATAGGCCACTTCACTTACCCTGGTGGTCCTGTTGTAGCTAATTTACTGCAAACCAATTAGTTTGAATGACTATCTGTTCCTGTCCAAATTAAAGATAATAAAGTTGCGTGCACGCAGAAGTAAATTCACACTGAGACACAAAGTTCAGGTTAATGAAAGAACTCCGGAGAAGTTTAATGGCTTCTGACAGAAAATGGGTGCGCAGACCCTTATAAAGGCATTATTACATCATTGAAGAAAATCAAGATATAGACAAATAGACATTGTTAATTGGCTTAGGTGCTAAGATGTTAGTAAAATGCCCTCCCCATTCTTAGGTCACTATCTACGTAATGCTTTCTCCCCCAGGTTTTAGCGCCATTTTGCTAACATGAGGAGCTCACTCGACGGGAGGGGCCTTTTGGCAGCTATCCATTTAGAGCGTAACTGGCACTTGTTAGTTTCTCAAGGCTAGGTTTCAAGGCTTTTAGTAAATACACATTTTATCAAAGCTATTTCTTGCTGACATGCAAATTCTATGTTCTATAGACAAGGCTTTCTTGTAAAACTATGGGGGCCTCTTAGAGGTATAGCAAGAGGATTTAAAGGGGCCTTACAGATTTATAGAGGCCTAATAATTCTACAACAGTCCCCCCTAAAATGTTATTTGCTAAAAGACAAAACTTTATTTGTTAGTATCAGAAGATGTATTAGCCCAAAGACACAGAAACCCCATGACCGCTGACTTAGTGTTAATGCAAAGTGCAAGTCTATCCCTCTCTTGACCCTAACAGGCTGCAGCACATCCGTCAGTACGGTTCAGGAACACTCTTCACTCCGCTGGTAACCCATAGTGGCTTATCCACTACTTCTCCGTACGGCAGTCTACCCATAAAGACGGACGCTGTCCCTGTACTGTCCCTTCCTAGACTTTCTGCACTTCATCAGTATAAGGGAGAGTTTGTAGCGGAATACAGGGAGAGATGAGGTCTTGATCATCGATTGTCAGATGAGTGAAGGTTGGTGTTGCTTGGTCTACAGTTTTCTGCAGGAATTTCCTTAGGCATGGGAGGACACAACAAATGAGAAGAGCGAGAATAAAAAGAAAAATTAGTAAGGCAATACCAATCTGGACTAAAGCTCTCTGCCAACCAGTCATCCAACCAAACCATTTTTCCCAGGGATCAGTAACTCCAGAGTTTCTCTTTAGCTCTTCTGAGAGTCTATTTAATTTAGCTATGGCCAGAGTGACTTTACCATTAGGACCTGTGTTTTCTGGAATGTAAGTGCAACAAGTCATAGTGTCGGGAAGTATTTTACAGACTCCCCCTTTTTCGGCTAAGATCATGTCTAAGGCCAGTCTGTTCTGGAAGGTCATTTGGGATGTGGCCTGTAATTGCTCGGCCAATCCCTGGAGGGCATCCCTGGTGTAGTTCACGAAGCGCTGTTGGTTGTAATAGATATAATTAATCCAATTAAGGTTTTTGTTGGCAGTGACTATGGTAAAAAGTGATTCAAAACCTGCAGCTACTTCATCTCTAGCTTTAAATTCATTAGGCACCCCCCTAGGTACCCCAATGGCATCTATGTAAATGTGGGGGTCAAAACTGCCTTTTACTGGGGTTTCGCGCCTTACTCTGGCTGATGTATGTGGATGGTCGTATGTGTCATGATGATTATCAGAAATAATATGAATGGGCATGATAACTTTGGCCAGGGTACACTCACCCTACCACTCAGTTTCCAGCCTAGATCTTAACTGTAGAACCCCACATAAACAGTAAATATCTCCCAATGACCTGGTATGGTGTTGCAACAGGCGTATAGGAACAGTTCTGTAAGTGGCGCAATAACCTTTAGAAAAATTACCCATGAGTTTACCAATCCCGTCATACATGGCATAACAAGTGTAATTACCTCTATAGACTGTGATTCCATCTGGTGGCTTAACATTTTCAACTAAGAGAGGGTATTCTGCCGTCCATGCCATGCAGAGGGACCTATTAAAGTCATATTGGTAGGCAAAAAGGCTTAATAAGCAATCTTCTATCTCTAAAGGGAGAGTTAGGGGGACGGTGCCAAGGTGGGGTCGGGCACCGCCACATACATAACATGCTGTTTTATTATGTTTGTTGGCATTATACCTCATCCATTCTAACCACAAATTCATGTCATTGAATCCAGTTTCAGCGGCCATGGTATCTTCAAAAGTGGGGTTAGCGATGGCCATCATATCTTTAAAGGACTGGATATGTGGTTTTAGCGGATTTGGGACCATATGATCAGCCCCTTGCCACTCTGGAGAGTGGTACATATCTCTGAGGTAGAAATGACCTAATTTGTTGTAGGAACCTTTCTTCCAATACATTCCCATTACATAACGGTCTGCATCCTCGGGGCCAGGATGTTCAATATTTAACATTAATTTCATAGGGGTACTTCCTCCAGGCTTTCTTAAAGTCATTCTTTGAAGGAGGGATCTACCCTGATTGTCTATCTTAGATAAAGCACTTTTGGGTTTATAACCACAGGCAGGCCCAGTATTCCATCCCGCAGCCCCCCAGTAGTTACAGTCATAACCCCATTGTTCATCTACTACACAAACGTAAGGGTCTTTTGCTTGTGGGATATCTTTATAAATGGCTTGAATCTGTGACTTAGGGAATGGGTATTCTACAATATCACAGTAATCAAAAGTGAATGTAGCCACATGGGTACATGATGAATTATACCAGAAAGTGTACCCACTAGCATCTTTGGTGATGGCCACCTGCTGGGCTTTAAGGAGGCCAACTAAGGAGATAATGTACCAGAGGCACATGGTTGCATAGAGTTAGCTTCTTCTGGGGCAGGTGTCTTCTTGCAATGG
>OW240917.1:26424764-26447886 GCA_933207985.1 Pelobates cultripes
TTTTTTAACATTCTCTCCACTTTGAACGAAATGACGTTTGGGAAGAGATTAACATAATTAAACACAGGCAGTAAAAATACAGTTTTTAGCCATACCCTGTAACTTTTAAACTACACATCCCATCTTCATAATTACATATTTGGAATCAGCACACTTAAAACATAAACATAACCAAGAAATCAGCCAAATCCATCCAGGGGTTAAAAAGTTAGCTGTAGGTCCCTTTATGACCGACTGCAAGCACATTTTCCTGCCCAAAACAGTTCCATAGATTTGGACTGTGAGGTCGGTCTATTTCAGGCTGAAAAAACGACTAAGTCCCATCGCGAATGGGACTTAGTCTCTGCAGCTGAAATAATTTCCCATTTTCTGAACCAAGTGGGGAGTATAAGGCAGGCACAAAGGGTTTGCACCAGGTCTGGGGACACAGGGGACACCGCGTCTTAAGGGGCCGTGTCCCCAACAAGTCTGGGGACACGGCCTTAAAGGGGCAGTGTCCCAATCTTCCTGATGTCCCAAAAAAGGTGTTTAAAGGGCCAGCACAGTCACATAAAGAGTCCATAAGCCCCAATATACCGACAGTCTTAAAGGGCCATACACACCAAATAAAAGTGCATACATTTTCACAATCTCCCAGGGGCCATAGTCATGCGGGAGGAGGCTGGCAAGTAGAGCTACTACCACATTTAGGAAGCAGGGCAATTTGCCATTTAAAGGGCCCGTTACAAATAGCAGTTTGTAACAAGGTGTCAATCCATATCTGCCAAGTGACCCGATGTAGGGGGACCAGTCCCTATTCTGCTGTGTGTCAGTGTGTACCAGGGAACCTTAGGACAGGTGTCAATCCATATCTGCCAAGTGACCCGATGTAGGGGGAACAGTCCCTATTCTGCTCTGTGTCAGTGTGTATCAGGGATCCTTAGGACAGGTGTCAATCCATATCTGCCAAGTGACCCCATGTAGGGGGACCAGTCTCTATTCTGCTCTGTGTCCGTGTGCATCAGGGGCTCTGAGGACAGGTGTCAATCCATACGTCAAGGTGTCAATATGTCATATGTCAGGTGTCAATCCATATTCATTGTGATTTAGGAATGTTAGGTGATTTCTGCCCTTTATGGATTAAAACCAGACTCTGTATCAACTGTGTAATTTTCCATGGGAGTTTTGCCATGGATCCCCCTCCGGCATGCCACAGTCCAGGTGTTAGTCCCTTGAAACAACTTTTCCATCCCTATTGTGGCCAGAAAGAGTCCCTGTGTGTTTTAAAATTCGCCTCCCCATTGAAGTCAATGGCGTTTCGGGCGGTTCGCCGGTTCGCGAACATTTGCGGAAGTTCGCGTTCGCCGTTCGCGAACCGAAAATTTCGGGTTCGCGACATCACTATACATATATAACATAAGACATATATATGTGTGCATTTACAGTAAATATGTACTTGCTTATATAAAGAGTATCATGTGATACTCTCCCACACTCCCACAATTTTAATTTTTTTTTATAAAATCATTAAAGTATGGTGAACACTATAGCCAGTGGCGTACACATGACCCATGGGGCCCCGGTGCGAAAATTGATCCGTGGGTCCCCCATGCGGGCCTCCAACACATGTGGTGGGCACCTGGTCGCAGGGGTTACAGGGCTGCGATCCCTGCGACCGCGGTATGTACGCCAGTGCATGCAGATGCACACACTTAAAGGACCACTCTAGGCACCCAGACCACTTCAGCTTAATGAAGTGGTGCCAGGTCCAGCTAGGGTTAACCCATTTTTTCATAAACATAGCAGTTTCAGAGAAACTGCTGTGTTTATGAATGGGTTAAGCCTTCCCTATTTCCTCTAGTGGCTGTCCCATTGACAGCCGCTAGAGGCGCTTGCGTGCTTCTCATTGTGATTTTCACAGTGAGAGCACGCCAGCGTCCATAGGAAAGCATTATGAATGGTTTCCTATGTGACCGGCTGAATGCGCGCGCAGCTCTTGCCGCGCGTGCTGCTCAACCGACGGAGAAAGAGGAGGATTGGGAGGCTCTTATGGCGGCTGGACAAGGTAAGTTTTACCTTTCCAGGCTGAAGGGAGAATCCCTGAGGTGGGGGCACCTCAGGGCACTATAGTGCTGGGAAAACGGTATGTTTTCCTGGCACTATAATCGTCCCCTTTAAGGGATCCGGCGCTGGAAAAAGGTAAGTGCTGAAGACACACACACTTACAGACGCATACACACTAGCTAACAGACACACACATTTACTGACAGAGACACAGTCAGCGACAGACATACATACACACTCACTTACAAAACATACACTCTCATTGACAAACACACACTCACTAGCAGACATCAAACAGACTCACTAACACACACACATGATAGAACACACTGGCCAACACTCACTGACACTCACTAGCAGACACACACACTAACACTCACTCTAACACTCACACACACTAACACTCACACTCCACACACTAACACTCACTCTAACTCTCACACACACTAACACTCACACACTAACACTCACTCTAACACTCACACACACTAACACTCACTCTAACACTCACACACTAACACTCACTCTAACACTCACACACACTAACACTCACTCTAACACACACACTAACACATGATTTTTTTTTTTAAATGTAATTCCCCCAGCCTCCTTACCTTTTGGAGTGCTGGGGGGATTCCCTGGGGTCCAGTGGTGCTCCTGGGCGGGTGGCCGGTCGGGCAGGCAGGCGGGCGCGTGAGGGAGCACTCGTGACGTCATCTTCCGGCTCCGGTATCATTGCGGTGCGCGAGGGAGCTGAAGAGGAAGCACTGAGTGCTCCCTCGCGCGCCTGCCTGCCCGCCCGACCGGCCACCCGGGGTCAGCAGGGCCAGCCTCAGGGGGGCCCTGGGGTGGTCGGCTCCTGGGCCCCCCAAGGGGAAGAGGCTGGCCCTGTGGCTACATACCGGGTCGCAGGGGCGGACGGGCCCCCTGGTGGGCCGGGCCCGGTCGCAGCCGCGACCCCTGCGACCCTGGTGTGTACGCCACTGACTATAGCCTGCTAGCAGCGCATTCCCTCAGTTGCCTAATACTGGACATCAATGCTAGGGTTGAACTGTGCAATTGATATTAGTATGAGCACTATCAACCACTGAATAAAAGGTATGCCTCTGTAAGCCACCACCAAAACTCTATCCTTTACTCACAATAGGGAGTTAGTCATTTTCTTTCTAGGAAAAATCTGTGTTAAAATGTTTTATTAAGAGGAACACTAGCAATTCCAACATTATAGTGTCCTTGTCCCTAGCCCTACACAGGTGTCCCCCCCTCCCTTCCCACACACATTTGCAGTAAAAATATAAAAAACTTTTACATTTTACACACCTTTTTTCAGCACTGAGTTTACTTCCCCGCCTCCTGCAACATGAAGGAGGAGGAATGGTCTTTTCCACGATGGTCCAATCCAATGATCGTCCTGCCACGCACACATTGAGACTTCTCCATAGGAAACCATTGACTCAATGCTTTTCTATGGAGGCTCCCATGTCACATGACTGAGTTTTACTTGGCCAGTGCAGCTAAAGCACCGCTAGTGGCTCTGGTACCAACAGCCACTAGAAGAAGGGTAAATTGCAGGGTTAAGATGACAGTGCCCCTGAAGGGTTAAAATGACTGTCCCGTTAAACTTGCATTAACCCATAACATAATAGTAAAATAAACTTAAAACTGCTCTTGTAAAACCCAGTAGGATATTTTTGTCAGCCCATGACAGGTATCTTGATTTCCACTGATGACTTGGTGGCCCAATGAAACTGGTACTGTCATGTACCTTAGGTACTGTCTTTGGTTCTTTTCTTAGCTTCTACAGCACAGTAAGATTTTACCTGGTATACTTCCAAGGTACTACTGATGACTTGGTGGCCCAATGAAAACTGGTACTGTCATGTACCTTAGGTACTGTCTTTGGTTCTTTTCTTAGCTTCTACAGCACAGTAAGATTTTACCTGGTATACTTCCAAGGTACTACCTACAAAATTTCACGAGCGCTTTAGCTAGCAATGGATCATACACCCTTTGGTAGTAGGGCTCTATGAAAACTCTGAATGGATCTTTGATAAATATTTCATAGTGTTCTTTTATCAATAAAGTCTTCCTCTTTATGACACTGTACTTGAATAGGCAGCTCACTTTTTATTGTTTTTTTCTCAGCCCTCTTCCGACTCCAGAGTATCTTATAATCTCTGTATTTTATATTTGTTCACCTGAGAGTTTGCCCAAACATTTAAATTTTTCTGTCAATTAACCCCTTAAGACCGTAGGGCGTACAATTACGCCCTATTTTAGGCGGCTCTAAACGCCGCCGGGCGTAATAGTACGCCCTCCGGTCTTTTCTTACTTACCCGGTCGCCGGGGGTCCCAAGCCAGCGATCGCAGTGGGGGGGACTCCCAGGGAGCCCCCCAGCGATAGATCCTCCTCCTCCGGTGCCCCCGGCCATGTGAGAGTGAGGTCCTTGCGAAGATTATCTATTATATAGATGATCTAAGTATATATATACACATATACATACACACACATACACTGTCTAGGTGTATTTTACTATTAACTTTTACTATTAATATATATATATATATATATAATTATATATATATTAATATCAAATTACACGTAGACTGATACTGATTAAATATATATATAATTATTGTTATATATATATTTATATATAATATTAAAAAAAATGTAAATACGTTAAAAAATAAAATTAAAAAAATTATTTTAAAAAAATTATTAAAAAATATGTGTGTTATTTCATTTTAACTGTATTGTGATATTAATATATATATATTTATATCAAAATACACGTAGAACGAAATAATATATATATCTACATACATAAATATATATGTATATATCACTATATATATATACCTATATATAAATAAAAATATTTTTTAAAAATTATATATATATATATATACACACACACATATAGATTCAACTACATATATATATATATGTATACATATATTAATTCTACATCTATATTTACGTAATATTTTTACATAATTAGGTATCTTAATTAATTACAATTAGTGGGACCTGCCTGACAACCCATGCCGAAAGTAAAGGGAATTTAATTTGCTAGCACTATATTTAACCCTATAACTTTCCAAGACACCATAAAACCTGTACATGGGGGGTACTGTTCTACTCGGGAGACTTTGCTGAACACAAATATTAGTGTTTCAAAGCAGTAAAATGTATTACAACGATGATATCGCCAGTAAAAGTGCAGTTTTTTGCATTTTTCATGCACAAACAGCACTTACACGGACGATATTATTGTTGTGATACTTTTTGCTGTTTTGAAACACAAATATTTGTGCTCAGCGAAGTCTCCCGAGTACAACAGTACCCCTCATGTACAGGTTTTATGGTGTTTTCAAAAGTTACAGCGTCAAATATAAGGCTTGTGTTTCATTTTTTTCACATTAAAATTCACCAGATTGGTTATGATGCCTTTGAGACCCTATGGTAGCCCAAGAATGAAAATTACCCCTATGATGGCATACCATTTGCAATAGTAGACAACCCAAGGTATTGCAAACGGGGTATGTCCAGTCTTTTTTAGTAGCCACTTAGTCACAAACACTGGCCAAAATTGGCGTTTTTTGCATTTTTCACACAAACAAATACTAACGCTAACTTTGGCCAGTGTTTGTGACCAAATGGCTACTAAAAAAGACTGGACATACCCCATTTGCAATACCTTGGGTTGTCTACTATCGCAAATGGTATGCCATTATGGGTGTAAATTTAATTCCTGGGCTACTATAAAGTCCCAAAGGAAACGTAACCAATCTGGCGAATTTCAATTTCAAATGTAACATGCTATATTTGACCCTGTAACTTCTCAAAATGCCATAAAACCTGTACATAGGGGGTACTGTTTTACACGTGAGACTTTGCTGAATACAAATATGTGTATTTTAGTGCAGTAAAAGCAAACAGTATTATGACATTGACAGTTAAAATGTCATGTAGAACTAAAAAAAATCAAAAAAAATCTTATTTTCTCTGATTTTCATATTAAATTATGTTTCATAGCTAAATATTTGATATTAAATGAAAGCCCTGTTTCCCCTGAATAAAATGATATATAATAAGGGTGGGTGCATTTAATATGAAAGAGGTGAATTACGGTTGGACAGACATGTAGCGCAAATGCCAGGTTTTGTTTACATTTTGTTTCGTTCACAACATGTACATTTGGCTCAGTCCTTAAGGGGTTAAACACAGGAAAAAACATAACAACTTTTGCAGAAATATTTTATTTGTTCAATGCAAATGCTATGTTAACTTCTTTTCAACTTGAGAGATTTTTTTTCCACTTGAGAGATTTTTAATAAAGTTTCCAGCTTTAATGTACAAACATATAGTTCATTGCCAAGATCATGCAATATCAATAAAGTGTTACTTCCATTTGTTCCGTGGTAGCAATATCTATGCTACATCACAACAATAGTATACCACTGGAATTCCAACATGTGCCGCACATCAATTCACATTAAGACATGGTCATGAACAAGAAAAGGAATCAAACATAACACAACTTAAAAGACACACTACACAAATAACATACCATAATACAATTATCTGTTAGGTAATCCTGATTTAATATGAATGTCAGAGAAGGGAGTAAATTCCCCCTAATTCTAATGTCCCCCAAAGTCTCCCAAGACTCTTCAAATTAAAGGAAGGGGAGTCTCTAGGAAACTCAAAGGTGTATTGTCTGTCAAATTGATAAGAGCGGCGGAGTTTCTTGATACCTGATCCTAGATGGAATGTGAGAACATAGAGAGAGAAGTGAGACTTACCTATCTGTGATCTGTCCACCCCCATTATTTATTTTAAAGTCTCTCATCTTATGCTCATGATTGGGGCATGGGGGTGATTGTGTTCCCACCAGTTTTCAACATGGGATGGGGCCTTTCTAGTGACTGGGCAGCAACGTTTAATGTGTAGTCGCTAGTTTAAAGATATGCTATGAGGCAGGTAAGGGCATAGGGAAGTTTTATTCCTCCCTTATAAGAATGTGAGGACCTTTATTATTATTATTTTAATGTGGTGGACAGCTAGCAACCCTTATAATGCTGGGGTTTTTTTTTTCATTTTTTTTTTAAATGAGAGTCTGAATTTAAAGCATTTAGGTCTGAATATCAACTGTCCAGCTGCATTCAATCTTGTTGAAATGCAGATTAAATTCAGGGCCATTTGTGGCCTGACATACCAAATGTCCAGATTTTGCAGGCTGAATGACCCCTTCTACAGACAAATGGTTTTGCCCCATTCTGTTAAAAAAAAGAATGTACACCCTCTTTGAATTCTATAGTTTCATGTATCGGAACATAATAACAAGCCAAAAGCCAATGTTTTAACGGTTTGCTGGTCTGGAGAATCCAGGTGTGTGTTAACACAATGCCAAGGAGGAAAGACATCTTGCCTGGGGCCTTGGGAATTCTTAATATGGATCTAGATGAGTCAACATGATGCTTCAAGTTAGGCTTTAGTGCTTAAATTCATTTACGTAAATGTTGCAAGTAATTTGGTAACTAAGATGTATTTATTTATTTTTCTCTTTACATGTAGAAGTGGTCGATAAATGCTACATTTTGGAGCATGGAGTCTTCCTTTAATAAAAAATGTATTGAACTTATTTATAAGGGTATGATTTGTTTACTTTTTGTAGTTAGAATCAAAGAAAAATTCCTAAAAAAATAATAATTTAGGAATGTAGAAATATTTAATTTTAAACACTGTGTTTATGTGAGATGATTTCTTCATCCTATAAAAAGACTTCTGTTCCATCTTTTCCTTTGGTTCCGAAAGATGTGACTCATAATCTCAACTGAGTGATGTACTATAATTGTTCATAATTGCTGTACATTAGCCGATAATTGGAGTTTGAAGCTAAAACCAGTAGAGAATCAATCTAAAACATTTTAGGTTTAGTGAATTTTTTTTCAGACCTTTTGTTTGCCTAAGTAATCTTATCCACTGCCAAATGTTAATTTCACACATGACATAAAACGAGAACAGACATTGTCATAGTTAGTTAGTCATATGCATTTCTGTTGCAGTCCTTTGAGAGCTTTTGTTATAATGGATCAATCTTTGATTTCATTGTTCTTCTTCCATTAACCTAACTATTCTGTTTGCGGCTTTTCAATGTGCAGGTGTCTTGTGAAAGATCTATATTTCTGATGAACACATTGTTCTCAGCATTGCTTGTCCCTAAAAAAGCCTCTTGATATATGAAACGTTGTTGTATTACAATCCCCAAAAACATCATGAAAAATGAATTTTCAGTAATATTTGCGTTCTCCCCAGTGAAAGTGTATAATTTTAGCTCCTTGTTGTAAAATGTAGATGTGCTACAGACAATAGTCGAACCTAGATATTATGATTTCACAAGGTCCTATTCAGGTAACTGGTTTGGGGCCTGTAGGGCCTCGGTCCCCTTCCGGTTAATGCTAATTTGCCTCTACAAGTACATGTACACCATTCACATAGCACCTGGTTATCTCTGTGAAGTATTCATAAGCTGAAGTGAATAGTTTCCATAATTTATGTCTTATGAAGTGGCCGTTTTGTAGGTTTTTCACTATGATGTGAAAGTATGAACAATATCAATAAAAAGAACCGAAGAGATATAGAAACATACATATAAAAAATGCACAATAAGCAATGAAAACATTCAAACATTACAGTAATAAATTGTTCAAATTTTCCAAAAAGCCTGGTCATGAGACAGATTTTAATAATCCATGAACTATTTTAAACAGTATTTTTGTGTGTGTGTTTACCTACCCCTTTTTTAACTAGATCATATTTTGTCATGTCTCATAGCTTTTATACCAAATGAATAATGTTGATGATAACACATTTATAATATATCTATTGTTTCTTTGTGATCATATCTGTCGTATATTACATTACATCTTTTTATATAAGTCTTAACATGTCATCTTTATGTCATATTGTTTACAATTTTTTGCAAATCATAGCATATTTCTAGCATAGTTCTAAAACGATCCTTCCCCTTTGGACATTTTACCCAGTATTACATGACCCGGACTTAAAATTTATTTTATTGAGGCTTTGTTTGCCATTTGATCGTATTTTTTATTTTTTTCGTCCGTTTGTTTAATTACCTTTGTGTCACCATAAAAACATTCAATAAATTAGGTATTTATGTAAAACAAATGGTAAAATAAATAAATAAATCTTAATTCCAAGTTGTAAAACAAATATTTCCAAGGGGCTGAATCATTACACAAGGTACAGCATGTGTTGTAGAAAATAAGTAAACTAGCAGGAATAAACTGCAGAACTGTAGATATAAACATCAAATATAATACGAGTTTCTAAAATCTATGATAAAAAAATATGCATTTTTATAAATATATGTATGCTACATTCAATTTATGTGCTTTCATATTAATGAGAAGTATTATTGGTTGAAGGAAACAAACACTGTGAACTTAGATAAAAATGAATAAGACAAAATGAGAACCTTTTAAGAAACTGTAATAGCCAAAAAAAAACATTTAGATGAAATTAGAAATTTAGAAATGCACAATGCTTCTCAGTAAATATAAGATCAAATTAAAGTGAAGCATGATTATGAGAAAAAAAAAGACAATGCAGAAATATAAATTTTGACTTATTACATAAATAAAATAAAAACTTGTGTAGAGACAGAAAACACGATTACCCTACATGAATAAACTATGTAATATGAATTATGTGCAGAAACCCATTACGGGACTACAGTCAAGAGTCTATTCACTCATTTTTAACCAATAGATTTTACCGTAGCATAAATTTTCACCCTGCAGAGAAACCAAGTTCTCTACTTGTTCTCCATTATGTCTACATACAGTTGTAATCAAAATTATCCAACCCCCATTGAAAATCAGGTTTATTTTAAGTCTGTTTATTTACAGACTTTCAGCTGTTTGCAATGAACACATCAAACGAAAGCAATTGAAATAGCTCAATACAATGCATGCTTCAAGTAGTTTCCCCAAATTCAACTGAAAATGCAACTTATATTGGCTTCTCCAGCCTACAAAAAGATAGCGATGGCACTAAATGTTCCTAGAGACACAGTTGGAAGCATAGTTTGCAAGTTTAAAGTTGAAGTGATTACACTACCCGGACAGGGCAGAAAAAGGAAGCTGACTGAAACCAAATTTCTGAAAAGGCAGGTTGTAAGAAACCCTTGAGTGCAAGACCTGTGGCAAGACTTGGTGGTAACAGGCACTGAGGTTTCAGTGAGCACAGCAAGAAGACGCAGAAGGTTTCCATGTCAGAACTCCAAGGTGTACACCACTACTGACCCAAAAACCAAATTCGGCTTCAATATGCTCAAAATCATATAAATAAGCCACATACGTTTGGGGATTCTGTTCTGTGGAGCCATGAAACAAAACTGTCACTTTTTGGCTCAATGGATCAGTAGTATGTCTGGAGGAAGAGGAATGAAAAATACTCCGAAAAGATCACTCTGTCTATAGTTAAGCATGGTGGTGGATCAGTGATGCTCTGGGGCTGCTTTGCATCCTCTGGCACTGGAAACCTGCAGCATGTGGAAGTCAAGATGGATTCATTAAAGTATCAGGAAATACTAGGCGAAAACATCATGTCGTCTGTGAGGAAACTTAAGTTTGGGCATCATTGAACCTTCCAATAAAACAATGATCCCAAGCATACCTCAAATTACACCAAGGCTTGGTTGCAAAATAAGTCCTGGAAAATTCTACAGTGGCCATCACAGTGACCTAACTCTATAGAACAGGTATAGGCAACCTTCGGCACTCCAGATGTTTTGGACTGCTTCTCCCATAATGCTCTTACATCCATAATGCTGGCAAAGCATCATGGGAGATGTAGTCCAAAACATCTGAAGTGCCGAAGGTTGCCTATACCTGCTATAGAACTTTCTGGTGGGATTTGAAGAAGGTGGTTGCAGCACGCAAATTCAAGAATATTACTGAACTAAGGGTCATTGCTCATAAGCAATGGGCTAAGATTCGTCAGGAATGCTGCCAGAAGCTGGTGCCTGGCTATGCATCTCATTTTCTTTTTTTTTAATATATTTTATTTTTATTTTGGTTTTTCAGATAAATGTCTTCATATGGTTTCATTTCACATTCCACATGTATAAGCATGAGACATTATGAAAAAAGAAAGACAAAAAAATAGAAGATATTGAACAAAGAAGAAGTACTATTAACATGAAAAACTTGTGCAATTAAAAAGCAGGTAGTTTACAAGGCATTCACAGATATTTATATACTCTGTAAATTCTAAGTGTTACATTTGAGTACTGCTACATTACATACAGTTCAAACTTAATCCTAATCTTAGGGTGCCTAATTGAGAGTTGGGGAGGGGGGTTGCTTTATTTTATTGATATAAGATTTATGCATCTCATTTTCAGTAGGTCACAATAGCAAAAGGGTGCTCTACTAAGTACTAAAGATGTTTGCAATGAAGGGGTTGAGTCATTTTGAGAATGGAGAAGTCATTCTAAATTGCATTTTCAGTCGAATTTGGGGAAATCACTTGACACATTCGTTTTGTTGAGCTATTTCAATTGCTTTTGTTTGATTGGCTCATTGCAAACCGTTGAAAGTCTGTACATTTTAAAAATAAACCTGATTTTCAATCTGGGTTGAATAATTTTGATTACAAGATAACTATATAGGTCTAACAAGTATTCTGTCCCCATGCAAAAAAGAGAGGACAGGATTATAATGCTCACTGAAAACAAATATTTATTGAAATAAAATGAGTAAATAAAACTACTCACAAAAGTGATGGATCAATGTGCATGTCAGGCAATACAACTCCCTGGCAGTCCAGGATGCTAAAGCTTGGCAGGATCCAAGTATGTTGTCAAACAGTTTAAATACTTGCTGTGGGACTGCATCAGGGCACTCTTGGCACCATAACCACTATAATGGGCTGTAGGTGTTAGGATCCTTGGAGTGTTCCACTAACAGACATCTCAATGGTGAATACGAGACATTACCTGGAAATATTGCATGTTTTCAGACAGTCATGTATGCTCCTGTGCATGCATTGCTCATACTATAGGTGTACCTGTATAGCTGCATCATTAGGTGCCCCAATGTAAGAACGAATTACCATGCAATACATTTGCAATTTAAGTTTTTTATCCAATAAAATTATTTCATTTAATTCTAAAAAGGATTATTTTTACAATACCAGCACTGGCACCTGAAATAGTAAATGCTTTATGTGTTATAGAAGCTCTGTGTTATTAAAGGAAAGTTAGACAGCCAGAGACATATCACAATAATTTTTTTAAAATATACCATGGCACGATCTGATTCCCAGCAGGAAGAGAGGCTGCATATTAGTTTTCATCGTGAACATCTGCTTTTCATTTACTTGCACCTTCCTAGAAGTCCTTGCTTTTATTTGACTCAAATAGCCACAACACACGGCTGTGAACAAGAATCATACGTTTTACTTTGATTTTTCAAAAAAAAAAAAATGATACAGATGATAAACAGTTTCACACTGTACTTCACCTTTTTGACTCCTTTAATGATACAATATTTTTAGTTAAGCCTTCAAAAGTGCTATACTTTAATAATCTACCTTGGTCACACTCCCTGTTCGAGACATCACAAAATAATAACCTACTTTATCCAAACCAGATAAATGCCTGGCAAAATGTAGAAACCTTGCATTAAATCCAGTTATGGCTAACTCAGTCAGGAGCCCGATAACAGCCAATAACACATGCCACATAGACAATTACTTTATATGGAGGTCTTGGATTGTTGCTATCTGAAGCTTGTGAAATGATGTGATCCCTTAAAAAAAAAAAAAAAATTCTGGCTCTTGTAGGGCCTGGCCATCAGAGCTTGGCATGGTATTATATAGTGCTAGCCAGTCTACCTGCCCAATGTTTTTCATACTTTAACATATATAAAAATATATTGTATCTCCTGCTATTTTTTGTTTTTTTTTGTTTTATTTTTTTGACTATGGGTTCCAAAGTAGATTTGAATGCACTTTATCCTTATAACATATGAATGTTCAATAAAAAAAGAATTATGTAGCATGTTAACAGAAGGCATTCACTATAAAACAAAATACTAAAACTGGAAAAAATCTTCAGTTAAGCTGATCTACAGAATTTTTCCAGTGCTATTTCTTCTGGTTTTTGTCACCAATTCAATTCAGAAAGTAGCAGTTATCTCTCACCAACTCACTGTTAAAGTGTCAGTCTAAGCACCAAAACCACTTTAGCTGAAAGGAACACTGAAGGAATGCAAACCTGTAGAGCAGTTTATCCAGTGGCAAACTGGTCTCTGTCTTGCAACCCTGCTCCCTGGCTGAGATCACTGCACTGTCAATCAAGGAGAGTGTGGAGATGCTGAACGTTGGTCCTGCAATCTTTGCAAGTTCAAACTCAGAAAGTCCCTCTAGTGGCTGTTAGCGTGAAAGCTAGCATAGGAGTTCATATGCAGCAATATAAACATTGCCTATTCTCAGAAAAGCCAGTGTTTACAATACAAGGACAGGCTATATGCCCAAGAACAACTGTATTAACCCCTTAAGGACTGAGGCAGTTGTACAAGTTCAGATCAAAACAAAACGTAAACAGAACCTTGAATTTGCGCTATGTCTGTTCAAGCATAGTTCACCTCTTTCATATTAAATGCACCCACATTTATTATATATCATTTTGTTCAGGAAAAACAGGACTTTCATGTCACATCACATATTTATATATTAAACATAATTCAATATGAATAAAATATAACAAAATGTGAGAAATTAAGAAATGTAATTGTTTTAGTTCTGCATGACATTTTAACTGTGAATGTCACAATATTGTTAGCTGTTACTGCAATAAAATACACATATTTGTAGTCAGCGATATTTCATGAGACAAAACAGAACCCCCTATGTACAGGTTTTATGATGTTTTTGAAACTTTCAGGGTCAAATATAGCCCATTACATTTTTCAGTTTATACACATCCCCAGACTTTGATGCCTTTGAGACCGTATGGTAGCCCATGAATAAAAATTACCCCCATGATGGCATAGCATTTGCAAAAGTAGGCAATCGAAGATATTGCAAATGGGGTATGTCCAGTCTATTTCAGTAGCCACTTAGTCACAAACACTGGCCAAAGTTAGTGTTCATATTTGTTTGTGTGTGAAAAATGCCAAAAACTAATTTGAATGCTAAATTTGGTAGGTATCTTTGGCAATGCGAAGCATTTATTTGATCACTGCTCAGCATAAACAAGGAAGTCAGCAATGGGTAAGACGGTCGAACAGCTTAGCTGCAAAGAGCAAGAAAGCAAGAAATTAAATGGTAGGATTTTAGGTAGTAAGGAAGAGAATTTTGAAGAATTACTATATGCATTTTTCCCAATGCTTTACAAAATATGCATTGTATAACCTAATAGAATGAATACAGCCTTAAGTCTTTTTTTTTTCTTTATTCGCTTTACTTGTAGAAAGGTAATAATAATAACATTTGAATTCCGTTTAGAAAATTGGCCACAATGAGCATTTGCAAATCATTTAATTTTAAAACCTATTTCTAAGCTATTTAATTAAATACATTATAAAATGTTTTTCCAACGTATATTCTTAAGGGTATTTGAAGGGCCGTGTTATTAGGACTATAAGTGTTGCTTATTAATATCACCATAAAAGTGATTTACGTGCAGAGCCATCTTTAATGCAAGGAAAAGGTGCAACATGCCTCCAGGGTTCTACATCTGCTGTCTCTTGGGCTCTACATCTGCTGCTGCATTATACTGGTGTTCTAAGTGATGTAGATGTTATAGAGATGTGTGTGGAATTAATGTGATCTGTTCGTTGTATGTGTCCTGCTGCTTAATATACACAGTTGCTGTGAGCAAAGTGAGATCACCTCTAACCAAGAATGCAAACTGCTTAATGCCAACTTTACCTTATCATTCCCTAACTATAGAAATACACATATTGATCTTTTTGGGGTGAATGATTGATGAAGATGACAGTTATAATTTGTGTCTACAATTCCACAGCTGGATCCTGCAGCCTTAGTAGATATATAATTACATTCAAAGGAATATAAATTATAATATACACAGTTAGCTATTAGTATAACAAGACTCAATGTATGAGAAAAAAAAAACATAAAAAGAACCCAGCTCTAGAGATGCTCAACTTATCTTTAATGAGGCACACATAATGTGTCTTTAAAATCAGTTGAAAGACTTTGCGAATGTGCCACCTCGTGTGATCAGGAAGACTGGTATAAAATTGTTCTCTGTGTAGCACCTAAACCTATATTTCTCCAATCTGCTCAGAGGCACAAATGAGCTACAAGGCATATTATTATTATTATCATTATTATCATTATTATTATTATATTTACATAGCACCAACAAATTCTGTAGCGCTTTACAATGGGTGGACTAACAAACATGTAATTGTAACCAGACACGTTTGACACACATAAACAGAGGAGTTGAGGTCCTTGCTCAATGAGCTTACATGCTAGAGGGAGTGGGGTAAAGTGACACAAAAGGTAAGGAAAGTATTAGGGAAGTAGATTAGTGAGGGCTTTTTGGAGCCATTAACATAGAGTGAAGCTATTCAATTCTAGGACACTAAGGTCCTAATGTCCAGTATCAGGTCACTAAGAATTGCTAACTTCAAACACACTGTTATCAGTTCTGTGGGCTTTGTGTGTAAGGTCTAAAGTGAATGACTGTATGTGTGGCAAGTTGATACCTATATTGGTATGTGTACAGCTATTGCTAAGGGTGCTATAATGATGGGGCTTGTAAATGTCAGGTATATCATATATTGCTATATTATATTTTCTGTTTCTGTTTGTGCAGGGCTCACAGGGATCAGGGAAATGTTTGTTGGGATGCTGTAGTCTGGGCTGTTCTTTTGCACAGCCACAGATATGTGGGTGAGTGAAGAGCCCCATCAGAGATGCTGAATGTTTCATAATATTGCAGGCAGTCCCTGAGGATAGGAGATCCCATGCAATCATTCGTAAGAGCTCAGCTGCAGTGTCTGTAAAGGAACTGATCGATAACTGCCTGACAACACCAACCTGTTCCTTTACAGTACTACAGCAGGAAGCCTTACTGAGGGGGAGCAGAAAATTGTGTTAAGCCCCTTATCACCTTCAGTAAGACTTCCTTCAGCAACACACTGCATGGGAGCGACTAGTTCAGGAGGGGTGGAACATTGGACTGTTGTAGAATTATTAGGCCTCTATAAATCTGTAAGGCCCCTTTAAATCCTCTTGCTATACCTCTAAGAGGCCCCCATAGTTTTACAAGAAAGCCTTGTCTATAGAACATAGAATTTGCATGTCAGCAAGAAATAGCTTTGATAAAATGTGTATTTACTAAAAGCCTTGAAACCTAGCCTTGAGAAACTAACAAGTGCCAGTTACGCTCTAAATGGATAGCTGCCAAAAGGCCCCTCCCGTCGAGTGAGCTCCTCATGTTAGCAAAATGGCGCTAAAATCTGGGGGAGGAAAGCATTACGTAGATAGTGACCTAAGAATGGGGAGGGCATTTTACTAACATCTTAGCACCTAAGCCAATTAACAATGTCTATTTGTCTATATCTTGATTTTCTTCAGTGATGTAATAATGCCTTTATAAGGGTCTGCGCACCCATTTTCTGTCAGAAGCCATTAAACTTCTCCGGAGTTCTTTCATTAACCTGAACTTTGTGTCTCAGTGTGAATTTACTTCTGCGTGCACGCAACTTTATTATCTTTAATTTGGACAGGAACAGATAGTCATTCAAACTAATTGGTTTGCAGTAAATTATCTACAACAGCTGGCGCCATAACGTGGGGCTCTGGGCTATGTCCTGCCTGGGCAGCTGTCCAAGAAGATGCTGGGGGGGTGAATCCTGGGGGAAGGAAAAGAGCCTGATCACCTCTGAGTACACGGTAGAGATTGCTGCAGCACCTAGCCGGTATGTTCCTACCCCTGTGATTGACCTGTCCCAGTGTCTGAGACTGCTGCCGAGAGGACATCAAAGTCAGGTAATAACTTGCCCAGAGTCTTTGTATTGTTAATGATACCTAGTTTACCTGCATGTTGACTATCTGTTGCCTGGGTGTGTTTGTATTGGTATGTGTTTAACTTAGTACCCGGGGAGTGTAAGTGCCTGTTTAACTCCTTTTAGGTACCACGTGCCTGTGGTAGTAAGGAAAAAGGGGGGTGGACCTGTGGAAGTTTTCCTGGGGGTCCTCTATTGCCTGTTTAACTCTTTTAGGAGCCACGTGGCTGTGGCTGTAAGGAAAAAGAGTAGGGGGAATCTGTGGAGGATGATGTAGACTCATTGCTTCCTGGGGGTTCCCCAGAGTGTCATTTTGACCGCTTAGCTAGCCTCATTTCTTCTTGGTAAAATTCCAGCCTCGAGCGCTGAGGCAGGTAAGATTCCAATTCTTTAGGCTATACAGGATTCGGGTTGGAAGCTGTTGCTGTTTCCTGTGGCTGCTGGTAGTGAGACTTGTGGAAGTCATTCTCCGTGTGGGGACACTACGAGGTTGAGGGAGGTGGCTTTGGCCACACGAGTAAAGGCAAGGGATAAAACTGTTGAACTTATTTGAACTGTGATGCATGCACTGTATTTACACTGAAATGTTATTGTCTTAATTGTCTGTCACACAGATTCCTGTGTTTACTTCTATCTTACTCACTGTACTATTTACACTTTCCCCTCCTATTTCTCTTTCTCTTTGTTGAGAGAAGTGATTGGTCACACACTTCTCGCCACGCTCCAATCCGCGGCTACCACGGGTAGGCGGAATCAGTGACTAGTCTACGTTTTGGGAAGACGTACTTAAAGAGCTTGCTCTTAAAGTAGCAGTCGAGCACGGTAGACGTTCTGTTCCTTTCTCTCTCTATATCTGGGACGCCTTGTATAGGGAGGATGGGACAGAAGTTAGATAAACCCAGTAAGGGTTGGTTAGCATGTGATCTAGTGGAAGACAGAGAAGGAGAAGAGATGGTTAAGAAAGTGAGGAAGATTGCTAAAGTATGTGGAATTACCGTACCTCTGTGCGGCAGATTGTAGCCAGAGAGCTGGCGTAAGTTACTGACAGAGAAGAAAGAGAAGCTGTCGGACCAAGATTTGGTTTGTACAGCAGAAGCCTGATACCGAGTAGCAAGAGCTATTCAGCAAAAGGGATAGGTTGAGGAAGATATTGATCACAAAGGTTTAAGTTTGTTTGTGTATTATAATAATTGTGTTACTGGATGCTGATGGATCCCTATTCCCCCCCCCCCATCAGTCCTACAGATCTCGTCACCCTCATCCTCTCTCTGCAGCTCCCTGCACCTCCAGTCCGTTTCTCCCGTCAAAGATTTCTGGTTTCCAAACGTATAAGTCTCTGTCCTTCTGTCTTGTTACTTTCCAGCACTCACATGGTTAATCTTCATGCCTGCAGCTTCTCTCCCTTTTTTTGCACTGTCTCACATCCCCCCCCCTTTCCTCCCCACTTGCCTCCGAATGGGGGAGGTACATGCCTTCTGCATTTCGGAGCTACTGATAAGAGTTAGGAATGGGATTTTTGCTGGAAAATATTCTAATTCAGAGGTTATGGTGTTATAGTTGTGTAATAATATTATTATTGTTGCCGTTTGCCGTTTGTATATGTATATATATGTGTGTGTATATATATATATATATATATATATATATATATGTGTGTATGTATAGATTGAATTTTGTGATAAAGTAGTGAGGATTGTGGGGGAGACACAAGAATGTAGCTCAGTGTTGATTTACGGAGGTAAGTGCATCTGATACAAGAATAGTGGAATATTTGGACGTGTTAAGTGTATAGGCAAGCGTGATTTGTTGCAGAACTATGCAATGTGGATAGAGGGAATATGCGGAGTTAAGCTAGTATGTGAAGAGGAAAGTGATTAATGGTTTGAGGAAGATAAGGGAATTTGGTTGAATTCCGCGAGTTTATCTTGCATCATTTTAAAGAACATGTTTCTAGAAGACAGCTGTATGGGCTGTTAAATGCATAATATTTTCAACTGTCTTATTTAACCTGCCAGGTCTGTTCATAGTTTAGTATTCCATTTTGCAGAACAGAATGTTGCTTCTCTGACTTATTTTAATAGTTTTAATATAGTGTATGGTTGAAAGTACGTCAACCACCACCCTAAAGATGGCGCCTGCCAGTCCCGTGACCTATCCACAGTCACGGTTGCTTCTAAAGTAACGTCACTTCCGCCCTTACCATGCCCACACCACCTGTCTTCCTTTCCCACACATATCATGGACGTCACCCCTCTCACTTCCTCCCTTGCTGTCATTTCCTTCCCCGCCCCTGTCATGGCTGCCTCCATCATGAGGCCTACCCCTATTATGCTCGTCCCATTTAGAGACATGTTGTTTCCCTTACACTCTACATATTATGAACTGAAACATTATAATTACTAAAACAATCATGCCATTTGTTTCCCTGTATCAGAAATTTGTCCGTGATAAAAAAAAAAAAAAAGAAGGTTGCTAAAATGTAATTTGCAAATGTGGTGTGACCTACATATGAAATCTGTTGGACACGAATATAAGAGCATAACAGCTGATTATCCAGATTAATCTTGCAACAAGGGAAATAGCCAAATAATGCAAGTTATTTTAAACATTGTATCTTTACTTAATCGAATCTTGCTAGTTACAGATCGTATGTTTACAGTAACATCCTTTACGTTAAATGATGGTTTAGCATTAGAAGGGTTTGTGACATGTTTATTAACCCAGCCACTACTGGTTATTCATTTTAGTTACAGGGTGGTATAATTGTTATAGTCTAATTAATATAAATGATAGTACCGCAATAGTTAATGTTTTATCCAAAGACATTTAGGAACTTTACTTCACTTACTATTAACCATTATTTATAATGATAGACATGTTCAGACTGCAAAAAGCTATGGCTAATGACATAGAAAGGGGTTTGAGTCAGTAACACAGCCCATACAGAGGAGAGCAAACCCGCTGATGCTTAATGCCCCTGCCATGGCAGTGTCTACAGGGAACAAGGGGGGCCACTAGCCACTGTAACTTTACCTATTGAAGGTCACCCTACTACTTTCCTGGTTTCCTGGTTAACACAGGTGCATCCCGCAGTGTTCCTAGAGAACAAGACCTGCCTGACTCATCGTTCCTGCCTGACACCGATGTCTCTTGTGTTGGTGCTGATGTCCTATCCCGCCTCCAAGCATCCATCACCCTCACTGCAGACGGCCAGGTTCAATTAAATACACCTTTGTCACGAAAAGACACTACAGTTCTTTGTTCCCTTCCCATTTTACTGTGGAGATGATCTACCCACAACAGAACAATGCTCAATTAATCTTCTTTACTATGTAGCAGAACAAGGATGTGAAGCTTCACGTCTCAAGCTGCAATTCTGCCAACCTACTGTTATCTTCCTTGGCCATTGTCTGTCTCAGGGAACCAGACATCTTACCGTGACCGAGTTAGAGCAGTACTGGACATTCCACCTCCAAGGACCTCGAAGTCACTACACGCCTTCCTAGGCCTCATTTCCTATTGCCGAGCATGGATCCCAGAAGCCTCGCTCCTTATGCAACCTCTTTATGATGCTCTCAAGTCAGACCCATTTTGCTTGTCCACAGAAGCCCTTGACAACTTCTGTTCTCTCAAACGTGCTATTGCTTCTGCTCCTGCTCTTGGCCTACCAGACTATACCAAACCCTTCAAATTGTTTGTTTCTGAAAGACAAGGCCATGCAACAGGAGTACTCACTCAGGCCCATGGTCCTGGAGGTCGCCAAAGGCCTATTGGATTTTTCTCCTGCCAACTGGATATTGTGGCCAGAGGACGTCCCTCTTGCCTTCGGGCCGTCTTTGCTGCCAGAGAGCTCATTGAAAGAACTGGGGATCTTGTCCTTGGCCACCCCCTGGTTGTCTTGGCCCCTCATGATATTTCTGCCATAGTCAACCAGGTCCAACTTAAGCATGTTACTCCTGCTAGGCATCTTCGCCTTCAATGTCACCTTTTGTTGCCTGACAACATTACCCTTCAAAGATGTCAAGTTCTCAATCCGTCCACTCTTCTGCCACTCCCTGAGGGGGGTGTATACTACGGATTCATCATGGACGAAACTTATGTTTTTCTTCTCACTGGCACCATCAAGAAGGAAATGCATCCCAACCTATCCTTTCATGATGGACAAGCACTCCTTCATGACGGAGCAAGACATGCCTTCTGTACCACGTGGTACAAACCAAACATCACTCCTCAACCCTGCTATGAAGATGAACTCTATAATCTGGTCGAAGTAAAACTCACTGCACAAGACTTCTACTGTGATTCTGAAGGCAACAGTATGGTCTTGATTCATCTACCTCCGGAACTCAAGCATTTGTACCGTCATTGGGACACTGCCATTCCACATGTCCCTGTGACCAAGTTGAAAACAATATCATGGAATGATCTTGGGCCTATGGCAAAAGCATGGGCCACTATGGACGAATCACAGCTACAGGAAAATGGTGTTGTCAAATATCCAACAACTGACCACCTAAAAGCATGGCCACGTCATTTCCTGGAGAATGAGTTCCAAGATTTAACCATAGTGAATGACTACGACCCAGATACACCTCATGACTGTTTTGAACAGATGAAAATGGAAACAACACATCTACCAACTGTGCATGAAGACCCATTGGTAGATCCTGATCTCACCCTGTTTGTGGACGGCTCAAGATATGCTGATGAAGAAGGAAGATACCATACAGGATATGCCGTAACCACAACAGATGAAATTGTCAAATCATCATCTTTACCATCAACTATGTCTGCACAAGAAGCTGAATTGCAAGCCCTGACTTCAGCATGCAAGATCTCTGAAGGAAAGCGCGCCAATATCTACACGGATTCAAGATATGCACTGGGCGTGGCTCACGACTTCGGATTAATTTGGAAAACAAGAGGATTTCTTACCACCGCCGGTACACCAATCAAGCACGGTTCCGCAATCAAGGAGCTGATGGACGCCCTCCTACTCCCAGAAGAAGTGGCTATTTTGAAGATAAAAGCACATGGGAAGTTGGACTCAGATGAAGCAAAGGGCCACCATCTAGCTGATCAAGCTGCAAAACAAGCTGCAAGAGAACTACAGGAAGTGGACAGAAGTGTGTCCGGAAACGAAGAAACTCCCACATTTACCTTGCAGACACTTCCAACTGATCTAAAAATCCTGCGGGAACAACAGGCTACAGTTGCCCCTGAAGAAATACAGAAGTGGACACAGAAAGGGGCAGTTCTGAAGGATGGAGTGTACTCCAACAACCTCAATTTCTGCCTCCCTAAGAATTTGTACCCAGCAGTCGTACAATGGGCACACGGACCTGCACATTTATCAAAGGATCTAATGAATGCTCTTGTACAAAAATACTACCTCACTGTCCCCATATGAGATTCCATTTGGGACTGCACCTAGGCTAGGTTGCTATTTTCCCCAGCAATTACAACTTCATACTGATGTTTTAGTAAACTATGTAACCGAACTCGCAAATGCTTTGAACAAAATCCATGCCCAAGATTTCTCTTCAATTCCAGATCCTGATTCTGACACAGGCAACCACAGTCTGCTCCCCGGTGACTGGGTTCTGGTCAAGAAATTTGTGCGAAAACACACCCTGGAACCAAGATTTGACGGACCGTTCCAAGTTCTCCTGATCTCCCCTACCTCTGTCAAATTGTCCGGAAGGCCTAACTGGATCCACGCTTCCCACTGCAAGAAGACACCTGCCCCAGAGGAAGCTAACTCTATGCAACCATGTGCCTCTGGTACATTATCTCCTTAGTTGGTCTCCTTAAAGCCCAGCAGGTGGCCATCACCAAAGATGCTAGTGGGTACACTTTCTGGTATAATTCATCATGTACCCATGTGGCTACATTCACTTTTGATTACTGTGATATTGTAGAGTGCCCATTCCCTAAGTCACAGATTCAAGCCATTTATAAAGATATACCCCAAGCAAAAGACCCTTAC
>OW240917.1:26450807-26481820 GCA_933207985.1 Pelobates cultripes
AGCTTCTTTGGTTTCCAATATCATTTCTATGTGGATGACACGCAAATCTATCTGTCCTTCCCTGATCTCTCCCAGCCCCTCTTGACTAGTGTCTCTGACTGCCTCTCTGCTATTTCTAACTGGATGGCTGCTCACTTCCTTAAGCTCAACTTGTCCAAAACAGAACTTCTGGTCTTTACTTCCTCAAATGCTGCTACCCCTGTGTCCGTCTCCCTCCACGTTAATGGTGCTACCTTCAGCTCCACCATGCAGGCTTGCTGCCTAGGTTTTCTCTTTGACTCCAATCTCTCCTTCACCCCTCATGTCCAGTTGATCCCCAAATCCTGCCACTTTAAACCTAAAAACATTGAGCATTTTCGCCCCTACTTAACGCCAGATGCGGCTAAGGTGCTGGTCCATGCCACTGTCCTCTCTCACCTTGACTACTGCAATCTACTTCTCAGTGTTCTTACATGTTATCAACTTGCCCCACTGCAGTCTATAATGAATGCGGCGGCAAGGTTCCTCTTCCTGTCCGCCCGCACCTCCCACACCTCTGTCAGTCACTGCATTGGCTTCCCATAAGATATAGAGCTCAATATAAAATTCTGGTTCTTGCTTTCAAATCTCTACATAATGATACCCCTACCTATCTATGCTCTCTAATACACAAATATATCCCTTCTAGCACTCCTACGCTCTGACGAAGACCTGTGTCTATCCTCTGTTTGTACTCCCACCTCTGATACTCGCCTTCAAGACTTCTCTAGGGCTGCACCATTTCTTTGGAACTCCCTTCCCTTTTTTGTTAGATGCTCACCTAGTCTCCACTCCTTCAAAAAATCATTATAAACTCACTTTGCACAAAAGCATATCAATTAAACTGTTAATGGCTTCAAAACCCCATACTAAGTCTTCAGTGAATACTATTCTACCAATCTACTTCCCGAATACTTCCATTTCCTTTTGTGTCACTTTACCCTACTCCCTCTAGCATGTAAGCTCATTGAGCAGGGCCCTCAACCCCTCTGATTCTGTGCGGCAAACTTGTCTGGTTACAATTACATGTTTGTTAGTCCACCCAGTGCAAAGCACTATGGAATTTGTTGGCACTATATAAATATAATAATAATAATAATAATAATAATAACTGTAATAACATTACTTAAAGAGACACTATAGTCACCAGAACAACTACAGCTTAATTTAGTTGTTTTGGTGAGTATAGTCAGTCCCTGCAGGCGTTTTGCAGTAAACACTTTTTCAGAGAAAATACAGTGTTTACATTGCAGCCTAGGGGCAGCTCCAGTGGCCACTCCTCAGATGGTTACTACTTGTGTTTCATGAGACATTCAGTGTCTCCACCCTCAGCAGGGGGACACTGAACTTTCCTCATAGAGATGCATTGATTCAATGCATCTGTATAAAGACATGCGGATTGGCCAGGGTGGTGTTCGGCTCCTACCCTTCCCCATCCCTTGGCAATATCATCCAACCCAATGCTTACCTATGGAAAAGCATCATGATTGGTTAAGATCATCAGTTCTGATGATGTCAGAAAAGGAGGTAGATTAGATCAGATCCAGCACCAGCAGACTGGAATAAAAGGTACAATTTTACTATAAGGTGGGAGTATGGTGGCTAGATAGCGTTTGTAACACTTTAGGAGCAGTAGTACATGTATGTACTAACCCAGTAGTATTCCTTTAACTAATTAGAGAAAACATAACTATCCTACCTTTTACTAAAATCCTTATTTTTCAAAAATTTAATATAGGGTGGCATAGTCACATTAATTAGAACACATTTGACCAAAAATATTATTTTTATTGAGTTATATATACACAATATACACTACATTCTTAATTTTCTTGTTTTCATAATTAAGTATATATATGTATTTTTCTTTTTTTTGTAAAGGTTTAGAAAAGACTCACACACTATGCCCATGTGAGCCATATTTGTACAGAAGATAATTTTTTTTAGTCAGTTTTTTGAATGCAAAATACATATATTACCAATTTACATCAGGGTTCCATTTAACTCCTTAAGGACCAAACTTCTGGAATAAAAGGGAATCATGACATGGGGTTAAAGAGATTGCACAAGCAATATATGTGGTAAAGGAAAGTACCTAATTTTTAGAGATAAAGAGATACATGTCAGATACGAATATACAGTAAGATTCAGTGACAGTTAAAAACACTAGATAACACAAGGCTTAAACAAACTAGCAAGGGGTTAATTGCACTGATCTACGATAGTCTATTAAGAGCCCTACAGGTGATACTCGAAAAATTAGAATATGGTGCAAAAGTTCATTTATTTCAGTAATGCAATGTAAAAGGGGAAACTAATATATGAGATAGACGCATTACATGCAAAGCAAGAAAGTTCAAGCCGTGATTTGTCATAAGTGCGATGATTATGGCTTACAGCTCATGAAAACCCCAAATCCACAGTCTGAGTAAATTAGAATATTGTGAAAAGGTGCAATATTCTAGGCTCACAGTGTCCGCTCTAATCAGCTAAGTAAGCCATTATGTAGCAAACTTACCCCTTTAAGAAAGTTTGCCATGAGCTTTTGGAGGGGCTTGCTTGCCCGCCTCCTGCCATGTGACTATGGCCCTGGGGGTATTGCCCTTTAAAGACAGTATTTGGGCATGATGGATTTTTATTATGTGGCTACTGGCCCTTTAAGCACAGTGTATGGACTTCTATTAGACTGTGTATAGATTGTGTATAGGAAGGTGTACCCCTCCCCCATTTCCTGTCCCATTGTTCTCCAGCAGGGTGTTGTCCCAGGCACACTGCCAGACTAGTTGGAACTGGTTTGGGCTGGAAAGTTTGGGCTGGAAAGCCATGCTTCAGTGGACCTAAAGGGACCTCCACAAAACTTTAAATCCCCATAACTCCCGAACCCCTGGTCCGATCTGATTTTTGAATATGTTATTCACCCAGATCAGGGGATACCACATTTAGGGGTGTACCCTATGTATTTGAGGTAAATCTAGAAATTGGGGAAAATATGTACATTTCAATTCTGGTAACATATAAGCTGATGGGAGGAGATGTGTGGGTTGTACCTTGTACTTTATTGGTTAATGTACTAATTTGTGAATCCCTCCCTTGCACGGGAGAAAGCTTTAAAAGAAGGTTGTTGGGAATAAAAGTTCAGTTCTGCTCCTGATACTGTGTGTCGTCCAGTTATTGGGAAAGGTGATGGGATACTATTGGTTTTTACTGCTGATTGTGCTTGTTATGCTGGCGGATTATTCTCTCACTGTGGGTACTGTGCCTTGGATTATTGATTGTTCCTGAGCCACACCTGGACTACCAGTGGAAATAGTCTGTGAGAGACCAGCGTTCCGTTACACATAACACCTGCAAACGGTTTCTGAGACTTTAAATGGTCTCTCAGTCTGGTTCAGTATCAATCACAATCATGGAGAAGACTGCTGACCTGACAGTTGTGCAGAAAACCATCATTGACACCCTGTATAAGGAGGGAAAGCCTCAAAAGGTAATTGCGAAGGAAGTTGGATGTTCCCAAAGTGCTGTATCAAAGCACATTAATAGAGAGTTATGTGGAAGGGAAAAGTGTGGAAGAAAAAGGTGCACAAGCAGCAGGGATGACCGCAGCCTGGAGAGGATTGTCAGGAAATTGCCATTCAAAAGTGTTGGGGACTTTCACAAGGAGTGGACTGAGGCTGGAGTCAGTGCATCAAGAGCCACCACACACAGATGGATCCTGGACATGGGCTTTAGATGTCGTATTCCTCTTGTCAAGCCGCTCCTGAACAACAAACAACATCAGAAGCGTCTTACCTGTGCTAAAGAAAAACAGACCTGGTCTGTTGCTCAGTGGTCCAAATTACTCTTTTTTGATGAGAGCAACTTTTGCATCTAATTTGGAAACCAAGGACCCAGAGTATGGAGAGGCACACACTGCAAGTGTAAAGTTTCCACAGTCTGTTTTGATTTGGGAAACCACGTCATCTGCTGGTGTTGGTCCACTGTGCTTCATTAAGTCCAGGGTCAACGCAGCCGTCTACCAGGAGATTTTGGAGCACTTCATGCTTCCTTCCTCAGACGAGCTTTATGGGGATGCTGACTTAATTTTCCAGCAGGACTTGCCCACACTGCCAAAAGCACCAAAGCCTGGTTCAATGACCATGGGATTACTGTGCTTGATTGGCCAGCAAACTCGCCTGACCTGAACCCCATAGAGAACCTATGGGTCATTGCCAAGAGAAAGATGAGAGACATGAGACCGCACAATGCAGAAGAGCTGAAGGCCGCTATTGAAGCATCCTGGTCTTCCATAACACCTCAGCAGTGCCACAGGCTGATAGCTTCCATGCCACACCGCATTGAGGCAGTAATTGCTGCAAAAGGGGCCCAAACCAAGTACTGAGTCCATATGCATGCTTATACTTTTCTGAGGTCCGATATTGTTCTATGTACAGTCCTTGTTTTATTGATTGCATGTAATATTCTAATTTACTGAGATTGTGGATTTGGGGTTTTCATGAGCTGAAAGCCATAATCATCGCACTTATGACAAATCACGGCTTGAACTATCTTGCTTTGCATGTAATTCGTCTATCTCATATATTAGTTTCCCCTTTTACATTGCATTACTGAAATAAATTAACTTTTGCACGATATTCTAATTTTTCGAGTATCACCTGTAATGGTTCTGGTAAGCTTTACTAAGTTAGTGTATTCAATGACCAGAGAGATGAGTGAGCTGCAGTAAGGAGCAGCTCTTCCAGAATGCAGGTCTCCTTGTGATTCTGCCGATCTTGCTGCCTATGTGGTTCAATCCTCAGAAATGTCAGAATTTATAGCCACCCTCCTGTTAACATACCTTTTATGTGCTGGAGGGTGGCTTGCCTGGGGTCCCACAGCTGGTTCTGTCTGATGGGAGTGTGGGACTGGGTTGCAATGCTTCTCCCTCTCCTTTGGTGCTGTCACCTCCCGGTTCTCCTGTCCCTTCTCTCCCTCTTCCTGTAGCAGGTAGAAAGTGATCTGAACTCACTCCATCCATACTGCAGAGGTGGCAGGGGCCCAGTTGTGCTGTTAAAAACCTGACCAGGCCCCTTTATGCAATAAAATAATATTACCCATCAGGTGGCCCTAAGTGCATGGGCCACCCGATGGGCCCCTGTAGTGGAACCACGTGGAACCTAAGAAATGGATAAAATTATTTAAATTAATGGAAAAACTAACCAAAAGCAGTTTAATATCAAGAGCAAGCTTTTTTTAATTACTCCTTTTAGAGGGAAAATTGGGTCTGAACAATAAGAACATTCTTCAAGATTTTCACTTGACCCTGGAATAATGTGTTTTTCAAACTTTATCTTATATCTAATTGTTAGCACTGTATTGTTGTTAGGCTTATTAATGTCGCCAAAACTTTAATAGCGAGCTTATGCAAGAAATGTATATGTCCATTAATAGAGCTATGTATAAGTAAAGTGAACGAATTTAGGAATAATAAAGCTATATTGCATAAAAGGTGACTTAATGGAAGAGCTAAAAAGGGAAGCTTGGGGGATGTGGGATAAACTGTTAAATCCTTCGATGATGTTAACTGAAAAGAGTGATAATTTAATTTTATTTGATCTGTGGATACTGGATTCCTTTTTTTGTGGAGTTTTGTCTTGAGTTGGAGGATTAACCCCTTAAGGACCAAACTTCTGAAATAAAAGGGAATCATGACATGTCACACGTCATGTGTCCTTAAGGGCTTAAAGGGGTGGTAAGGGGGAGAGGAAGATAGAGAGGGGCAATAGAGCTGGCAGAGTTCCTGTTGCGCCATTTCCCCCTTTTTCTTTTTTTTTCCTTGTTGTTTTGTGTTTGTTATTCTTTAAATTACTTTGTGTAACTGTGTAAAAAAAAAAGAGTTTAAATAAAAAAATAAAAAAATATTGAACCCCTGTCATAGGTAAGGCACCCTTGACCTCCTCACAGAAATTGTTATGGTGCCTGGAGTGAGAGAATTCAGTATGAGTCAGGATGTCAGTAGACTGATATAAATTGAGTTCAAAATAATATTAAAGGGAAACTTCAGTGCCAGGAAAACAATCCATTTTCCTGGCACAGCAGGTCCCCTCTCCCTCCCACCCCCCAACCCCTGGTTGCTGAAGGGGTGAAAATCACTTCAGTAACTTACCTGAGGCAGCGACAATTTCCCACGTCGCTGCTTCTTCCTCCACCGCCGCTCCTCCCTGTGATTGCGTCGGCCGGTGGGCGAGACTGATCCCGCCCACCGGCCGAGGAGACCTAATGCGCATGCTTTCCTGTGGGGAAATGAGCAACACTGGAGGTCCTCACACAGCGTGAGGACGTCCAGCGACGCTCTAGCACAGATTTTCTGTGCTATGATGCAAGAAGTGTCCTCTAGTGGGCACTAGAGGTGGAGCTAACCTTGCAAGGTAATTATTGCAGTTTATAAAAAAACTGCAATAATTACACTTGCAGGGTTAAGAGTAGTGGGAGTTAGCACCCAGACAACTCCAATGGGCAGAAGTGTTCTGGGTGCCTGTAGTGTCCCTTTAAGGGGACACTGTAGGCACTCAAACTATCCTATTTAAAAAAAATAGAATAATTATGTTTTCCCATTATTTTTTTGAGTGCTACATGTGATTAAATTGTTTTGTAGAAAGTATTTACATGAACACTCACTTTATCATTCCAGAGTAATTTAATACACAATAGAAAATATTTAAGTTGTTCATGTATGGATTTATGAAATAACATGCTGTCAGTTAAGTTGTTTATACACGTCAAATATGAATATATTTTAATGAAAGAATTTATAATCCTACCATATGATTAGCATGGTAACTAAGGAACAACAATAATGAGAAATGTTTCCACAGCATTTACATTGCATATCCATAATTCAACATGTCATGTAAGCTGATTTTCAAGCTTGGCTAAGATGTTGTTGATGGAACACATTTCAAGACTATAATACGTATTGATTGGCTGTATGTAGCCTGTCAAGCTGGAACAGTTTGAGATCTTTCTCATATGGATTCAGCAAGGGTCTCTGAAACCGTAGGGATATTTATCCATAATGATTTGATAACAAGCAGTTCCTTTAGTGAGAGATCTGAATACAATGCATTCCCCCCCCCCCCCAAAAAAAGGAAAAACAATGGTCAAAAATAAACTCATGACACTCCAAGGGGAACATTTCTGAAAGTGTCATGATCTGAAAAGTTATGGAAAAATGTAAAAATGTAGTCCTTGCCAATAGAATGTTTCTGGTTGCTCTACTTTTCAAACATAAAAAGAAAGAAGAAACTTCTAAGGCTCTGTGTATATACCTATGGAACCACCCCAAAGGGAAACAGGGTAGTAGCTGGTACTGCACAGAGACTTAAGTACCGATAGGAGACTCCAGGTGTCTCGATAGGGGCCTAACCCCAAATTTAGACAAAAAACAACAGACCATACAAAGATGTAGCCAGTCTCAGTGTGAAAACATTCCTGGGACTAGTTACATCACCAGGAAATAAATATAGCGATGCAGTGTAATAAGAGCCTAGCTACCGCTTCTATAGTAAATACTGTAAGAGACAAGCTATCCAAATAGTCAAACAAAAGTATATACAGGTGGTACTAATAATTCTATGCCAGCCACAGAGGAAAAATATGGGAGTATAAATACAACATACATAATAGTTCCCCAAACCTCAATACAAGCTTTATTATAATGTGCTAATTAGGAATGAGAAGCGCCAGATACCTATATCCCAATCATAAATTCCTTCTGGGAAATGTCTAATATTATAATCTTGTGAAGACCCAAAATAGGACTGCCTTTAGTCCAAATATCCAAGAGATAGGTAATTCTAAAAGCCCTATCAATGAATTAGTGTTCATAGAAGGGCTTAATTGTAAATCAGTAGTTCTTTTGGAAAACAAGAAATAGTAAAATTAAAGGTCCAATATCATATAAGGAGAGGAATGAAATGATAGATAGTAGAATAATCAGTCTATAACAGACTGATAAAATTAGATTATGAAGCCTCTCTCCCTGTTAAACTGACTAGACAGGCATAGAAAGAAAGAGAAAAGTAAAAAGAATAAAAGATTAATTAAGTGACAAACATGGTGCTACAACCACCAGTGCCCAGTGCTCATATGCTAGATATGAGGAAGAAACGGCCAACGCACGTTTCAGTGCCTAAAGAGATGCACCTTTGTCAGGGGCCCTGTTATAGACTGATTACTCTACTATCTATCCCCATTTATTCCCAGTGCATATTGATGAAGAGGTATGAAATGATACTACATTTAATGCACTTCAGCGACAACAGCCTGTGCCCCCTACAGATCATCCCCAGTTTGACAGGCTGTATAAAATCCACTCCCTGATTGCCCACTTCGCTGCCAGGTTTGCACAGGCTTATACACCTGGAAGGAATATATGGGTGGATATATCCCTGATAAAGTGTGAGGGAAGGCTGGGATTCAAGCAGTATATTCATTCCAAGCGCTCCAGGTATGATGTAAAGATGTATAAGCTCCGTGAGAGCGAGACTGGGTATATTCAGGCCTTCCGGGTGTACAAGGGAAAGGATAGCGACCTTGACCCTCCAGGTTAGCAAGAACATATAGGAACCAGTGGCAAGATTGTCTGGGATCTGATATTCCCACTTGTATATAGACAATTTTTATACAAGTGTCCCTTTGTTCAAGCTACTGTATTGTTTTGATACAGTAGCTTGTGGTACAACCAGAAAGAACTGCGCAGGTTTCCCAGGACAACTTGCTATGAAGGGGAGAGAACTCAGCTTTGCGCCAAGAGGAGATGTTGGCAGTTAAGTACAGAGACTTACCACCATATACAGTGATAGGACTGTGGAGGTCTCTGTACTTGGCAGAGATGAGAGTACAAGGAAGCCTGTGCATCAAGGCCTATAACCAGCATATGGGTGGAGCTGATCTAGCAGATCAGCTGCTTCAGCTCTAACAACACATATTGGGGTGTTCTTTGGCAGTAACACCGAACAAGAACTCAGAATCCATGCCTAAAGTACAATGTGAGAGAAAAATAATACAAAAAAATGACTACCCAAATATTTGACAAAGACTGGAGGTAGAATTAGTGCATGAAACATGTTAAAAATACCACCATTTGAAATACCCTAGGGTATCTACTTTTAAAAAAAATGTAGTTTGATGGGGGTAAATTACATTGACCAGCTTCAATAATGTCCCAAATAGGACATGGGTGAATGATGGCCAGCTGTGAAAATTCCAAGTTGGAAAACTGGAATGGGCACCCTCCAAATATGGTATTTTAGCCCCCAAAGAACCAGACACACCTATACATAGGTGGTATCACTGTACTCAGGAGATGTTGCTGAACACATTGGGGTGTACTTCGGCAGTAACCCTTAAAATTCTCAGTATATGTATTCTTAAATTGCTATGTGTGTCAAAAAAAATCACCAATTATTATTATTTTTTTTAAATTAGTCATAGATTGGTGGAAAAATGGTTGCATGAAAAGAGTCAAAATACCCCAGGTTTAATACCTTAGGTTGTCTTCTTTTAAAAAATATATACACGTGAAGAGTTATTCAGGGATTCCTGACAGATATCAGTGTTACAATGTAACTTTTTTTGTCATGTATAAATACGGGCATTAATTCTCAGGATTAAAATATAATTTTGCCTCTTTATATATTTTGCCTCTTTATATATCACTGGTAAGACCACACCTTGCTGTGCAATTTTGGGCACCTGAAGGATATATGGCACTAGAAAAAGTGCAGAGGTGGGCTACAAAATCGATAAAACCAAATTTAAATCTCTTTCATTTGGAAAAACAGCACTTTAGAGGGTATGTGATAACATTATACAAATAGATTTGGGGCCGATACAAACCATTTTCTGGAAATCTATACATAAATAGGGCAAGCGGTCACGCATATAGACTGGAAGAAAAGAGATTTAGTCTACAGTAAATCAAATTATTTTTTACAGTAAGAACACTAAGGATGTGGAATTCTCTACTTGAAGAGGTTATTTTTATCAGAGTCTATACATATGTTTAAACAGCACTTGGATAAATACTTGCAAAAACATGATATACAGGGATATATATTTTAATTATTGGGGCAATAACTGCTTGAGCCTTGGAGATATCTGACTGCCATTCTGGGGTCAAGAGGGATATTTTCCCTAATTGTTGCACAATTGGAAATGGACCAGACTGGGTGTTTTGCCTTATTTTGGATCAACAGCAAAAATCAAATGTGAGAAAGGCTGAACTTGATGGTTACACGTCTATTTTCTGCTATTTAACTATGCAACTATGCAAAACACAGGATTTCATTTAAGGAATATCATTTTTAAGACAAGACGTGTACACTACATAGAAATTTATCCTCAAACTAAACAGATGAGATTTGTCAGAATCATGGGTTGCATCACTTAAGCTCCTCGTCATGTATTATGTCTTTAAAGGGACCTCAACTATAAGAGTTAGACAGTTGTGTTCCCCTACAGGTTGACATCTTTAAGACACAGGTACTTGGTACATGCCTCTTAGTTCCCTCCCTCTCAGTTCAGTCAGCTCTCCTCTCCCCTTCAGGCACCTCATATTACTCTGTGGGTGGCTCTGTCTCTGCAATATCTGCCTGGCTGCTCCCATGATGTGTTTTACATGGAGCATGGAGGAGTACTGTTTCCCTTGGTGCTCTCTGGAAGTACACACAGTCAGGGGAAATTTAACTTCTGGTCACCCTTCCAGGACAGCAGCAGCTCAGACACAGGTCAGGCTGCTGATCTATCCTCCTCTCTCCTCCTTCCTCTGCCAGAGCAGCACTGAGAGAACTGAGCACAGCAAGTTAGTCTCTGTGTTCAGCTGTATGAATGAATGTCAAAGCAAGGCGACTGTTAGTACCACTGGGCTGTGACTTTAAGAAGGTACTAAAGGCATAATTTGCAAACAAAATGAATTTACAATAAACCAATTTTATTGTCAATTATGCAAATCGTGCATACTCTATTGTGGGATGTAACTGCATACTCTGGCAATTGTGTATAAACAAGTATTGAAGTGAAGGGGTTAAGAATCATTGTTCATTTAAAATGAAATCATAAATTCCTAAATTATAGATAATTAGCAGTCCTTGAGGAAGTACAGAAAAAAACTCTAACAATCAAGTAATGCATGGCATACGCTAATATGTTTCTTCAATACATTTATGATACATTGGTTACTCTGGCAATGGATTGTATTTAGAGTCATTGGCCTTTAAATCTCTTGAATTTGGCTATACAGAAATTAAGAGAACATAACAACTTTATAATTGTCTTAATTAATACTTGGCAAATGTTAGCTTTGTATCTTCTGACATTAAATGGATGACATAAGCATCAAAACTACTGTAGTTTAATTAAGCAATTTTGATGTTTCGATCATGCCCCTGCATTCTCACTGCTCAATTCGATACTATATAGAATATAGAAGTTAAATCACTTTTGTTTTTGTTTATGCAGCCCCAGCCACATCTTATTTGGCTGTGACACACAGCCTGCAATAATTTTATGTTCTAACTTCTAACTTGCTTTAGAAGTATTTTTCTCCTGTTCTGTAACTTAACCTTTAATTGTAGACAGGAGAATCCTGCAGTTTCAAGAAGGCTGTTAATAGAGCAGGAGATAAGTAATTCTAAATTAAACAGCACGTACAATACATTAAATTTAAACATTAGATCTCTCTATACAGGAAATGTTTAATAAGGTTGTGTAAGTCACATGCAGGGAGGTGTGGCTATGGCTGTATAAATAAATTGTTTTAATGGGATAGAAATGAGTAGTGAGACTGCTGAGGAATGATCTAGACATCAACATTACTTCATTAAGCTAAAGTTGATTTGGTGCCTATAGTGTTACTTTAACCCCTTAAGGACCAAACTTCTGGAGTAAAAGGGAATCATGACATGTCACACAAGTCATGTGTCCTTAAGGGGTTAAACATGCCAATGCCAATATCTGCATTGTTCTTCAGATTTATAAGCAACACATCTTATTTGTTCGTAAATACTGTTACGGATATTAAAACATTCTGTTTAAGCTTTACATAGCAAAAATAGATATTGCACAAAATGTTCAGTTGAGATTGTAAAGTAAACTATCAGAGTGAGTAGTAGCACATCTACAATAGACTTAATGTGACTGCAGGGAAATCACCTCTAAATACTATTCCCAGGTGATTTAAAATGTAATTGAAATTGTAAGCATTGTGAAAAATCAGTTGGAGTCCTGTGAAGTGCCTTTGTTGCTTTTCAGCTGAGCTAATTTTCTTTAATGATACTTACATTTCACATTTTAGTCATAAAAAAATTCTTCGAGGGTCTCCTGGCATACACTAAACATTTTCTCCCAGCAGCGAAAATGTTAATTAAACAAATCCTAATTATGGTTGAAAAGAATTATCTATTCTTTTAAACATAATGAGAACCTATTAAATAATTAAGGACAACTATTGCAAAGCCAGATTGCTCAGCTATCATTTTGTCTTATTATAGCGAAGACTAGATTTTCAGTAAATGAAGTCTTTTTAGACAAAGGGGAAAACATATTATGTAGGAATATATTTTCTTATCTGTCTTTGCTGAGATGCAACTGAAAGAGATAGGGAGGAAAAAATAGGCAAAGTGTAGAAAATTACACAAAAAGTTAGATTTTTTTTAAAATACTTTCTTTTGAGAAAACCTTAAGAAAAGCTCAAATTTTGAAGCCTTCTACTTCTCAACTTAAAAATCTAGAAGAATATGAGGTTTGACAGGACAACATTTTAAAACGCAGCCATCTCATGGAAAATCTGAATAAACTTGCTACAAGAGGAAAAGAAATTCATTGTAGGTTGTTTTCTTTCTTTTTTTTTTTTTTTGGAACATTTTTTATGAGCCCTTCACATGGAGTGCACTTTTAAGCAAATTGCTGCCAGTAAAATTTATATTAACAAAGGAAGCCATAAAATATCTATCTAAATATTCATATATGTATTATCAATTTACTTGGTTAGGTAGAATATTTGAAATACAGTGCAGTGCTAGGAAAATTGCATTGATAACGGAACCAGTTGCACTTTACGTAAAAGTAATTCTCTGTGTTTTTTGAAGGAACACTGTAAAGTTAGGAATAAAAATGTGTTCCTAATACTATAATGGTCTTTGCTACACAGCTCCCCCTGATTCCTGTTAAAAACACCTTTTTCCACATACCTGATTGCAACGCCAATCATAGGCGTGCTCAGCCTATTGCATTAGGGTGTGCACCCTAAAGCACAAACACATGCTGCATGTATGTATATATATATATATATATATATATATATATATACATACACACACACATACTGCTGTTTGTGTGTGTGTGTGCTGTTAGTGTGCTGTGTGAGGGTGCTGTGTGTGTGTGTGTGTGTGTGTGTGTGTGAGGGTGCTGGTAGTGTGCTATGTGGGTGCTGGTAGTGTGCTGTGTGTGAGGGTGCGGTTTGTGTGTGAGGGTGCTGTTTGTGTGCTGTGTGTGAGGGTGCTGGTAGTGTGATGTGTGTGAGGGTGTTTGTGTATGTGTGTTAGGGTCCTGTTTGTGTGCTGTGTGTGAGGGTGCTGTTTGTGTGATGTGTGTGTGAGGGTGCTGTTTGTGTCATTTATTTGTGAGGGTGCTGTTAGTGTGCTGTTAGTTTGCTGTTTGTGTGTGAGGATGCTTTGTGTGTGAGGGTGCTGTATGTGTGCTGTGTGTGTGGGTGCTGTATGTGTGTGGGTGCTGTTTGTGTGCTGTGTATGGGAGGGTGCTGTGTGTGCTCGCTGTTTGTGTGTGGGTGCTGTATGTGTGTGCTGTATGTTTGGAGGGATTGTGAAGGTGGGGGCAGATTAGTAAATAACCCCCCTCCCTTCTTACCTTATGAAGGGAGGGGGGATCCTTGCTGCCATGTGCCATCCCTGGTGGTCCAAGGGAGAGTGAGCTCTAGTTTGCGGGGCTAGAGTTCACTCTCGCGAGATCTGAGCAGAGAGGAATCTTGCGAGAGGAACCTGGCGGAGCTTCTGTCTAGAGCTCCCCGGGTCCTCTCCTGCCTCCCTCCATGCTGCTGTGGGCTGGTGAGGTAGATCTTTGATCTCCCCGTCGGCCCATGGAGGCTTAGAGCAGAGCCGGCACTCAGATAGTGCTAGCTCTGCATGAGCTGACAGGGGAGATCCGGAGATCCTTGGGAATAAAGTGCGGGAACTCTCCCAAGATTCCCCCCCAAAAAATATACACTTGTGTGTGTGTGTGTGTGTATATATATATACGCGTACAAACACATACACTCACACACACATACTCAGACACACACTTACAGACACACACACACACTTACAGACACATACACTCACAGACACACATACAGACACACACACATACATTCACAGACATACATATACACACACACATACATTCACAGACACACACACACTTACAGACACACACACACACACATACATACACACACAGACACACTAACTGGCGCACACACACACACACACTTACATACACACACACATACACTCACAGACACACACATACACACATACAGGCACACACACACATACATTCACAGACACACTTACTGGCACACACACATACATTCACAGACACACACATACACTCACACATACACTCACAGACACACATACAGACACACACACATACATTCACAGACACACTTACTGGCACACACACATACACAGACACTTACAGACACACACACACATACACTCACAGACAAACAAATAATTTTTTTCTAATTAAAAATTGTCCACCAAGCCTCCCTACCTGGAGAGCTGGCATGGACTTGTCCCTGGGGTCCAGTGGGTCAGGCGCCAATCTTCATATCACAAGCGGCGAGGGAGCTGTGTCTTCTCTGCTCTCTCTCGCCGCACGGGCTGTGTGCTGTAGCTGGGAGCCGGAATATGACGTCATATTCTGGCTCCCGGCATCAGCAAATGGCACGTGGCGAGAGGAAGCAGAGAGCACACAACTCCCTCGCTGCTTGTGATATGGAGATTGGCACCCAACCGGGGGGGGGAGCGGTGTCCATCACCTCTTGCTCCCCCCCATGACAGGGATAACATGGGGGAGGAGGAGGGCATTTGGGGTGCGGCAGAGTGCCTGCAGGAACAGTGGGAACGGTGTTCCCATGCGTTCCTGCAGGACTCACAGGCGTGCCGCGAGGATTAGGGTGTCCCCAGGCACACCCGGCACACCCCGTGCGCACGCCTATGACGCCAATGTCCCTGAGCATTGGGACAGATTCCTTCTCCACCAATGTCAGCCAACATGGGGGACGTAATGTTCATGTGTGATGAGCACCGGATGTGCGTTAGGCCTTCCTTATAGGAAAACATTGCCTCATTGCTTTCCTAGGTGGTTTTTGGAAGACACAGGATGTCCTCATGCAAAGCGTGGGGTTGTCCAATGTCGTTTCATGAAATCAAACTTCGTGAAACTGCAGGAAGCACCTTTAGTGGCTGTCTGGTATACAGCCACTAGAGGCTCTTAGAACTGCAATGTAAACATTACTGTTTCTTTAAAACTGCAATGTTTTACATTACAGGACTAATGGGTAAAGGGACACTGCAGAATAGACTAATTGAAATAGACATTGTCTTTACAAAGTGTTAAATTCAGTGCATGGTGATACTGGCTGGGACCAATTCCAATATATGTCACAGTTGTGCTATATTTTCCGTCGTTGTACTTCAAGTAGCTCATCCCATAGATGTTCAGTTGGACAGAGATTGGTAAATGGACAAGAGAGAACAATAAATTGAATTCACAGCCAGTGTGCTAAACCTGAAAGATGCTACTGAAAGATTACATGAAAAACAAGACAAAAAAACATTTAAAGTAAATAAAACATACCATTTTCTCCATCAGTGTAAATATATCGACAGAAGAAAAAAGCAACATGTTGCTACATTTTAAAGTACGCATGCTGAATCCCTCTTATGCTGCTAGATGCCCAAATGTGGTGCAACCAATCCGAATATGTAAAAAAAAAAATTAAAAAATTGAGCCCTGTTTTCCTTTATTCTATTATATTCACCATCTGTTTCGTGTTGACAATGATTTAAGAAGTACTCCTTTATTCTATTACATTCACAGTCTGTTTCCTGTTGACAATGGAAGGATAACACAGTGCAGTTATTGAGTATGAATATTGTAAAGCAAAATCATATGAAACAATTACAGTATGCAAAAAATAACAATAACAACAAAAAACACAAAAACAAATAAAACCAAACAGAGATTGTTATTATTTGATCCAATCTAAGCATTTTAACTTGTGCCTAGAGTATCCCTTCAAAATGTGTCATCTGAATTTCCGTGAATTACAGAATAAACTAAGCATGGCATTACACTTATTAAATGACACTTTTTCTGGTCATCCCCGTAAGGTTCAAATGAAGCATGGAAGTTATGCGGAATTTTCTCTGACATTTTCATTTCCAGGCATGCTAATCTGTGGTCTATATCAGGCATATGAAGTCCCGTTTGGCATGCACAGTGACACCAAGCAGACTCAGGGTCTTGTGGTGTTCTAAAGGTGCCAGATTCTATTAGACTTTCTAATACCAGAGGCAAACATTCATCTGCAAACGCCTGACTGCATTCATCATATTGTGTTGGCACAAAGTCCTTCCGAGTAGGAAATAATGCATAAAGCTCTTAATACATTTGCACATTAGAGAACGGTTACATCGGGTGTAAGATTTAAAAAGCATGAAGCTGGCATGACTGGGAACAAATCTACAAAGTGTTTCCAGTCGTTATTAGTAAGTTATATGAGAGATTTAAAAATCTATGACACTGAACACATTCGGTATTTCAGGCAGTGTGGAGTGAAAGATGTCTTAACTCTTCGTATGCTGAATGATTTTCATATGTGTGTGTGTGTGTGTGTGTGTGTATCCTTATCACAAACAGAGCTTGAATATACATTTGATGGTCCGTCTAAGAGTAGTGGGAGTAATGTTCTCTGCTGGAAACTGTGTATTGCAGCCACTACCAATTCAATGCAGCCCTCTTTCAATGAGGACTGAATTAATGGTGGCAGATGTAAATATCAGCTGCTCTCTTGGAATGTATCTCCCATTAATCTTGACGTGTTTGTCTTATCCATAGTTTAAGATTACTGGAATCCTGACACTATAACCCTAACACTAATGCTAATCCTAAAACTAACAATAAACATCCTAAAACTAAGCATAAAAAAATACTAATACAATAATTCTAGTGCTAAACAAATATAATGTAATATAAAAGATATGCAATGATGAAGAGTGTATTAGGAAAGATTAAAGCCTCTCAGGGTTCTGAAGGCATGCATAAACCACTAAACGTTTGTTCTTTGTGTGTCTGCTGGGTATGTGTGAACATACTGTTACACAGGGAAACTCCTGATCCGAAGGTTTGTTTTTAAAATGTATTATTAAAAGATATATTATTATTATTATTATTATTATTATTATTTATAAAGCACTGTGACGAGAGTGAGTTAGGAGCTGCAATGCCATATTTGGGTCCTTGAGGCTTCAATTTGACCTTCAAAATTGTTATTTTGATTGTCTGTTTGTCTCTCTCTCTATTTGAGACAGATCATGGTAAATGTTAATCATCTCAATAATAAACATTAGGGGTTGTTAAATGAGCATCAAAATTCAGGAGATAAAGATCAAACAGGCCAGCAGCAGGGAAAAAAAAGTCTAATTTATCTGAGTTATGCCTGGGCCAATGTTCTGCAGTTGGTGCATAATTCATTTGCGGAAGTCTTCTGTCAAAATCAATAATTCACATTGTAAAACGGGGATTGTGTGTCCCTAAGGGTTGAGTCTCTTTTCTAACCGAGAGGTTTTTTTTCTCTTTATATTAATGATTTGCCATCTGTTGGTGTCCAAATGAATGTTAGATGTAAGATACTCAGCAATTCCTCATACATTTGAAGACCCGAGGCATTAAAGTAACTAGTAAATAATCAGTGATCCTTGGAAGAGTTCTTAGATAATATCACATATGATCGAATAACCCTTTAGAGATTAAAGGATACAGCAGATTGCCTGTCAGCATTTTATAGGATCACCTTATGCCAGTATTACTCTTGGATAGTACATATAGAATTCTAAAAGTATGGATAATCAATATATAATGGCTAATATTTCAATTTATAGTTAATTCTCTTTAAAGTGAAGTAAAAAAGTCAAACATATTTACTACAAACACTTTAGGTGATATTGTGATTTGTGACTTTTAATAATGCTTAAGGAACAAATATTACTGAAAACAGTATACGGTCTCATCGTTTTTCAATGTAACATTCTTTTACTTGACCACATGTTCCAGTTGGTTTAAGTTGCAGATATTCTACAGAGGTTGATTAACATTTTAGTAAGATAGTTTTTATTTTTTTAACTTCTAGATTTGCATATCCCAGTATGTCATCACTAGTAAAAAGAGTGTTAACATGCAGGATCTCAAGAAGTGTTGATGAGATCTATGCTAACACTATCGAATTCCAGTAAGACCACCTCACCACTATGTGTCCTTGGGCTAATGATATATATATGCCTACCTAAAAATTCTCACAGATTGTAAGCTCTATTCACTTTCTAAAATTAGAAAACACTGCTGAAGATGGTGCAATATAAAAAAAATAATAATAAATATTGCAATATTCTAATAATAAAGATGTGTATGCCACATTGGTGATATAGGAGAAAAATTTATTTTGAATCAAGAAAAAAAATATTATCCAAAATTTCCAATTTCAACAAGTTGACAAAAAGTTAAGATCCTATTGGTGTAACTCATTCTTTTAAGTGTCCTTTTACTGGCAATCAAATCCTCACTGTGTCACAGTATCTTAGACTCGTGCATCTTGGAAAAAGTACAGAAGACTGGTTACACAACATTAAAATCACCCAGCCTTGTGCTACGAAAGCAGCTCTTATGTGTCTAGGCATGGGCTCCACAAGACCTCTGAATGTGTCCCGTTGTAGCTGCACCAAGACATTAGCAGCAGATATGGTCTCTGTGGATTGGATTTTTTTGTTCCAGCACATCTCACAGACACTCAATTGAATTGAGATCTCAGGAATTTGGAGGCCAAGGCAACACCTTGAATTTTTGTCATGTTCCTTAAACTGTTCCTGAACAATTTTTGCAGTGAAGAGCAGGGTGCATTATCCTGCTGAAAGAGGCCACTTCCGACAAGGTACACCATTGCCATGAAGGGATGTACATGGTCACCAAGAATCTCTAGGTAGGTGGTACATGTCAAAGTAGCATCCAAATTAATGTCAGGACACAAGGTTTCCCAGTAGAACATTACCCAGAGCATAATACTACCTCTGCCTTCTTCCCATACTGCTTCCTCAGGTAAATGACACACATGCACCCAGCCATCCATCTGATCTAAATGAAAACGTGATTCATCATTATGGTCCAGATCTGATGCTCATGCTTCCACTGAAGGCACTTTTAACAGTGGAAAAGGTGCACTCTGACTGTCTGAAGCTATGCAAACTGTGATGTTCTGTGTGTTCTGACACCTTTCTATCATGGCCAGAATTACATTTTCAGCAAATTGAACTACAGTAGCTCTACTGTGTAATTTAACCAGACCGGCTAGCCTTTGCTCCCCATGTACATAATTAAGTCTTGGGTGCCTATGATGCTGACAACAGTTAACTAGTTGTTTTTCCTTGCTCCACATTTGGTAGGTACTAACCACTGCATACCATGAACACTCCACAAGTCCTGCACTCACATTTCCACTACTCCTGCATGGCAGCAATGTCTATAGTATACATCAGCCCCAATACACAAAAATAAAAACCAAAGAAAAAGTTAGGTTTCAAACCAACCCATATCTCTATGCACATTTAATTAGCTAGAGGTTTTTAGTTTCACTCCAACAGCCATTAAAGGGTAGGCTCACCTGCCTCTTCAAGTCAAACCTCCTTTATGAGTCCTACGCTAACAATTCACCTTGATTCTTTACATTAAAAATCCATATCTTTAATTAGACAGAGAGGGATATTTTTCAAAACAAAAATAACCCAAAGACATGGACAGCGCTAAATGTTCTTATATAAAGTGAAACACTTAAAATCCAAAACTAAGAAATGGTGTTGCGCTAAAATATTATTCTTTATATATGGTCAGTTTTTATATCTCACAAGATAGATATTTTCCTAAAAATCATATAAAAAGATACGTACAAACAAATATAGTGCAGACCATCTGATTTAAAAAATATTTTTAGTGGTGCACACATTTCTCAGAGCCTGATCAACCGTGACTCTGGGTGGGAAAGGCTCCTACAGAGAGGGAAAAATCCCACAATCAGGTAACCCAGGGAAACCAAACGTACTCTGCAGCACTGTACGGGAGACAGAAATAGGAGCACACTAATGGCACAGTATAAAAGATAAATGTATTAGTATGACAATTAAAACTGCTTACTCAATTAGATGTGGGATTGTAATATATAGATTCCCACAAAAAGCTTGTTAGTTAAAAGTCAGTAGTTCCTGTTGCTTCCTTATCTCAGATCCTGGCTCTGCCCCCTCGTGATGTAATGCGTTACGTCACAACTTGTATGTCACTGTGCATACACATAAACCACTATCTTTATATTTCTTTATTCTTTACTAGTGATTACCCTATATTGACCATTTGACTTATTTATGTTTGGTTCATAATCAGGTTTGTTCCAAGCCCCATTGTTCAGTAGACATGTGTTTGTTAATGTGATCACATGTTTATTTATTTTGTCAATTGATTACATAATGTTTTATACATTAAAGTTTTTTTATCTTCATAGTCATGTGGCCACAACTCAATTGTGAAAACTATAAATAAATGTGATCTTTTTATTTTTAGGAGTCTACAGCCTCCAGTTCTGAGATATTGTTATTTTTAAGGGTTATTTCCATTGTGGGACTTGTTTTGTGCTTCATCTTTCGTACCTCGCGATCAAGTGTTTAGTTGGATGGGGACATCACCATTTATCCCCCTTTTTATGTAATATATTTACAGACATTGTAACAGCTTTTGTATACTATTACAAATGTATATTTAATTAATATAAAGAGCCCTTGATTATGGAATAGTGGCCACATGACTAGATCACGTGATAATATAATTGCATATGAATTCACCATTGTGAATTAGTTTTTTTCTTATGTTTTTACTTATTTTTTTATGATTTTTTTAAATTCATTTTACTGATACTATATGTATAATATGTATCTTTCTGTATGCTTTGTAAAATATAGTGATGTCATCATGATTTCCACATATTCCTAATTGTTGTTTTGCCATGACATTGTAATTGAATATTGACACACCCTATAAATAATATAAATATATTTCAAGTTATTGTGAGTGTCAGCTTGACAAAGACTCCCCCTGCCGACATCCTGTAATTTAATTTCTTCAACAAACCTGCATTGGACCAAACTTCCAATTTTGTGCTCACACTATAGCAGAAATATATGTGATCAATAAACTATAAAACAGTGTGCCAAACTTTACATTGTAATAAACATACAAAATAAAGTAACGCATAATGTTGGGGGATACTGTCATCCCCTCCTTATAAAGAATTATTTTTAAGAATATTTTTTAAAAATCCTGTTCATAATCTTCTCTTTCTAGAAAATCTACATTTATTTAAAACATTTACATTTCTAATTGAAAAATTACTTAGAAAAATGACTGTTTGAATATTTAAATGTATTCCTGAGTAATGAGACAAAACACACATAAAATGGAAGAAAGAGCAAAGCAATATACATGCATTATTAATATTCTAAAGTTTCTACTTAAAAAAACACACCAAGATAATATAAATGCAAATATTACATTACGTATAACATTTTTATAGATACAAGTATTTAATAAGGAATAAAAATGGATGGCATTATTTGTAAAATATAGATATTCTCTATATATCTATGGAGTTCAAATAACATAAAAAGCACTATATGTAATATACTATAAAAAGTGATATATTGTCATTTGAAATGATAAGTCAGAGGAGAAAAAACATAAGACTAAGACTCATAGGGTTTTATGGCAACAAATGCAATTTATTTAAAATTCTAGCAATAAAGTAGTAAAATGTAGTAAAGATAGACTCTCACATTTGCTCAATTGTTAGCCCGCACATCCCTCCCATAAGGGAGTATTAAATGAGTATTTGGCATCTCAGCAGATTCTGGGTTGCTTTAGCGTTGATACATTCTCATTAAATGTCCGGTAGAATGTGATAGTTCTTGATGAAGCCACAATATCAGTGAAATGCGTTTGCATGAAGTTGCCGACTCACAGACACTTGTATTGCACATCCTACCGGAGATTGAAGAAATCTCAACACTTATCTGTAGTTTATAGATAACGAAGTCCGTTTTTATCCTGTTCTAGTGTTTTTACATAGGTGAGAGGTTCTTACCCATATTGGTACTGTGCTGCACTTTCTCTTAAATAGGAAATTATAAACCACATATTGAAATTATTATTTTTAAATAAAAAAAAGTGTTTGCGCGCTACATGTTTTTATTGTTTATTACAAAATATATTATACGCATTATTGTTCTCAAGAATGACTCTGAAGGTGACAGGTGAAGGTGAAAGCTGGAAGCATATGTCGATTAGGACGCACTGCTCAAGAACACAAAAATTAAAGGAACACTACAGTCAATTTTTTAAAGATTTTAATGCACTTAGGGAAGGAGGAGATATGTATTCCTAATGCTGTCGTATTCCTTTAAGGGGGCAAGAATAGAAAAAACAAGCCATCAGGCAAGTTACAAAAACAAATACAGCTTCACTTGTTATGCTCAACACATTTACAAAATCAACAAGACAGGAAAAGCAGCTTGTTTGATGCTAAACTAAATGAAGTTTTGCTGTAAGACTGAATGGATTTTGATGTGTACTTGTGTTATTATTGAAGTACAGCTGCTTGCATTTGGGTTGAGTCTCTGATCTTTAGATTAAAAATGAAACATAAGGGTTTTATTCACTTCGCTTGGAATGATTATGCTGTGTTTGTGTGAAACGTATCAAGTTTATAAGATTTCCTTATGGTGCAATCGCGTCAGGTAATGCTCAACTATTGTTTTGTGTTAGCAAGAAACCATGTGTTTTGTTTTCACGTTCTATATGTAAATGAGAGTATGGTTCACTTGAACACCATCTAAAGTTAATTGCCAGTAACTGGTCATTGATTGATTTTGATTAGTAGTGTCTGGTGAGGATGGGTTTTAACGAGAAGGCTATTATGACAACGTAGTGCTCTGTCCAACATAACCTGTAAAGAGACATACATTCTAACTTGAAATGTTGACTCTGTCGAGCTGTGGGGACCTTAGTGTTTTGGGTTGGGGTAGGCTAATATGACATCCTACCTAATATAATATTAAATAGAATACCTCCCAATTGTCTCTATTTAGGAGGGATAGTCCCTATTTTGGGCCCAAATCCCTCGGTCTTACTTTTCTATCCTAATGTTCCTCCATATTGTCGGTGTGTCTGAGTGTTTTTAAGGAGTTCCACAGCTATAATACTCACAATAATGTGTCTTTATACTAAAATAAATATGTTAGAAATCAGTCTGTGTATATACGAAACATTGTTCTTTTTCAAATTACATTGTAGTTGCAGAAATTGTTAGTAAGTCACCAAACAATTGTCAGAACAGCTTCACCCCAGAACAGCCCTTATACACACCCCATATGCTTTCAAAGGCACACTTTATACACACACTACACACTACTATATACCCGCTATAAATACACATACTATACCCCTATACACACACACTGCCTCACCTATGCACACAATATACCCATATTCCTATACTACACTCCCTATACACATATTGCTATACCTATACACACATGTGCACTACAACCACTATACACATACACACACTTAAGTTCTTAGATACACACACAATGCAACCCCCAGCATCCCCTAGATACACACACAGTAGAAACCTCACATGTACACACAACACCCCCTAGGCACACACTCTACACACTCAATAAACAAGCACAGACACATATTTTACAGCCAAGAAACACACACACTACAACCCCTAGCTACACATAGTATGCCACATTCAGACCCCTTTACACACATACTACAACACAAATAGGCTCCTCTGCACAAATGGAATCTCACAAGCCACCTACAAACACATACAACACCACAAGGAGCATTTACACATATGCCCAACACACTTTAACAGCTCTGTTCCACTTCTGATCTCTGGTATCCCAATATTGAGGACACCAGAGACAAATCCCTAGCAAATGCAGCACATGTTTACAATGTACAAAAAAACTAAAAACAGGATGATTTCTCCATACCAGAGCACTGGGTGCTCTGAAAGGAACATCGCACTAACATACTCGCTGGAGGGGATATGCTCATCCTTGGTGATGACATAACCCTTTCTGGTCCCTCTCCTCTTAGTGGGCTGCTCTGCCTTTAACTGCCTAGGCTGCGTTTTTGTCCCATTCCAGCCCTGACCACAACAAATATTGAAATCCCCCAAAAATTGACTTCTCTGTGCATAACTTAAAATGAAAAATCTAATACAGTCTAGACTCGCTGATGCTGTTCAGGTTCTGGGATTCTACAGCTTCAGCTTTTGCTACAAAGATGTCAACACACAGACGAGGTTGACATGACATCAAAGTTTAGCATGTTGTCCTTAAGCTGTTAAAAAAATAATTATAAGCACATGAGTAGCTGTAATTTATATTCTCTTTTTAATTTACTGAATAAGGAATAATGGCCTAGATTTAAGATTTATTTTTTTTTAAATGATTTCATATTTTGCAGATATATTTTAATATTTTGATACCTGCTGATGTATTGAGATTGTTGAGGCATGACATTTTAGTAATTAAATATTTTTTTAAAATAATAATTTTAAAAGTTTTTTCAAAAATATTAACCAGCTATTAAAATTAAATTTTCCAGACAGGAAAGCAGAAAATATATTACATGTAACAAAAGCCTGCTGGATTTTAACAATACCCCAATTACATGATATGACAAAGATTTAAAAAATCTACTGGGAAGGGATTATATTATCCCAGGTTTAAAGAATTTTACAGGCAGCATACAACATTGGATATTAAATGTTTTGCATTATGTATAAGTAAAGCAGCCTCGTATCAATCCGATTTCATCCTAGAGCGTGTATGACCTATCCTTCGTTCTACTATGAGCTTCGTAACAAGATATAATTATGAGGAGCTCTGTTTTGCTAAACCAGTGTGAATGACAGCCCAGCAAATTGTGGTATAATCTCACAAATTTACACAAATAAATACAGGGAAGTAAATTATAATAAACAATGCAGAGCCCCTGGGATTATAACAATCATAGTAACCCCGAAGACAAAGTATTCAAATTCTGCATCTGGAAATGGATGCCGGGGGTCCAACAGCTTTTAAGGATGTTACCGAAAGAAGAAAAATAGCAAAACACCTGGTGCATTATGAGAATTCTCAACATGTGATTGCCTCTGGCACAGATTTTATCTGTGTTTTATACATCTAAATTTAAGGGGGGTTTGTTCAAACAATTAATTTGACAAAAGTGACTTGCATAATGTATGTCAATACATTTTCTTGAATAGCTTCTGTCTTTGTAGCTTCTTGAGTTGGCATGAGTAAGGATGGGTACTATTGATGGTCCAGGGATACATTTTAAGACCATGTAGTGAATTCTAACATAAACCTATGATTTATTTGAACCAAAGCCATAAACACCTGCATTTTACACTGAACGCTCTTCCTATCGATATTTTCATGAGGATGTACCATGCAGCTGTAGTAAAAAAACACAAAGGTTTATTGGGCTGTTTCCACCAGGCTCAGTGCAATTTTGAGGGGTGTTACATTATCACAGTGTGCCTCACGACACCTTTATTTGTGTCCTAATAACACCATTGCTCCATTTCACATTAATTCTCTCAATCTATAGTCATACACACCTGGGAGACAGTTTTTGTGCTGATCAATCTTGGAGCATGGTTGTTTGCATGAATGCATTCACTAACTACGAAGTAATTTGGAGATTGAATAGTACCAATTAAATATATATTATTTTTGTTTGCTTTTTTTTACATTTAAACTTGAGTTGATAAAAAAAAGGTAATCAAAAATAAGGATGTAATAAAATATCAGAATAGAATAAAATATTCTGACTTTGTTTCCTAATAAAATCTTAGGGAACTCCAAAATGTCAAGAATTTAAAAGCATACAGAGAGAGCCTTTAACCCCTTAAGGACCTAGGACGGTTCAGGACCGTCATCGGCATTTTCCCATTGCCGACCGCAGACGGTCCTGAACCATCCTAACGGTCTTAGTTACTTACCTGATCGCCGTCGTTCCCCCGGCAGCGATCAGTGTTGCTCCCGTTGTGGGGAGACTGCCTGCAGCCCAGACAGTCTCCCCATGGCGGATTAGGACAATGTGTTCAATAAAAACATGGCAACATTTCATTCTTTGTGTGTTATTCGTTTAAGCAGACTGTGATTGTCTATTGTTGTGACTTAGATGATAATCAGATCACATTTTATGACCAATTTGTGCAGAAATCCATATCATTCCAAAGGCTTCACATACTTTTTCTTGCAACTGTTTATAATGTCATACTAAGTGTATTTTTATATTAATATGTACATATATTAATATAAAAATACACGTATAATTAAATTACACACGTATATATATTATATATTTAATAACTATATATATTGTATATATATATTATTATAAAATATAAATAATAAGTAATTTAAATTAAATTATTTTTTTTAAATAATAATAAAAATTGGAAAAAAAATTATATATCTATATGAAATTTTATTCTAACTGTATTTTCCCATGCTGTGCAAAATGACACAGAGCACTCTGATTGGCTGGATTTCAAGCTAACCAATCAGAGTGCTCTGTGTCATTTTACACAACGTGGGAAGGTTCTTTGTAATTTTCCCACGCTGTGTAATTTGACTCATAACAACACTCTGATTGGTGGATTGAAAGTAACCAATCAGAGAGTTATGAGTCAAATTACACAGCGTGAGAAAATTTCAAAGAACTTTCCCACGCTGTGTAAAATGACACAGAGCACTTTGATTGGTGAAATTCAAGTTAACCTTTCAGCGTGCTCTGTGTCATTTTACACAGCGTGGGAAAATTCCAAAGAACTTTCCCACACTGTGCAAAATGACACAGAGCACTCTGATTGGCTGGATTTCAAGCTAACCAATCAGAGTGCTCTGTCATTTCACACAGCGTGGGAAAATTTCAGAGAACTTTCCCACGTTGTGCAAAATGACACAGAGCACTCTGATTGACTGGATTTCAAGCTAACCAATCAGAGTGCTCTGTGTCATTTTACACAGCATGGGAAAATTCCAAAGAACTTTCCCACGCTGTGCATAATGACACAGAGCACTCTGATTGGCTGGATTTCAAGCTAACCAATCAGAGTGTTATGAGTCAAATTACACAGCGTGGGGAAATTCCAAAGAACTTTCCCACACTGTGTAAAATGACACAGAGCCCTCTGGTTGGTGGATTTCAAGCCAACTAATCAGAGTGCTGTGACAGGTAAATATAGAGACTTACCTGTCAGTGTCTTCATTTACCTGTCAGAGCACTCTGATTGGATGGCTTAAACCCACCAATCAGAGTACTCTGAGCCTAATTGCAGGGCGAGGCAAGGCTTTATGAGCCTCCCCCCACCCTGCAGAGCTCAGTCTGCGTGGAGCCCTCCATGGGTGAAGTTTTTTGTTTTTTTTAGTGCATCAGTTATTATGGATTTTTATTTGGCCTTTTTGGGGGCTGAAAAAAGAAGAGTTTAGAAGAAAGATGACATTAAATAGTAAGTCTATTTTTTTTTTTTACTGGTATTTAAATAAGGGTCCCCCCTCATTATTTTTAGGATGACGGGGTAGGTAGGGGTTATTTTTTTGGGGGGGAGGGGGGTGACTAGGGGTTTGGGGACCCCTAGTCACCTGGGGGGTTAAATTTTTATTTAGGGCCCTCACCCACCGCTCAGGGGTGGGGAGGACAGTGGGCCCCCCTTATTGTTATTTAGGGCCCCCACCTGTTATTTAGAGCCCCCACAACTGACTAGACTTAGGCAGCAAACACCGGGTATAGGGGATACCATCAAACCCTAAAAATAGACAGCATAAAATACAAGAAAACAGATGTGCCAAATGGTGTAAAACAAAAACAATATAATAATACAAAAATATATTTAAAAAGTCAAAATATGCACAGTCCAAATATCACAATCCTAGCTGTTTCTGGATTCTTGGGGAATGTTGGTTCTTGGTTAAGGTGCTTGCAAATATATGTAGGGAGACACAAAGTGACAAAAATTAGTGCAGATTGTTTTGGCAAGAAAATAGGACTCACAACAGTAGTATATGAGGTAGCACTCACATGTTATGGAGCTTAAACTAGCTCTAAGCAAGATTGCTTGCAGCCGTACAATCCACACTGGTGGATATAACTTATGAGGCAAATATCTCGATATGCAGGTAGGTATATGAAAGAAAAAGAAAATATCCAATAGTGCTCACTGTAAACATAAATTTGTGATGCAGTACAAAAATGTACTATACTCACATTTGATAGAGTGTTATATTTAGAATCTGATAAGATAATCTCTTTAAGCAGATCATTATTTTTGTTATGACTAGTTCAATGTATGAAAGTGAGATACCAGGAGGGCACTCCTGGTATACCATACCATAGATGAAGGCATTGGATGGGGGGATGAGGGGTCCCAGCTATATGTTAATGTCTGAGGTCTCAATACCTTATTTCACTTTAGGAATGTGTTTTTTTAAACATGTTAATACAAAACTATATAGATTTACTTTTAGTTTCAGGGAATTAAATTCATGGTGTAATCAACCATTTACAGCTAATCTTTGCTTAATTACAAGAAACATGGGCTATTACATGTAATTTAATTTATGATCAAATATTAAATTATCTTAGAAGACATTCCTAAAGGGAGGTTTAGATTGTATTTAATGTAACATACCAAATAAAAACAATATGGTTTTTCTGTATGAAAATATCTAGACTAGAGTGTGGATAGTTCCATACTCCCAGTATCTGCATTATTAGAATTCATTTAGAAAACTCCAAGTTACTCAAAAATTAAGATTTTAAAAATATGACATTAATGTTCCAAGACTTCCATATAAGAATAAAACTGTATGCCATACGGATAATGGTTTATCCAGAAGCAAAATAATTTACGTTATTCACACTATTAAACATCATGGTTGGCGTATGAAATATTATACAAACCTCAGCATGCTACTATCAAATATTGCTTTAAGTGTTCCAGAGTGGTCAGAAATTGCACCATTACCTCCTTGGCTTATCTTAATGTTTAGATATATTTTTTAGAACATTCCCTTGCATTGTAAGAATCAATTAGCTTTACTTTCTGATAATCTGTCATCAGCTTAGGGGAACTCATGGTAGTTAATGTAAGCACAATAGCCTGAGATATTCCAAGAGTCAGAGATTCGATTAAGCTCTGGTACTGTCAAAGGTAGATGATGCTCAAGGTCTTATGGGTCCTTTTAGAAATAATGTTCGGAGACAAAGAAATTGACAGAGGATCACCTTAGAGTGTAGCAATGAAAATGGTCACTACTAGAGGACCTAATGGACGTACTGTATGTTCCTGAATATGGGCCTTAGTCAAAGTTTAAAACAGGTGTAAATGATTAGTGATGTCGCGAACCCGAAATTTTCGGTTCGCGAACGGCGAACGCAAACTTCCGCAAATGTTCGCAAACCGGCGAACCGCCCGAAACGCCATTGACTTCAATGGGGAGGCGAATTTTAAAACACACAGGGACTCTTTCTGGCCACAATAGGGATGGAAAATTTGTTTCAAGGGGACTAACACCTGGACTGTGGCATGCCGGAGGGGGATCCATGGCAAAACTCCCATGGAAAATTACACAGTTGATACAGAGTCTGGTTTTAATCCATAAAGGGTAGAAATCACCTAACATTCCTAAATCACAATCAATATGGATTGACACCTGACATATGACATATTGACACCTTGACATATGGATTGACACCTGTCCTCAGAGCCCCTGATGCACAAGGACACAGAGCAGAATAGGGACTGTTCCCCCTACATAGGGTCACTTGGCAGATATGGATTGACACCTATCCTAAGGATCCCTTATACACACTGACAAAGAGCAGAATAGAGACTGTTCCCCAGCCGAGATTGGCAGATATGGATTGACACCCACTGTCCTGGGTTCCCTGGTACACACACACTGACACAGAGCGGAATAGGACTGGTCCCCTACATCAGATCACTTGGCGAATATGGATTAGGCACGCTTGTTACAAACTGCTATTTGTAACGGGCCCTTTAAATGGCAAATTGCCCTGCTTCCCTGGGTTGTGGAGAAGCCTATTTGCCAGCCTCCTCCCGCGTGACTATGGCCCCTGGGAGATTGTGAAAATATGCACTTTTATTTGGTGTGTATGGCCCTTTAAGACTGTCGGTGGGCATATTGGGGCTTATGGACTCTTTATGTGACTGGTGCTGGCCCTTAAAACACCTTTTTTGGGACATCAGGAAGATTGGGACACTGCCCCTTTAAGGCCGTGTCCCCAGACTTGTTGGGGACACGGCCCCTTTAAGACGGTGTCCCCTGTGTCCACAGACCTGGTGCAAACCCTTTGTGCCTGCCTGGCTATTTCCCACTTGGTTCAGTAAATGGGAAATTATTTCAGCTGCAGAGACTAAGTCCCATTCGGCGATGGGACTTAGTCTTTTCTTCAGCCGTTTTTTTCAGCCTTATTTCAGCTGCAGAGACTAAGTCCCATTCGGCGATGGGACTTAGTCTTTT
>OW240917.1:26481920-26503110 GCA_933207985.1 Pelobates cultripes
GTTACATCCAATGAAAATGAAAATAAAGTTAAAAGAAAAAGCAAAATAAAAATAAAAATGAATATAAAAATGAATATAAAACACAAAAAATAATAATAATAATAATAAATATAGAAATAAAAATGAATATGAAAATAAATATAAAAATGAAAATAAAAATATGTATGAATATAAATATAAATAAATTTAAATGTAAATATAGGAAGAATTTTTTTTTTAATGAGTTATAAGAAATTGAAAAGATCAGATTCTGCATTTAGCCCTTGGGGTTTCTCTCTTTCCCAAAATGTTTTTCATATCTCCTCCTCTCCAGGGCATGGCAACTTTTTCTATTCCAGTAATTTTAAGAAGACTGGTGTCTTTATTGTGTATTAAAAAGTGTTAGGACACTGAATGATTGTTGTAACCTTTTTTGATGTTGCGACAATGTTCTGCCAGTCTAATCTTTAAACATCTTGTTGTCATGCCAATATATTGAAAACCGCATGGACATTCTAATAAATATATCACATTTTTGGTGTTACATCCAATGAAATCTTTGATAGGATATGATATTTTTGTGATAGTGGAGGAAAAATGAGTTGTTTTAGTATTGGCATTTGGGTTTGTAGATTTACACACAATACATATATTGCATTTAAAAAAACCTTTTGGTTTGGACATAAAATTTTCTTTTTTGAAGTAGTTTTAGTATAGTTTTTTCTAAGAATTTTTTTAAAATTTGGGGCCCCTCTAAAAATTATATTTGGTTTATCTGGAATATATTCTTTTAATAGGTCATCTTGTTTTAAAATATGCCAATGTTTGTTGATAATTTTTTTTAAAACTGAATTTTTTTTATTAAAATCTAATATGATAGGTAATTTAGGAGGGTCTTCTTTTTTAGCTTTGTATACTAAAAGGTCTTTACTTTCCTTGGTTTTGACTTCTTCTAATGCTACATTTAATTTTTCAGATTGATAATTTTTTTCCAAAAACTTATTATTAAGTGAGGTAGATTGGGCTTTAAAGTCATTTGTTAGAGAACAGTTGCGGTGGAGACGAAGAAATTGACTTTTTGGAATACCGTCTAACCAGGGTTTGTAATGACAACTTGTATGGTCTATTATAGTATTGGTACAGACTTCTTTAACCTCTTAAGGACGGAGCCAAATGTACACGTTGTGAACAAAACAAAATGTAAACAAAACCTGCCATTTGTGCTACATGTCTGTCCAACCGTAATACACCTCTTTCATAGTAAATGCACCCAACCTTATTATATATCATTTTATTCAGGGGAAACAGGGCTTTCATTTAATATCAAATATTTAGCTATGAAACATAATTTAATATGAAAAGAATGGGAGAAAATACGATTTTGTTTTATTTTTTTAGTTCTACATGACATTTTAACGGTTAGTGTCATAATACTGTTTGCTTTTACTGCAATAAAATACACATATTTGTATTCAGTAAAGTCTCACGTGTAAGAAAGTACCCCCTATGTACAGGTTTTATGGCGTTTTGGGAAGTTACAGGGTCAAATATCGCACGTTACATTTGAAATTGAAATTCGCCAGATTGGTTACGTTGCCTTTGAGACTGTATAGCAGCCCAGGAATGAAATTTACACCCATAATGGCATACCATTTGCAATAGTAGACAACCCAAGGTATTGCAAATGGGGTATGTCCAGTCTTTTTTAGTAGCCATTTGGTCACAAACACTGGCCAAAGTTAGCGTTAGTATTTGTTTGTGTGTGAAAATGCAAAAAATGCCAATTTTGGCCAGTGTTTGTGACTAAGTGGCTACTAAAAAAGACTGGACATACCCCGTTTGCAATACCTTGGGTTGTCTACTATTGCAAATGGTATGCCATCATAGGGGTAATTTTCATTCTTGGGCTACCATAGGGTCTCAAAGGCAACTTAACCAATCTGGCGAATTTTAATGTGAAAAAAATGAAACGCAAGCCTTATATTTGACGCTGTAACTTTTGAAAACACCATAAAACCTGTACATGAGGGGTATTGTTGTACTCGGGAGACTTCGCTGAACACAAATATTTGTGTTTCAAAACAGTAAAAAGTATCACAGCAATAATATTGTCCGTGTAATGCTGTTTGTGCGTGAAAAATGCAAAAAACGTCACTTTTACTGGCGATATCATCCTTGTAATACATTTTACTGTTTTGAAACACTAATATTTGTGTTCAGCGAAGTCCCCCGAGTAGAACAGTACCCCCCATGTACAGGTTTTATGGTGTCTCGGAAAGTTATAGGGTTAAATATAGTGCTAGCAAATTAAATTCCCTTTACTTTCTGCATGGGTTGTCAGGCAGGTCCTGCTAATTGTAATTAATTAAGATACCTAATTATGTAAAAATATTACATAGATATATATGTAGAATTAATATATGTATATATATATACGTATGTGTATATTTATGTATATATCTATATAATTTTTTTTAAATATTTTTATTTATATATAGGTATATATATAGTGATATATACATATATATTTATGTATATAGATATATATATTATTTCGTTCTACGTGTATTTTGATATATATATATATATATATATATATATATATTAATTTCACAATACAGTTAGAATGAAATAACACACATCTATATATTTTTTAATTATTTATTTTTATTTTTTAAATTTTATTTTTTAACGTATTTACATTTTTATTTTTTTGATATTATATATAAATATATATAACAATAATTATATATATATATATATTTAATCAGTATCAGTCGACGTGTAATTATATATATATTAATAGTAAAATACACCTAGACGGTGTACATGTGTGTATGTATATGTATATATATATATACTTAGATCATATATATATATATATATATATATATATATATATATATATGATCTAAGTATATATTTTGTTTTTTACACTATTTATTTATTTTATTTTTATTTTCAGCCAGCAGTGGGACCACCTGTCATTACAGGCAGCCCCCCTGCTGGCAATACAGAAGCCAGCTATCCCCGGCCATGTGATTGTGGGGTCCTCGCAAGGACCCCACTCTCACACGGCCGGGGGGCTTCGTGGAGGACGGACGTGCCTCGGGGGGCTCCCTGGGAGTCCCCCCCACCGCGGGTAAGTACTGAAAGACTGGAGGGCGTACTATTACGCCCAGCGGCGTTTAGAGCCGCCTATAATAGGGCGTAATAGTACGCCCTCCGGTCTGAAGGGGTTAAAAAAAGTTTTTGTTTGGATATTACCTTCTTGGATAAAAATATTGAGATCCAAAAAGTTAATCGATACCTTACTATAATTTGAAGTTAAAATTATACCTTTGTTATTGTCATTTAAAAATTCTAAAAACAACTTACGAGAGGTCTCTGAACCTTGCCAGATAAAGAATAAATCATCTATGTAACGAAAATAGGAAACCAAGTTTTCCCGCCAACCATGCTCGCCCCAAATAGCCGATGACTCTCAATCAGCCATAAACAGGTTAGCATAGCTGGGGGCAAACCTGGTTCCCATAGCGGTACCCTTTTTTGGATATAAAAGGAGTCATAAAACCAAAAATAATTGTTGTTGTTGTTTAAAATTATTTGAATACCCTCTAATATAAAATCTATCTGAGAAACTGGAATAAAACTTTGTTGTTTTAAAATTTTTCCAACTGACTCGCACCCTAAAGAGTTGGGAATTATAGTGTATAGTGATTGTACATCACAAGTAACCAAAATATAATCTTGGCACCATTTAAAATCTCTCAAAAAAGATAAAAGGGTCATTGAATCTTTTAAATAAGATCTCATTAACTTGACTGAAGGCTGTTGTAAAATATCGATATATTCTGAGAGATTAGAGAAAACAGAATTAATCCCGACACAATAGGTCTACCAGGGGGTTCTTCCATATTTTTATAAATTTTTTGGAGAAAATAGATGACTGGTATTTTTGGATAGGGGATAGTTAAGTAGTTAAATTCCTGTTTATTTAAGATATTTGAGTGTAGTCCCTTGCTTAAAAAATCTTTTAGAATTATTTTGATTTTTGGGGTTGGATCATATGGTAATTTGTCGTAGACTTCACAGTCATTAAGTTGGCGATTAGCTTCTTTAATATACAATGACTTAGATAAAATAACTAAACCTCCAACTTTATCGGCAGGTTTAATGACGATGTCTTCGTCGTTCTGAAGTTCTTTTATTGCTTTGCGCTCCTTTTGTGTCAGATTATAGTAGTCATATTTGTTATGTTTTATTTTTTAAAAGTCTTTTAAAACTAATTTTTCAAAGACCTCTATAGGGCCTGATTTAAAATTTGAAGGATAAAACTTAGAGGAATTTTTTAGGTCTGTATGGATAATGGGACAGTCTGTTGGACTATCAGTGAGCTGATGTTGGGATGTTGGGTTAGTTGTTGTGGGAGTAATTGTATTCTCAGTAAAAAAAAATTTAATAGTGGCTTTCCTTACAAATTTGTTTATATCTAAAAATGCTTGGAAGGGATTAAAATAGTTGGTGGGAGCATATGTCAAACCTTTACTTAAGACCTGAATTTGTTTAGATGTTAAAACTTTATGAGAAAGATTGAAAATTCCAAGTTCTTTTTCGTCATTATTTTGTATTATTGTTGTCTCTCTTTTCTTTCTCTTTTGTAATCTTCCGCCACTTCTCCTTCCTCTATACTTAAGCTTCGTTTCCTTGTTCTGGGGCGATATGGAGTTTGTATATGAGGTAGGTTTTGTGTACGAATGTCTAAAAAATGCTCTTCAATTTCTGAATTAATAGATAATAATTGGTATCTATTGTTGTGCGTATAGTTAGGTGGTGACTTGGGAGATCAGAATATTTGTGCCCAAATCTGGATCTTTGCGGTCTATGTGTAAAAGGTTGTGTGTAACTAGACTTTCTTGTAGTAGTGTAGTGAGGAAAGATATTACTTTGCTGCAGAGGGATTTAGATAGACTGGGGGACTGGGCACTCAAATGGCAGATGAAATTTAATGTTGAAAAATGCAAAGTTATGCACTTCAGCATAAAGAATACACAAGCAACGTATACCCTTAATGGAAGTGAATTAGGGATACCAAGACACGAAAAGGACTTGGGAATTGTTATAGACAACAAACTATGCAACAATGTGCAATGTCAATCAGCAGTGGCTAATGTATGGTCATGCATGAAAAAGGGCATTCATTCTCAGGATGAGAATATCATTTTGCCTCTTTATAAATCACTGGTAAGACCACATCTTGAATATGCTGTGCAATTTTGGGCACCAGTTCTAAAGAAGGATATTATGGCACTAGAAAAAGTGCAGAGGCGGGCTATACAATTAATAAAAGGAATGGAACATATCAGCTATGAAGAAAGATTAACACATTTAAACCTCTTTAGTTTAGAAAAATGTTGCCTGAGAGGTGATATGATAACATTATACAAATATATTCAGGGCCAATACAAACCATTGTGTGGAAATCTATTCACAAACCGGACTTTAAATAGGACATTAATGGAATTAATATAGACTGGAAGAAAGAAGACAAAGGAAAGTTTTTTTTTACTGTAAGAACAATAAGGATGTGGAATTCTCTGCCTGAAGAAGTGGTTTTATCAGAGTCCATACAGATGTTCCAACAGCTACTAGATGCATACTTGCAAAAACAGAATATTTAAGGATATAATCTTTCAATGTACGTTAATAACTGCTTGATCCAAGGATTAATCTGACTGCCATTCTGGGGTCAAGAAGGAATTTTTTTCCTAGCTTGTTGCAAAATTGGAAGTGCTTCAAACTGGGTTTTTTTTGCCTTCTTTTGGATCAACAGCAAAAAACAAATGTGAGGAAGGCTGAACTTGATGGACGCAAGTCACTTTTCAGCTATGTAACTTTGTAACTATGTAAGTTGTGGGGATATTTATGGGATGATAATATTAAACAGTCGAGAATTGGCCACTATTTCAATCCTCTTAGATCTCAGAGATCGTTATCATGTAAGTGAAATGTATTCCATACAAATGAAATCACAATTTGTTATAAAAATAGATTTAATTTATTGTGACAAATAAAATAACAATAATATTAGGCAGCATGCATCATAATAATCAGTGAATATTTAGTATTACATAAGTATGTAATACAATGGCAATGGCTAAACACATTACAAAGCTACAAAATTTCACACAGCCCAGCCATGAGACCTTGGCTAACAGTTAAATCAACTAAGTAAAACAATTTCAATGCTGGCTAGATCCTCCTAGGCTTATAATAACCTATTCTCATGTAATTTTCAATTAAAATAACATTCGAACCAGCTCATTAATCATTTCCTGGAACCATCCAATAAGAATAATCTACCAGATTTTTACAAAAGCCGAATTTTAATTTGCCTAAAAAGATGTCTTATCTTATTTTAGAGCAAATCAATACACCTGGATAAAAACAACGGTATGCTAACATGTGATACTATCACATTAATATATCATTATTCTTAATTCCACCTGCAGAATGGAATGTTTATAACGATATATTCTTTAGTTAACTAAGATTTCTAAATATTGAAATCTGACCGTGATTTATCCAGTCATATATCATGCTATTAGTACATTTTTAATTAATTTAAATTAATTAAATACAACCAGCATAATTGCCAGTTATGTAGGTATTCTCATCAGATGAGTAGGTAGTCCCAGGAAAATGCGAGTGTGTTTGGTTGTATGGAGGTGCGTGAGTAATAGAGAAAAGTGATGTTGGTTAGAAAGTATCAGTAAATTTTAAGTGTCAAGGAGTTTAAGAGTTGAGTGTTAGTCCCAGAGAGTGTCCTGAATCTCTCTCTCTGCATGTCCGAATCTGAATGCCCAAACTCTACCAACCCCCAAACTCCACCAATTAACTTCTCTCTTCCCTTTGTCCTAACTTTTAAAGGGCCAGACTCTCTGTACGTCATTAGTTGATAAAGCAAATAGGAAACTGTAGGTGGGTTCAATCTATGGATCGCAATTTAGGTATTTGATCCGTAGAGGACAGTCTCGCCTTACTAAACCTTCCTATCCAGGAAAGAGTTAACTTTTCCTGATGACAATTTTGATGTCATTTGGCTTATCTAAAATGACAACCATAACTTAAATTTGCTGTCAGTTCAAAGCTTTTGTCTCAGTCTTTGTGGCAACTACTTTGATCGTAATTTGTAAAATTGACAGTTCTAAACTCAATTTCACCCCTTACTTACAATGAGACCTTGTAAAATTTAGAAAGTAAAATTAATTACTTAGTCTTCTCTGTCACTAGTGTCTGTGTTTATATAATGCATTCCTTAGCTCGGGCTCAGTGGTTAGTGAAAGCAAGGAAATTATATGTCTTTGTTATCCTGAAGATAGCAAAATGGAGTCCGCTCTGTTCTGAGTGACTCTGGCAATATACACTTTTAATTTCTTTCTTAGCACAAAATATCTGCCGATATAAATATTCTGACAAAGTATATAATGAGGAAGTTATGAGACAGCTTCTTGACAGAACTAATTATAGAGTCCTTAAGAATGACCCTATACCTTATGTGTCTAAAAGCATCCTCACCATTTTGTATAGGGTATTGAAAGACCAGGTGATTACTTCGTCACAACATTTGTTTCTTTAGAACAAATTCCCCTTGACACCAGTGCTCTATACTCTTCCTAAAATGCACAAAGCTACAGGATCCAGAAGATGGCAGAAACATGCTGGACTGAGGCACACACCTGCACCAATTTCCAAAGGGTTGGCACATGGGATTCCTGTATGCTGTATTGTTCAATGTATGCTGTATATATACTAGTGAGTTTACACTGCGGTTTAAGTGGATATTGCATTTGATAAAAGGATTGTACCCAAAAATTTGCCTCTCTGTGTGTGTCCTTCAATAAATATCAGTAGCACAAAGCATCTGTTGGTGCACACCTAATTTTTTCTTTATTATTGGCCTTACCTCTTGAAAACTCTCTTCCCAAGACTGCATTTTAAGTTACATTTTCATTTTAAATTATGGAAACCACTTGAAGCATTTGTTGTGTTGACCTATTTCAATTGCTTTTGTTAGATTTGTTCATTGCAAACAGATGAAAGTCTGTACATATTGACAATAAGCCTGATTTTTAATGGGGGGGGGGGACTTCTGGCATTCTGCCTGCATCCACCTATAAAAAATTATTCTGGGGACAGATAGCAAATCTGCTGGAAATACTAGCTTCTGCATAAGGTCTAGAAGGTGAGTATATATATTTCTTGGCTTATCATGGCAGCATTTAGCCAATAGGTTAGCTTCTTCCTCTAGCCAATAGGACAGGAAAAAACTTAATCAGTGGGTAGGTATATTAAAGTCCCCATTAGCCCCAGTTCCCCAGTCCCCTGGTATTTTTTCCGGTCCTCTTAGCAAAGCAAAGACAATATATCTGTATACTTTTTTCTTTTTTGCTAACCTGACTATATATGTAGTCTTCACCCTAGATAGGTCAGCCTCCCTTCCCAGGATGCTCAAAGTAACATGTAGCCCAACATCTGTAGATGGGAACCCCTGGAGGCTACAGGGCTTAGTGGTAGTAGGACTGTAGTGCAGACCTTCATATGGCTTTATCCTAGATTCCCCTGTGGGCCTTGGAGAATATAGTGCGCTTGTACAGGCCCCATCTGCCAGTTTAGGAGGATTATGGGACAGCATGCTCAAATTTCATGGATGTGGAGGATGCCATTCTCTGTTTTTAATGGAATACTATGGCCGAATTAGCAAAAAATGGCCCCTAATGACCGTTCGTCGATTCTGTACAGACGTATGCACAAATAGCATGGCTGCAAAATACCAATTTCCATGATAGTGATCGGGGCATTCATGGCCCTTCAATGCATTCATGGCCCTTCAATGCATTCACAAAGATTTCTGGGTGCAGAAGAGTGAAATGCAAACTAAAAACTCTCGAAAAAAATTCAAACTTTATTCTGCTTAGGAATAATTGATTTTTATGCAGTTTGTTGCTTTCAAGTTTGTTTGTTCAGCTTTGCAGGTACAATGTATGTTTCCAATCTTGAAGAAATTTCCAAGTTGCTTTTTAGTGGTAAGTATCTAGTTAAATGCCATTTTGTTCACTCTCCTACGTCCGCTTAGTCCTCCACAATAGACCATAGGTGAGCAATAAAATTTGTGTTTATCATTTGGATTATTTATCAAAGAGTGCGTTAGGGGGTACAGTCTTTTATGACTTTTGTTTCTACAGCCCTCAAGACTAATCGGGCCCTAGATCTCCATCGAGGAAAATATTCCACCTCCTGGTTTCATAAGAACAAGAGTATCATCCAATCCTCATTAAAAAGAGGCCTTATTGCTTTACATTTCTACCCTTCTTCAACAAAAAGTCATCATACCAGTTCCACATATACACTGAGCAAAATTATAAATGTAACACTTTTGTTTTTGCCCCCATTTTTCATGAGCTGAACTTTTTCTATATACACAAAAGGCCTATTTATCTCAAATATTGTTCACAAATCTGTCTAAATCTGTGTTAACCAAAACAAAACAGAAAAGCCTGGCAAACTATCAGGAACCTCGTAGTTCTTAAAAATCTAGAGAAAGGCTAAAAAAGAATCAGGGTAGTTGTTGTTCCTCACCATTTAGGATCACAGTGTTTGGGAGTCCTTGCTAACCTGTTTGAATTATTGGTTTAGCCACCAAAATCAGGTTGATGTCTCTTGGAGGGCTGATAGGAATCTCGTTGGCTCATCACTGCTACAATAGGATAACTATGCTACTGCATAGTAGAAAATAATTATTTCTGTAGGTATATAGATATAGCTACGTGTGTTATGTTACAGGGTTAAAGGAACACTATAGTCACCTAAATTGCTATAGCTAAATAAAGTAGTTTTTGTGTATAGATCATTCCCCTGCAATTTCACTGCTCAATTCACTGTCATTTAGGAGTTAAATCACTTTGTTTCTGTTTATGCAGCCCTAGCCACACCTCCCCTGGCTATGATTGACAGAGCCTTCATGAAAAAAAAAACTGGTTTCACTTTCAAACAGATGTAATTTACCTTAAATAATTGTATCTCAATCTCTAAATTGAACTTTAATCACATACAGGAGGGTTTTGCAGGGTCTAGCAAGCTATTATCATAGCAGGGCATAAGAAAATCTTAATTAAACAGAACTTGTAATAAAGAAAGCCTAAATAGGGCTCTCTTTACAGGAAGTGTTTATGGAAGGCTGTGCAAGTCACATGCAGGGAGGTGTGACTAGGGTTCATAATCAAAGGGATTTAACTCCTAAATGGCAGAGGATTGCACAGTGATGCTGCAGAGGCATGTTCTATAAACCAAAACTGCTTCATTAAGCTAAAGTTGTTCAGGTGACTATAGTGTCCCTTTAACAATTTGTAATACATTTACAGAACATATTAACAGCTGTTTGCTAAACCTGTGGATTGATGTCTGATTATTTTGAGGTGAAAATTATGTTTTGAGGAAAGTACACAAAGCACATTATTCATGTCCGCACCATCAATGAAGCAGCTAAGTAACTAATTTAAAAGTACTGTATGCATTTGGTACTAAGTCATTCACGGATAATTGTGCCTGGGCAAAAGGCCACAACACAAGGACTAATGTAAAAAGTGAAGTGTTATTATTTGTTTAATGGATGAGCAATTGCATTCATACTATAATATGCAAAGTAATTATGCATTTTATCGATGTCAATTTTGTTGGACTCAAAAGACAAACTTTATGAAACTAGAAGTCAAACAAAAAATTGATTGAAAGTAGCGTTCATATATCATTCTGCCATTCTAATAGAGGTAAATTTGTTTCACCATTTTAATGTAAAACTATATTTTATGAGACAAATGACAAAATTTAAAAAAGGTAGAGCTTATTTGTGAATTATCCATTTTAGATTACAGTACTTCTTTATGACGCTCTTTATCTTCTATGAGCTAAAAGCTACTTACAATCACAAAATAGCAGAAAATTATAGGAAAGCTGGTTGAAGATTGTTAAAATTCTTTCCTTTGGTGTAACTAGGTATTTTATCAGTGATTTATTTTGTGGCATCAAGAGAAAGAAGAACATTGCAAGAAAACACTTCAGGTCCTATTTTGCTATTTTTCCCAACGTGTATTTTTTCACAACAATTCTTGTTGAGGATATATATGAAAAAAGGTGGTTAGGTACAGAGTTGTATCCATTTTTGGCTGACATGGTGGTGTAAGTAGATATGTTCAAACACAGCAAGACAGAAGAAGTTCGAGGATAGGAAACGGATAGGAGAAAGATTAAAGAGAGGGAATAGGAATTCAGAGGCTGCACAGTTATCTTTTGCACTGATCAGACTTGTTGGACTTTTTCAATAGTGGCCACGGACTTTTGTAACATTTCTTCATAATTTTTGTTGTATTTTATCTAGCAATCCCTATTTGTGCCATTTGATTTTAAGAGGATTTCCACAGTCGAGCAGTAGTTTTTGCAGCAACGTTGATATGAATTGTAATTGTTTTATGAGATTTATAGATATACAGGGGACATGTTTATTATTATCGCCATTTATATAGCGCCAACAGATTCTGTAGCGCTTTACAATATGTTTAATAAGGAAATTTATGGTATGAGCGGTTAATTTAATAATGTAGTGTTCAAAATCAAATTTGGAGCATTATACTAAAAGTAAAAACATGATACTTATAAAAAATAACTATATTAATTTGCTGGGGGTTGTGTTGCAACCATATGTGTTTTGCATCACCAAAACACTGAATAAGAAAAAATGAATAACGATTAAAAAGCTTTGTGCTACATACTTATCATTATATGGGTTTCATATGTATGCATAGTGTATATCTGTTAAAGCAATTTTGCAAATTGTAACCAAAATCCACATTGTATTCCACCTAGTGATGTTAGCAAGGCAGAAATGAGGACAAGGGTGAAGAGGGATGGTGATCACTGAAGGGATCATGGCAGCAAGGCCTTAGTTCCTATAACAAATTTTGGAGCTAAAGATATGCTGTGTATTCTACTTTTCAATGTAAGCAGTTATTATTCTTTGTAATAAACCATATTGTTTTTATTGCTGCATGCCAGGAAGCGAGACAGCCACGGTATGATCCTCCCCAAGTCTACAAGTATGAGTGGCACTGTACTGCACCATTTTGTTAAATTTATCTACATAGAGGGATTTGAGTTACATTTTATAATATTGATTTTATATATATATATATATATATATATATATATATGTGCATATATTTATATATATTTAATATTATGGTCTAAGATAGAGTGCACTCTAAGGTCTTCATGTAAATAAATAAATAAATAGTTTTTATTGTGCATTGAATTTAGGCAATCCTCGGAGTGCACTCTATCTTGGACCGTATATTTTGGCTTGAGTTTTGCACTAAGGCAAGTACAAGATGGGGAGATACTTGAGTGTCAGGCCAAAGGTAACTATATAATATGTTATATTATATATGCTTAAAACATTTTTTTCAGAACATTACAATATAAAAAATATATTTAAAAAAATCTAAATATTAAATCATTTTAAACGGTTATCCAAAAATATTAAATTGAGACAGTTCCAAATTAATTGCATTTTGGAACTGTGTGAGAGTATTTGGGTTGGTGAGTGTATAAGAAGATTTTGGATTAACTAAAGAATCTGTGAGAGTATTTTTATTTAAATTGCATTGATTACAGCATCAGGGATAGCATGGATTCCACATTATGCTGAAGCGCAGTTATTCATGTCCAGCGTCTTCACATTAATGTTTATTTATTTATTTATTTTTCTCCATTGCTTGCACTTTGTCTACTATAAATTCTTATAGCATTATGTGTAGCACAATGTTCATCCATTTTAGTTTCTAAATATTGCATACTGACAATCAAATCTTGTAGTTCTTACATATGTCCACTACAAATTTTTAAAATCAGATTGTATCACCGTGCATATATATTGGAGCATGTCATAGATTTTTTGTTAAGATGCATGTTAATGAAACAACAAACAAAAAACAAACTCTTTCTCTGTATCACAATGCAAATACTACAATTATAATGGTTTTAATTGTTTACAAATCCACTTTAACAACATGTGAAAGTTCTAGTCAGATATCTAGTGCCTGAGATAATTAATCTTACTTGCTTCACTTGTAATTCAAATTAACCAGCCATGCTCTTTAATAAATATTATCCAGACATTCTCTTTCCACGCTTAACAGACTAATCTACTTTATGGATCACAAGTGTGAGGCCTGATGTAAGCTATGCTGACGTTTGTGTAAATATTCAACATCACATTCAAAATCCAAGATATTTTGCACATGTAAGAAAAAAGCATTAAATGCACACTGTCCAAATCTTCAAAAAAAAGAAGAAAAAAATATGACTATTTGCGATATACCGCCAATGAAAATATGCACGCATTTAATTATATATATTTTTTTATGGCTGTCCAATCACAGATTTCCAAATGCAGCTCAATAGGAAATATTTGCGAAGCATGTGCTTTCAGCAATTGCCTGCCTCTTGAGTTTAGCTCCACCGAGCTAAACAACCAGGAAGTAATGGACAGGCTGTCAAATTGACAGCAAGGAGGTCGTAACAAGGTCCATTTATAAAAGTGCCAATTTCTATTGAAATCTGCAGTTTTTGTAAAAATTAAAAAAGGGGAAAAACACTTCACACTTAAAACACTTCAGCAAGCAAAGTGATTTAGCTTTGTGGAGTGTTCCTATTATAAAAGGTGAAGTACTACAAACCCAAGCCACTTAGAACATCACTATTTCATACATGATTTCAGTACTTATTTTTAGCTGGGGGAATTTGCAAACTTCAGTATGAAACTTTTACTTATATTTCTTCAACAGATTAATATTGTTGCATTAGCTCTTTTAGAGCATGTATTATCCTAAAATGTAGCATGTACTTTATTTATGTATTAAACATATGAGTTCTCCTTAATGGCTCTGATTTTCATCGTTCTACTTTGAAATTTCTTTCCGAATATGCAGCATGGCACCTGAGAGACATCCTAGTCCAGGACGAAAGAAGAAAAAAAAAATAAACTTGACCAGGAAATTGGAGTGTGGTACTAAAGTAGCAAAGAAGAAGGTCAATGAAAAATGGCAATCATTGCATTATCAAAGACTGCAGCAAGCATAACATCTTGTTCTATAAACAGAGGTTAATGATACAAGACAATAAGAAAAATGTTATCAAAGAGCAGTGACATTAAAGATTCTATATCTGGCCAATAGGCATCATAAGTTAAAAGCATTTCAATTATATCAACATTGTTCCCTTCAGGGGTCTTTGCATATTTTGCAAAGACTTTAGATGTGACATCTCTGCTTAATGCGTGGTGTCCATGGCAGGGCTGTATTTGCATCGTGAGTGCCATTAGGCATAACATTTCCAATCTCCCTTCCAATCCCCCTTTTTCCAAACTAATAAAAAAAGAACTTGGAAATTTAAATGTGATAATTGTTGTATGTACACACACATAAAGAATGAGTGTGTATTGTGTGCGCACATGTGTTATTAAAGGAGTGACACTGTTTCTCCACAATGCTGGGTGTAACCCACAAAGACATTAAAGGGATAATATAGGCACAAAAATAAGTTTAGTATGATAAAGCAATTTTAGTGTATACATCATGTCCCTCCAGTCTCACTATAAATTGCCTATAGTTTACTTTTGATACGCAGCCAAAAATAAAACAAAAACAAAAAATGTGAGGAGGAAGGGATTGGACTCAGCACTTAGATAACATACACCAGCTCTGCCTAATGGGAAATATTGCAGTGTCCAAGGGGTGGTATCAAAGGGACATACACTTGCCAGAAACTCTCCATTGCAAGTCCTTTGGTCAGCTTCAGGCACTTCATCTACCAGGAACCCGTGTCACTACCGTTCTTTCACCCATCATGCATTATCCTCCGTAGCCAAATGGCAGAAGGTCTTGTCAGATTTTATCAATCTCACAGTTGACCATAAGACAAGGTTGCCCCTACTTTGTATTACGATATATTTTGATTGAAATTCCAGCATAGTCAATATGAGATATAACCACGACAGAACTCTCTATTATAATGTTTTACATGTCCATGAAGCAAGCAAGAATTGTGTAAATACATTTCTTATATTTGATTATATCACTATAAAATGATCATTAGCAATAATATTTTAATTAGCTTTAGAAAAACAATGATTCTTTAATTATTCTAAATATCATAAAAAGGATACATAACATTTTGAGAATAGGAACTCTATTAAGAAAATCCTTTTTTTCCGAGCATATTTAAGTGATATAATAATAATTTAAGGATGAGATTAAACGTTTATATGAAAGGTTTACTATGTGAGTCAAATAATGTGGCAAAAAGCACTAAAACATAGAAACATAGAAACATAGAATGTGACGGCAGATAAGAACTAGTAATGTCGCGAACACGAAATTTTCGGTTCGCGAACGGCGAACGCGAACTTCCGCAAATGTTCGCGAACCGGCGAACCGGGCGAACCGCCATAGACTTCAATGGGCAGGCGAATTTTAAAACACACAGGGACTCTTTCTGGCCACAATAGTGATGGAAAAGTTGTTTCAAGGGGACTAACACCTGGACTGTGGCATGCGGGGGGGGGATCCATGGCAAAACTCCCATGGAAAATTACACAGTTGATACAGAGTCTGGTTTTAATCCATAAAGGCAGAAATCACCTAACATTCCTAAATCACAATGAATATGGATTGACACCTGACATATGACATATTGACACCTTGACATATGGATTGACACCTGTCCTAAGGATCCCTGACACACTGACACAGAGCAGAATAGGGACTGGTCCCCCTACATAGTGTCATCACTGGCAGATATGGATTGACACCCGTCCCTCAGAGACCATGATACACACCGACACAGAGCAGAATAGACTGTTCCCCTTAACATAGGTCACTTGGCAGATATGGATTGACACCTGTCCTAAGGATCCCTGATACACAATGACGCCATGAGCAGAATAGGAACTGGCAGATATGGATTGACACCTGTCCTAAGGTTCACTGACACTTGAAAACAGGCTAGAGAGGACCCCATGTAGGACTGTTCCTCCTACATAGGTCACTTGGCAGATATGGATTGACACCTGTCCTCAGAGCCCTGATACACTGACACAGATCAGAATAGGACTGTTACCCCCTACATAGGGTCACTTGGCAGATATGGATTGACACCTGTCCTCAGAGACCATGATACACACTGACACAGAGCAGAATAGAGACTGTTCCACAGGGGACACCGTCTTACATAGGGTCACTTGGCAGATATGGATTGACACCTGTCCTCATAGACCATGATACACACTGACACAGAGCAGAATAGGGACTGTTCCCCCTACATCGGGTCACTTGGCAGATATGGATTGACACCTTGTTACAAACTGCTATTTGTAACGGGCCTGCTTCCCTGGGTTGTGGAGAAGCCTATTTGCCAGCCTCCTCCCGCATGACTATGGCCCCTGGGAGATTGTGAAAATGTATGCACTTTTATTTGGTGTGTATGGCCTTTAAGACTGTCAGTGGGCATATTGGGGATTATGGACTCTTTATGTGACTGGTGCTGGCCCTTTAAACACCTTTTTTGGGACATCAGGAAGATTGGGACACTGCCCCTTTAAGGCCGTGTCCTCAGACTTGTTAACCGCAGCATAATTGACAATGCTGGGAGGTCTTTGTTCGTTTGCCGAACACGTGGCGGCGGCCATCTTTGATCAATCGATGAGATCAGCAATATGTAGCCAAATTCATGGAACTAAAATCGGCTACACATTTCCGCGAACTTCCGCTGAGCTCTACCTTCTCCCCTACTGGTTTTACAGCTGCAGAGACTAAGTCCCATTCGACGATGGGACTTAGTCGTTTTTTCAGCCTGAAATAGACCGACCTCACAGCCCAAATCTATGGAACTGTTTTGGGCAGGAAAATGTGCTTGCGGTCGGTCATAAAGGGACCTCCAGCTAACTTTTTAACCCCTGGATGGATTTGGCTGATTTTTGGTTATGTTTATGTTTAAGTGTGCTGATTCCAAATATGTAATTATGAAGATGGGATGTGTAGTTTTAAAGTTACAGGGTATGGCTAAAAACTGTATTTTTACTGCCTGTGTTTAATTATGTTAATCTCTTCCCAAACGTAATTTCGTTCAAAGTGGAGAGAATGTTAAAAAATATATTTTTGTTCGGAGTGTGAGAAATGCTTTTCAGCCGCTTCTAATCTTAAGCATCATTTGAGGAGCCATACAGGAGAGAAACCTTATTTGTGGTGTGTTTAGTATTGTTCTGATCAGTTTAATACCTTTCGCGTCTCCTATCAGTGGACGTGTATATGGCAGCCATTTTAGGAACCGCACAAGGTTCAACAGGCGACAACATTTGTCCATAGAAAACTATCCTGGACATTATGTACAATTTGTATGGATATGGCAGTGATTTCTGTAACAGGGAGATGGAAGAAGATGCTTGTTCGGTCCTCTTACTTCAAATTTGGGGCACTGCGTGGTCAAGCTAATGTGCCACCAGATAGGAGTGGTGTGTTTAGTATTGTTCTGATCAGTTTAATACCTTCCGTGTCTCCTATCAGTGGCAGCCATTTTAGGAACCGTACACCTGGGACCCGAGCAAGGTCACCTCGTTCAACAGGCTTGCAGCGTATCCTCCAGGAAGAAGAGCCTGAACCCTTACCGGGCTGCACCTGTGCTTCTAACTCAGGACATGGAAAGCTGCTCTGGTTCCTGATGAGCCAGTTGCCCGTGAGTTAACATGTCCCGGAGAAGCACTCTGTCCTGTAAAGCCTCACCAAAAAAAAAAAGGAGTGGTGTGTTTAGTAATTGTCTCTGATCAGTTTAATACCTTCGCTGCCTCCTATCAGTGGACGTGGTATATGTATAAGTTACCTTAGGAACCAAGACACCTGGGACTCGAAAGTAAGGTCAATACCCTGCTCAACAGTATGACAAATACTTGTCCCCTGGAAAACTATCCTGGCCATTATGTACAATTTGTATGGATATGGCAGTGATTTCGTAACAGGGAGATGGAAGAAGATGCTTGGTCGGGTCCCTCTTACTCTTCAAATTTGGGGCACCTCAAGTGCTGTCAAGCTAATGTGACACCAGATAGGAGTGGTGTGTTTAGTACTATTTTTATCAGTTTAATACCTTCCGCGTCTCCTATCAGTGGACGTGTACACGGCATTGATTTTCGTAACAGGGAGATGGAAGAAGAGGCTTGGTCGGTCCTCTTACTGCAAATTTGGGGCACTGCGCGGTCAAGCTAATGTGACACCAGATAGGAGTGGTGTGTTTAGTACTATTTTTATCAGTTTAATACCTTCCGCCTCTCCTATCAGTGGACGCGGTAATAATGCAGTGATTTCTAAAAGAGGGAGATGGAAGAAGATGCTTTCATCGTCCTCTTACTGTACCCTAGCACCGCGCCGTCAAGCTAACACGTGACACCAGATAGGAGTGGTGTGTTTAGTACTATTTTATCAGTTTAATACCTCCGCCTCCTATCAGTGGACGGTACACGCAGTGATTTCCCCTGTAACAGGGAGATGGAAGAAGAGGCTTGGTCGGTCCTCTTACTGCAAATTTGGGGCACTGCGCGGTCAAGCTAATGTGACACCAGATAGGAGTGGTGTGTTTAGTACTATTTTTATCAGTTTAATACCTTCCGCGTCTCCTATCAGTGGACATGTACACGGCAGTGATTTCTGTAACAGGGAGATGGAAGAAGATACTTGGTCGGTCCTCTTACTGCAAATTTGGGGCACTGCGCGGTCAAGCTAATGTGACACCAGATAGGAGTGGTGTGTTTAGTACTATTTTTATCAGTTTAATACCTTCCGCGTCTCCTATCAGTGGACGTGTACATGGCAGTGATTTCTGTAACAGGGAGATGGAAGAAGATGTTTGGTCGGTCCTCTTACTGCAAATTTGGGGCACTGCGCGGTCAAGCTAATGTGACACCAGATAGGAGTGGTGTGTTTAGTACTATTTTTATCAGTTTAATACCTTCCGCGTCTCCTATCAGTGGACGTGTACACGCCATTGATTTTTGTAACAGGGAGATGGAAGAAGAGGCTTGGTCGGTCCTCCTAACTGGAGACTGTGTTGCTGTACGGGTGGCAGGTGGAGCCATTTATAAAGTACCCACTGCTTTGCAGACCAGGTATCAGTGGTCAGATGGACCCTTGCCCCAACACTGTGTGCCAGACATGCCATTACTTCCTTTTGCACAGTCGAGTACAGGTTGAGGATTGCCTTTTGCGCAAAGAAATTTTGGCCGGGTACCTCAGACTCCACCAGATTGTATGGTAAAAGCTGGCGGGCTAATAGTTCAGACAAGCCAGGTGTCAGACGCCGGGCAAGGGGTTGACTTTCTGACGCTTGCAGACAACTAACTGCTATTCAATCTATAACAGTGAAAAAAGTTTTGAAGCCACAGTGCAGCACCAGAGGGCCTAAAAATTCGGTATTGTTGCAGCCGCTGCTGTAGCAGCGGCCAGAAAAAATGATGTTTGTTTCACAGGCAGAAAGTGCCCTAAAACATGGTGGCTTGAACCCTAGTTGGTGGCGGATAAGTCACGCAAGTCAACCGGCATTCAGAGCTAAAATAAAGCAGCGTGTGGACCATTTTTAGCCCAAGGCAGCTCATCTCATCAGGCCTTTTTTACATAGGGTCACTTGGCAGATATGGATTGACACCTGTCCTAGGGATCCCTGATACACACCGACACAGAGCAGAATAGGGACTGTTCCTCCTACATAGGGTCACATGGCAGATATGGATTGACACCTGTCCTCAGAGCCCCTGATACACACTGACACAGAGCAGAATAGGGACTGTTCCTCCTACATCGGGTCACTTGGCAGATATGGATTGACACATGTCCTAAGGATCCCTGATACACACTGACACAGAGCAGAATAGGGACTGTTCCTCCTACATCGGGTCACTTGGCAGATATGGATTGACACATGTCCTAAGGATCCCTGATACACACAGACACAGAGCAGAATAGGGACTGTTCCTCCTACATCGGGTCACTTGGCAGATATGGATTGAAACATGTCCTAAGGATCCCTGATACACACTGACACAGAGCAGAATAGGGACTGTTCCTCCTACATCGGGTCACTTGGCAGATATGGATTGACACTGTCCACAAGGACAAGCTTCAGACTTCCTGGCAGGGCCCATACAAGGTGGTAGAGCAGGTTTGTGATCGGTGCGGTCACAGGCACGAGAGGCAAGCGCATGCTCCATGTGAACAACCTCAGACGCCTATCCTATGCCCCGGATAGACGAGCTCCTAGACAAAATGGCCAGAGGCCAGTACCTCACCACAATAGATCTGTGCAAGGTGTACTGGCAAATTCCATTAGCCGAGGACGCCATCCACAAGTCGGCATTTGTCACCTTGTTTGGCCTGTATCAGTTTAAGGCCATGCCATTCGGGATGAAGAATGCCCCGGCTAACTTTCAGAGGATGGTAGATCTGCTACTGGATGGGTTTCAGGAGTATGCCTGCGCCTACTTGGATGATATAGCCATTTTTAGCTGCTCCTGGCCCAAACACCTGACCCACATAGGAGCCGTACTAGACCGGATTAGGGAGTCCGGACTGACCCTAAAGCCCAGTAAGTGCCATATAGGAACGCGTAAAAACCTCCCCAAGATAGTAGTATAGGCCCCAGAGTGTGAACAGGCCTTCCAACAGCTCAAGACGGCGCTCATTAAATCACCTGTACTTTCTGCTCCTGATCCAACTAAACACTTTCTCGTCCATACAGACGCTTCTATGTTTGGATTGGGAGCAGTACTGAGCAGATGGCAACCCGGAGCAGATGGCAACCAGGGGCTTATCTAAGCCATAAACTTTTGCCCAGGGAAGTAGATACACTGCCATTGAAAAGGAGTGCTTGGCGGTGGTGTGGGCCCTCAAAAAGCTGCAACCTTACTTGTATGGACAACCGTTTACCTTACTCACAGATCACAACAAATTTGGGGCACTGCGCGTGCAATCTAATGTGCCACCAGATAGGAGTGGTGTGTTTAGTACCATTGTTATCAGTTTAATCACTGTTATGTCCCCTATCCGTTGATGTGGAGCAA
>OW240917.1:26503210-26546521 GCA_933207985.1 Pelobates cultripes
AGAAGCTGGCAGCAGTGGCAGACAACTGACTGCTATTCAATCTATAACAGTGAAAAAAGTTTTTTGTTTTTAAATCTAAGCTATTGTGACACCAGATGTAAGTGGTGGCACTGACTGGGGAAATGGGCACAGTATGCACTGTGAGCCTGACACAGAAGCTGCAGCAGTGGCAGACAACTGACTGCTATTCAATCTATAACAGTGAAAAAAGTTTTTTGTTTTTAAATCCAAGCTATTGTGACACCAGATGTAATTGGTGGCACTGACTGGGGAAATGGGCACTGTGTCACCACAGAAGCTGGCAGCAGTGGCAGACAACTAAGTGCATTTACATTACATAGAAAAAAAAAATAAAAAAAAAGCATACCCTTATCCCTAACCTAGCTATGCTTTTCCCTATCTTATGAACAGCAGCTACACTTTCCCTCCTCTTACTAAGCATGCAGCTTGAGAATGAATCTAAAATGGATGCTGTCCAGTAGGTGGGAGGGTCTGCTAGGGAGGCTGTGCTGCTAATTGGCTGGAATGTGTCTGCTGACTGTGAGGTACAGGGTCAAAGTTTACTCAATGATGACGAATAGGGGGCGGGTCGAACCGCGCATATGTTCGCCCGCCGTGGCGAACGCGAACATGCTATGTTCGCCAGGAACCGTTCGCCGGCGAACCGTTCGGTACATCACTATAAATGATATGTATATACCATCAAAAAGGGAATACAAGAAAATAAACATCACTACAAAAGATGATAATATCTGTATTTATTTATTTTTAAAAATATATCATGTTTTGTTTGTAGAGAGGCAGTTCTTGCAGAAGGGATGTACTCTAAGACACCTATCTCTCCTCCAGTTGATTGCAGCCTATGATAGATAGGTGGAATTTCCTATAATTAATAGGAGTGTCGTTGAGGATCGCTCTCCTTTTTAATTTAACTTGTGGTCATTCTGTTTCAGCCCCAGGCAAAGCCATGCATTAAAGTCGAAACGCGTGTCGATCACTTTGCCATCTCTTTTTAGTTATTTACTTCACTATATTTGGGCATGGTGTAATAGAGGGTGTGGTGGGGATTGTAATAGTCAGGTCTTGATATTGCGATGTTATTAGAAGGAACCTTGGTCCACTATGGTGTTTGTGTGAATAAGCCGCAGCGAGTCTGACTATATATATGTTAGCTACTGTAGCGGACCGCCTGGTAACCCGAATGGTTACCTCTGCTAATCCCTCCCTTTAGCCGCTCAGGAACCCTTACAACAGGTGGACATCCATTTCCGCACCCAGTAACTGGACGAAACACAGCTCTGGGAGTACAACACGATTTTATTTTGCCACACACGGCTTTTTTGCATAACCACTTGCAAGGGGTCTTCCACACAAACACACATAGGTTTCCATCCCAGGATCCTCTGTACCAGGGAGCCCAGGCGCAGGAAAAGGTACAGAAAGCCCGCCACACATACAAGGGGTCTCCCACAATAAACAACAGGGGTCTTCATCCCAGAATCCTCTCTTCCTGGGAGGCCAGGTGAAGTAAAAGGAATCTAGTCTCTCTGTCTCCCAGGCACAGAAAGCCAGACAAACTGGCCAGTGCCCCAAAAGTGTTCCCACCAACCTCAAGAACCCTCACACCGTGCATTTCCTGACTGATCTCTGTTCGTGAGGCTCCTGTGCCAGGGAAGCGCCTCCTTTCGGGATACGAATGATCCTCCTGGTTGGTGTTCGTCTATACGAAATGGCGGCCACCCAGGGGAGCACTCATTATTTACTTCCCTTGCAGTTTTGCATTTATGTTGCAGGCATGAATGTTCTAATTAATTGGGGTGAACACCTGGGCACTGGGCATGTCCCCGTTCGGATGGTGGTTTTTATGCTGATGGGTCAGGAATACATCTTTGTGTTGCTGACCCTATAGTGTTCCTTTAAGCATTGGCTTACGTGTAGATCTTATTGCTACAGACCCAGGTGTCACTTTATGAATCAGAGTTTGATAAACTGTCTCCAGTTACATTATTTAAGGTGGATACTATTTAACCACGCCTCCCTGCTCTGTCAGTCCCTGCATTGGCTTCCAGTTAGATATAGGGCTAAAAATGCTGGTGCTTGCTTACAAGTCTCTACATAATACTGCTCCAACCTACCAATCCTCCCTACTACACAAGTATGTCCCGTCGAGGCCCCTACGCTCTGCCAAAGACCTACGTGTATCCTCTGTCCGTACTCCCACCTCTAACGCTTGCCTCCAAGACTTTTCCAGGGCTGCACCTCTTCTGCGGAACTCCCTTCCCTTCTCCATAAGAATTTCACCCAGTCTCCACTCATTCAAAAAATCATTGAAAACTCACTTCTTCAAGAAAGCATATCAATTAAACTGTTTGCAGGTTTTTATCCCCCACCCTCCATGACTCCTCTCCTGTAACTTTCAAAAATTACCTACTAAGCCCTCAGTGAATACTTTTCTAACAGCCTACTTCGTACCCCTACTTTTATGTCCACTCCCTCTAGAATGTAAGCTCATTGAGTAGGGTCCTCCACCTCTCTGTTCCTGTACGTCCAGTAGTCTGGTTTCAATTACATGTCTGTTAGTCCATCCATTGTACAGTGCTACGTAATCTGATGGCGCTAAATAAATAATAAAATCATAATAATAACTTACACAGAAGAAATCTACCACATTGAAGTTGCAGTTTCAATCATTTTACCTAACACAAAATTGTCATGCAATTCCTTTATTTAACACAACTAGGACTTATTTGGAACTAATTTCCTTGCACACAGATAGCAAAGCACGAGTATGAGAAGGAAAAGTCTGCTGGGCAATATATGCGTCTAACCTTATCTTTGGGGTTTTTTCAACATAGAACTGAATGTGAATATTGCATTCAAGTGATTAGACCCCCTTTCTTTATTATGATCATTCTCTTGGTACATGATTCAACCCTTTTAGCTCACAAAGAAGGACATTTATATACATAGCACAATAGTTATTGTTTCTTCTGATTAGTCAATGTCTTTTAGGCCTGCCTACTCTTTTTAATTAAACATTTGTTTATGTATACATTTTTACAATGAATAAACAAACATATCAACTTTTCTAGACTTTTTCTGTGCTCCCTTTTTGGGGATATAAACATAGAAATATAGAATGTGACAGCACATAAGAACCATTTGGCCCATCTAGTCTGCCCAAATTTCTAAATACTTTCATTAGTCCCTGGCCTTACCTTATATCTTGGAAAGCCTTATGCCTATCCCACACATGCTTAAAGGACCACTATAGTGCCAGGAAAACAAACTAATTTTCCTGGCTCTATAGGGTCTTTAGGTACCCCCACCCTCAGGGTCCCACTCCCGCCGGGCTGAAGGGGGAGGAAGGTGATAATCACTTACCTTTCTCCAGCACCGGGCTCCCTCGGCACTGGGGAAATCTCCACCCTCTTCCAACGTCAGCGTTCAATCAGTCCATAGGAAAGCATTTCTCAATGCTTACCTATGGACCGCAGCATCTAGCAGCTGTCAATGAGGCAGCCACTAGAGGCTGGATTAACCCTAATGTAAACATAGCAGTTTCTCTAAAACTGCTATGTTTACTGCTGCAGGGTTAACCCTAGATGGACCTGGCACCCAGACCACTTCATTGAGCTGAAGTGGTCTGGGTGCCTATAGTGGTCCTTTAAACTCCCTCACTGTGTTAAGCTCTACTACTTCAGATAGAAGACTATTCCATGTGACCCCAACCTTTTCAGTAAAGTAATGCTTCCTGATATTATTTTCTAAAACTTTCCCCCTCTAATTTAAGACTATGTCCTCTTGTTGTGGTAGCTATTCTTCTTTAAAATATAGTCTCCTCTTTTACTGTGTTGATTCACTTTATATATTTAAATGTTTCTATCATATCCCCCCTGTCTTGTCTTTCCTCCAAGCTATACATGTTTAGATCCTTTAACCTTTTCTGGTAAGTTTTATCCTGCAATTCATGAACCAGTTTTGCAGCCCTTCTCTGAACTTTCTCTAAAGTATCAATATCCTTCTGGAGATATGGTTTCCAGTACTGCGTACAATACTCCAAGTGAGGTCTCATCAGTGTTCTGTACAATGGCATGAGTACGTCCCCCTTCCTACTGCTAATACATCTCCCTATACAACCAAGCATTCTGCTAGCATTTCCTGCTGCTCTATTAGATTTTTTGCCTACTTTTAAGTCATCAGCTGGGATATTTGGTTGAGTGTTGTGCTACTAATTTCTGGTTTTGGAGTACAATATCTCTGCTCTCCATTTGCCTTTATCCTTCTTCTGTTACTCCAATGATGATGATTTCTTCTACACTTGGTTCCAGTTCATTATCTTGGTTATACTAGCTTTTGCTGACCTTAACTTGTCTTGAGTATACCTCTATACTCTATATGGGCCTTTTTCCTACTAAAGTTAAGAGATTGTTGTGTATCAATGTTCGTAGATATTACAAAGAATTACAAAGAATGCAACCTTGCTCTCTGATTGTCTGCAATGTCTCTTAGGGTTGATCTCTGTACACAGACTTGCTTTACTTTTAACCTGCATTCTGTTATCTGCTATAGATACATTCTTCTGCTGCAGTTTTTGTTGCTGTAATAGCTTTCTGACTAATAAAGATAAATCCGATCTGCTCCAATGCCCCACCAATCAGTCTGAATTGTGTTACCATTTTTGTTTTGTTACATCATTGCATTGGCTTTTGATCTGCTGTATACTGAAATGTCTGTTACATTGTGTGTTATTTTCAGTCAATCAATCACTACAGACTTCAAAGACTTCCTATAACGATGAGCAACCTCTGCAAGCTGGTACTATTCCAAATAAAATGATCACTATTATTGCAGAAAGGGCAATAATGAAATAAAGACATAATTAAGATATGCTCAAGTAGTTGAAACTGAAGTAGGAAAGCCACTCTCTTTCAATCCTAGGTTCCTAACTAGACCTGAGGTGGTGCTTAACTAGACTTGAGGTGGTCCAAATCTTCAATCAATTACTAAGCAAAAAAAAAGAGAACAAGATGGTCCAGGAAGTCAAAGTTGAATAGTAAGCAGATGTATTGGAGAAACACAGCAACATTTTACCTCAACTGAGGTCTTTATCAAGCTTGTATAGGTCTCTTACCAGCTCCTCAGGTTGCCTAAGCATTTTCTGAATATCTATTGCATCTGTCATTTTTCCCTTTCTTTGCCAAGGAAATTAGTCTATCTAGTGGAGTTATGTCTGCGTATGGACATATACTAATTCTTAATAGTCTGTATTTCAATGACTGCTCCAAACATCAAAAACACTAGAACAAGCTGGTTCAATCTCACGGTAAGATATCAAAACATTATAGTATGGTTTGACACCTGATCTGGCCACTGCTGGGTACCGACAGATGCATTGATTTTCTCTTACATGAGGAGAAACTGGATCTCTCTGTTAAGTAGAGTCTGGTCCTGCATGGCCTTGTATTGCTCTGTGTAGTATTTGGATTCTCCTGCACAAGACCAGACACAAAGGACGTGGCTGCAGGGACTTGGCAGGACCTGAGTAAGTTGTCAAACTAAAAAAGTGGTTATAGTACTTGGAGTGTTTGTTTAACATGCAATATTTCTACTCTGTGACATATTTTTCTGTAAGTTTAATATATATTGGCATTTATCTGTTTTATACATTCATCAATCAGTTATCATGTGCAGGATAGAATAGGAAACCTACAGATAACTCTCTATTTTCTCTAAGTTTGTTTTTCACTCGACATCAACAATTTATCAGCACTAAATTAAACAGCAAGGCTCATTTAATATAAATCAATTTATAAATCTTTTTTCAGAGATGCGTGAACTAATTACATTTTTTTTAAAGTAGCAAAAATACTGTAAATCTAAATAAAATCAAACATTTTCAGCAAACTACTCATATCATGAAGCCTGCACATTTTAAAATAAAACCATATGCATGCTGGAAATCAAAGATGTGCAGCAAACTGAGTTGGCAATCTTAAAACATTACGTATTTCTAGTAGGTAGAAGATGACTAAAGAAAAACAAATGCCTATCAATCCTAAACATTGCAAAGGTAAACCTGCAACTATAAATTAATATATGAAATATTTTTTATTTTAACAAAATAAGCCTTTTAGTATCACAGTAGATAGCATGCAGGGATACAAAACAAAGTTAAGCAATACATGCTAGGGTCTGTGAGACCCCAGTATTAAATAGAAAGAGAGACAATCGTTTCCCACCCTGAGAAAGCTAATCAGCTCTCTCATAACATTGAGAAGAAAATAATAAAAAATATTGTTGGGTCAATTAGACCCCATCATTAAAAGAACACAACCAGCACCACAATCACTACAATGCACCATTCTGTTCTGGCAGGATTCCTGAACCTATATATTTTATGTTTGCTGTTAGACCTGTTACTTGTTCACGTGTTATGAACTGAAAGTCCCATATGGTCATCATTAGGCTGAGCACTCAATATGAGAATGAAGCTGGTTGATAAGGTAAAGAACTATATCTGCATTGTATCAGAGTACCTATGTCAGTTCCTTGACTGCTCCTTCCCTTACCAAGTCTATTGATTTTTTAATAGCATCGGCAATAATCATCCAGAGGGGCAAAAACATAAGAATAGAAACATAGAAACATAAAAACATAGAATGTGACAGCAGATAAGAACCATTTGGCCCATCTAACCTGCCCAATTTTCTAAATACTTTTATTAGTCCCTGGCCTTATCTTTTAGCTAAGATAGCCTTATGCCTATCCCACGCATGCTTAAACTCTTTTACTGTGTTAACCTCTACCACTTCAGCTAGAAGGCTATTCCATGCATCCACTACCCTCTCAGTAAAGTAATACTTCCTGATATTATTTTTAAACCTTTGCCCCTCTAATGTAAGACTATGTCCTCTTGTTGTGGTAGTTTTTCTTCTTTTAAATATAGTGTCATCCTTTACTGTGTTGATTCCCTTTATGTATTTAAATATTTCTATCATATATCCCCCACGTTCTTGTCTTTCCTTCAATCTATACATGTTAAGGTGCTTTAACCTTTCCTTGTCTTATCCTGCAATCCATGAACCAGTTTAGTAGCCCTTCTCTGAACTCTCTCTAAAGTATCAATATCCTTCTGAAAATACGGTCTCCAGTACTGCGTACAATTCTCCAAGTACAGTCTCACCAGTGTTCTGTACAATGGCATGAGTACTTCCCTCTTTCTACTGCTAATACCTCTCCCTATACAACTAACCATTCTGCTAGCATTTCCTGCTTCTCTATTACATTGTCTGCCTACCTTTAAGTCATCTGAAATAATTACCCCTAAATTCCTTTCCTCAGATGTTGTGGTTTGATAGGACTCTATCAAATATTCTGTACTCTGCCCTTGGGTTTTTACATCCAAGATGCATTATCTTGCACTTATCCACATTAAATGTCAGTTGCAACAACTCTGACCATTTTTCTAGTTTACCTAAATTATTTGCCATTTGGCTCATCCATCTTGGAACATCAACCCGTTTACATATCTTAGTATCATCAGCAAAAAGACATACCTTACCCTCAAGACCTTTTGCAATATCACAAATAAAAATATTAAAGAGAATGGGTTCAAGTACAGATCCCTGGGATACCCCACTGGTAACAAGACCATGCTTCGCATATACTCCATTGACTACAACCCTCTGTTGCCTGTCACTCAGCCACTGCCTTACCCATTCAACAATATTGGAATCCAAACTTAAAGATTGCAGTTTATTGATAAGCCTTCTATGTGCAACAGTGTCAAATGCCCAACTGAAATCTCTGATCTTGAAATCCATGTGATTTTAGATGTTCAAGAATTCAGTATGACCTTTTGTGCACGAATCATAATAAACTCCCCAACACTCTATGTATACTACCACCTCTTCATCTTTAATTTCCTCCTCTCTTACCAACTCATACCTTGACTTTTTTGGTAAAGCTTTCTGAATGTCTCGTTTTTTACATCTGCAGCAAATGAGCTAAGATGCATATGATCCTGTGCAGTACAATACTATTGCAAACTTTCCTTAATTAAACCTAAAAATCTCACGTTGGAGCAATCTGTCATCAGGAAGAAAAATATCACTTTTACTTTAGCAGTAAAAAAAATAGTTTCTTGCTAAATGCGGCATTGACATTGACCAAAATGGAATGCTATTCTTTCCTACTATTCAGGAATTAATACAACATTATAACCTTGCAAACCTTATTATAGTGAATTATAAAAATGTAAATTATGATGTAATAAAGAAAACTGCATAGACTGATGAAACGACTCTTATTGCAAGTCAAATGTCTGTTCCAACAATTTCAATTTAGTATGATTTTAAGAGCCTAACGGTTCTAAATTGTTGTGTCTAGGTGAATTGCCTAAGTTTCATACTTGAAGAGGAGGTCAAAGCAGAACATGAAAGCCTGAAGAAAATAATTAAATTTGAGTCTAATGTGTTTATAAAGAATATATTGCTAACAACCCTGTTCTCTGTTTAAAGCAAGTGTCTGAAAGGACATTCAACCCATTTCATTAATATGACATCATTCCAACTTTCAAGAAGAACCGGACATTGTTCTGGATAGAGTAATGCTACTGGGGATATAAGATGCTGGAGACAATATCTGAAGCCTGTTTTATTCTTGATCTAGAAAACTTCAATTAAAAGTGGTGAACACACCCACTGTTTTCAGGAATGAAATATTGAGAACTTCCCATTAGAAATTAAAAAGTATTGGTAGAAGAATACTTTACATTGTAAAATGAAGCTTTTAAATCAGACAGTGAATTTTTGTGTCTTAACATTAAAAATGTATTTCCCAAAATTGTTTTACAAGTCATAATCTCCAACTTCAAAACATTTGCTTGTCTTCACAGCTCTCAGAAAGTAAAACATTGGACAGTCCTACTGTGATGGGACTTTCAAGGTTTGTCGTGTTGATGATATCATGGACAATGCATGTTATTCAATTAGTTCATGAGTCATGAGTGTGTGGAAGACCACATATCTAAAGGCAGATAATTAATTTTATATTATTATGGATATGCAGTAATTATACAATTGGTAAAAACTATGAAGAAGAGTTTTATCTAGATGAAGTGAAGATGATGGCCAGTATTTGCAAAGTGTTACTTGTATCAAATGATAACATATGAGATATGCCTAAAGTAAATTTTCAAGGTATGACATATAATGATAGTCTTGAAAAAGAAAAATGAAAATATTAATTGAAATCCCTTCATGACATTTTCAGTTACAATGACAAAGTGATGAAGTTATAAATTGAGACAGCATTTTTGACCATGCTGTAAATGCATAATGAAACTGAGTATGCTTAGATTGAAATATTCACAGCAGAAAGCAGTTTATAGTCACTTTATTTATTAAAATTGAATCCAGGTCTTCAACAGTTGAGGAAGGATCAACATGAGGTCAAGTAGTTGAAGCAGGACCTGTATGAGTATGTACCCTCAAATATTTATTATCCAGTCATCTATCAAGCCTCCAAGATTTTAAAGCTTCAGATATGAAGTTTAGGATATGTTTCTAAGAGGTGGATGGCAAAGGTCCTCCTATTTCCTGGATCAATCTGTTTGGCACCTTTTGCAACATGTTTATTATTACTTATTTATTTATTTAGTTTTAATTTTCTTAGACAGAAATTAATAGTCAATTTAAAAAAAATTAATAATTGGAAAAAAACACCATGGGTGTCCAGAGACCTAGTATTCTTCTCTTAGACCAATTGTCTAAACTTAAAATGCACAGAAAAAAAAGAGGATAAAAAATAGGAAAAGAAAAAGGGTTTGATGCAAAATTTAAACAAATTCAACTCTTTCAGGGTTATTCACTAAAGACTAGATGGACAAAATCCATGGACACTGACTAAATTCCAACTACAGTTTCAAGACTTTGTTTACTAAAGTCATTTTTGGTCAGAATTTGGTTAGCTCAAGTGAATCTGCACCAATCTGAAGATTCATTCAGTCTCTAGATTAAAAGTATTGCTTTTGCATCCAAATCCTATACAAAGTATAGGATTGTGAATGTTCACAAAGTACTAGTTTAATAACATTTGGAACAAAATGCTTATGGCAAAAATTATCAGTCACTTATGTGATGGTAGTCACCATCACTGGGGGGCTGAAGATGGACAGATTACTCCTACGTTTTAGTCCCCTGTGGCCATTATAGGTACAGGGTGTGTAATGTATTTGTTTGTTAGTTTTTCTCCTTCCTGAAGCACTACTGTTGTCCTGTTATTAACTAGGAAGCGAGCTTGGCTGAGGTACCCAGTCGGGGTGCCAAGCAGTCCATCACATCTTACTTTTTTGCAAGTTAATGATACTTTTAAGTCATTTGGCAAATATTTAAAAACCCATGGTAATGCAAGGGTGAATTAAGTAGGGACTAGCTAGTTGCCACATTAAAAAAGTAAAATAAATAAAATAACTATGGGGGTCAATAAGATCCTATATGACAACAAGTGAGGATTAAAATCTTTCTAGGCTCCCATCTGCCATGTGGTAGGTCAGCGCTGTCAGTATATTTATACTGGCAGACATTTTGTGTTAAGACAGAAATTAAAAGTGTATACAGAACAGATGTGACTCCATTTTGTAACAGAATACAAAATTACAGACACATTTCTTTCTCTTTGTACTCTAGTCACTCAAGCCTGAGCTAAGGAATGCAACTAATGTAAACATTGGCAGAGATAAGACATGATGTCTGCAGCAAGGGGGGGTTTAACACAGCAACCCAGAGAGAAATATATATATATATATATATATATATATATATATATATATATATATATATATATATATATATACACTATCCACATATAACTAACTATAATTATATTAATCATATATAAACAGTACTAAGTTAATATAGAATATTCATTTATATAATATCAATGAAGAAATGTCATATTATTTACTAACATAAGTGGAATATGTGTAATAGACATGTATAAATCACATGTGTAACATTACTATGTGCTACACACAGCTGCACACAAGAAAACCAGACACATGATTACCAATGACAGATAACACTAAGTGATTCATTTTACTTTTTAAAAACTAACAGAATCTTACAAAGTTCCATTGTATAGAGAGGTGAAGAAGAGTTTAGGACATGTCAGAAATCTAACGTATATCTAAAATTGTAGACACAAGTCTGGTTGAATCCAACCAAAACTCTTTGGAGTGTGACAGCTTTTTAATAGATGGGCATAATAAGGATTAGGATTTGTGACGTCAAACACATCACAAAATTCAGTTAATCCATTATACAGCTACTGACCAAAATCTAGATGATAGTCTGCAGGGAAGACACGCCCACCTTACTCTATTGGTCACTATCGACTAATGACGTATAGAGAACTTCTCCTTTAAAAATTAAGGACAAAAGATAGAGAGACACTATCTGTGAGGGACTCACACCTAACATCTGAGGGCTAACATCTAAGATCTGACATCTGGAGCCAAAGCTGGACACACCTAATTATTCGTATCTTTTCCAACTAACACATAACTTAGAAATTCTTTAAAATTCAGAACTCTGAAAACGTTTCTCTTTTCACACAATTCTCAATACTCATATCTGCATACACCATTTTTAGGATACATCTCCAAGCCTGAAAATGCCAATCAATCAGAATGCTCTAATAGGCAAGTCTCAAGAGAACTGGAACTTTGTTCCAGATCAAATTTTGGCCAATTCTGCCGAATTGATGGAAAATGAACCGATTCATAACAAATTGAAAAAAAATATTTTGGATCCACTCATTTTGATAAGAATACTAAAATATTTATCTACTAAGCAGCTGAAAGAACAAAACTAACAAAAGGTATTTTCTTAGTTTTGTTCTTTCAACTGTTTATTAGCTTCCAAATGTGTTATCTTTAAATATGACAATCCCACACAATTAAGAAAAGGGCTTTTCTTAATCTTGATCCTTTAGCTGTTTGGCAGTTAACTCCCTAATTTGCTATCCTTGTGTGGGATTGCCACAATTAAGGATACCAAATTAGGGAGTTATCTACACAATAGCCAAAAGATCAAAATTAAGAAAATGGCTTTTCAACATTTTGATCTTTCAGCTGTTTAACAGATAACTCCCTAAAGTGGTACTTTTGTAACATTGTGACCTTTGAATCACTTTTATTCATTTCCCTTTGGGAATAACGGGCATCCATATTTTGAAAAATAACACAATTTTATGGTGAAAATCAGCTTGAACGCATTCATATTTTCCAAATTTCAAATAAACTGAAAGTCAAATGTTAATGAATTGATACAAAACAAAATAAATTTCACATTTTTATTCGTTTCTACACAAATTTACCCAATTGCCATTGAGATTATTTGATTCTTCAACATGTTCTAGTATTTACTAATTAGTTCCTATTGTTTATTTCTATTCATAGTTTGTTTCAGCTGAGATAATGTTGGTATATTTGCAACTTCAGAATGTTCCCCTGAGAAAAGCACATGCACCCATGTGTACTCTCATGCATGGATCAAATATGGGTAAAGAATTTCAGTTTCATAAATATATATTCTGTACCATGAAGAAAAAAAACAACAACTTACAAATTTGCAAAACAAGCTAATTGTATTTGAACTAACTGCTGCAACAATATAGATTTAAACATATTTAAATTTATTTTAATTACAATATTTTTCTTTTCTGCTTGTGTCAGATTTTCCAGATGTTGTTGGGAAAAACAGAAACCAGGTACCGCAAACATTCAGTAATTAGGCGAGCCAATTAACTAATTGCAATCTTCTGTCAGCTATTTAGAAAACACAATCTAAAATCATGCATAAACAGAGGAAACAAGGTTTATGTAACTGTTTGTGAAGGAAAATTAATCAAAACTTTAAGGCAAATAAATGCAAATAGGAAACTGAGAAAAATGGATTTCATCCAAATACACTAAGTAATTTGAAATATGCTTTCGGTAGACCTCTTCACTCATAAACTTGATAGAGATTCAATCAATGTATCTCTAAAAGAAAAATAGCTTTGTTTATTTGCAGTTACAGACAAGTAAGTACATTGTAACTATTAAAATGTAATTAAGACCATTTCACAGGAAATAAAAAGTTTAACTCTTCAAAGGAACACGCTATACACCAAAGGGACTTTAGCTTAATGAAGCGGTCTTGGTGTATAGATCATACCCCTGCAGTCAAACTACTTAATCCTCTGTCATTTAGATTACTTTGATTATGCATCCATAGCCCTGCCTCCCCTGACAGAGGCTTACACAGCCTTCATACACACTTGTTGATTTTTTTAGTTTCTCTTATAGCACAGTATGTTTATTTTCAAATGTATTATCCTCTGCTTTGTTAATAGCCTGCTTGAGCCTGCAATAACCTCCTGTATGTGATTCAAGTTTAAGCTGGAGATAAGAACTTCTAGACCAGGTTTAGGCAATCTTTGGACTACATCTCCTTTGATGCTTTACCAGCATTTTGACTGTAAGAGCATTAGAGGGGATGTAGTCCACAGCAACTCCTAAATGGCAAAGAATTGCCTACATCAAAACTGCTTAATTAAAATGAAGCTGTGTTGATGCTTAGATTATTTCTTTAAAGAACAAATATATTTTATGAAGTTATCAAAGTTAGTTCCTAAAGACCCAACGCCTGTATGGCATGTTCTTATTATTAAGCACTGACGGTTCTCATTCAAAATAATTACATCCCCTGGATGTTTGGCAAAAGTAACATTCCCAGGACGTACCTGGAAACCAGAGCAATCTGAATGTACTTTTCCTGGTTAAATACTTTGTTGTTATTATTATTATTATTATTATTATTATTATTATTATTATTAATATTATTAATATGCAGGGCATTTGATTGTAGTATATGGGATCTGAAGATCTGATATTGATAATGAATTAATACTTTATTTTAGAGTGTTAGGGTCTAATGAAGGTTGTTGTTGTTGCAAGGTACTAGGATATATATACAGTTGCAAGAAAAAGTATGTGAACCCTTTGGAATGATATGGATTTCTGCACAAATTGGTCATAAAATGTGATCTGATCATCATCTAAGTCACAACAATAGACAATCACAGTCTGCTTAAACTAATAACACACAAAGAATGAAATGTTGCCATGTTTTTATTGAACACACCATGTAAACATTCTCTATGAAAAAAAGTGTAATTTCCAATCAGATCTTATTATTTTAGAGGATTTTATTACTTGCCCTATTAATTTAACATTAATCACACACAGGAGGTTGCTGTAGGTTCTAGCTTACAACAAAATTGGAGGTAAGACATTCTAAATTAAACACACTGTTCAATAAGGAAAGTTAGAACAGGTAGCTCTTTTTTCAAGATGTGCATAAACACAGTGATTTAACTTCTTTAACTAGCTGGGCACAATATAAAGATATCTATAAAATACATAGAGCTGAGTACAATACTGTCACATTGTGCCTTGTTCTGTGGATCAGTCTGGTGATGGCTTCTGGTATTCAGTACTCTTTTTACAATTCTTGTTTAGTTTTTCTTGTTTTTTTGGTTTTCTATTCCATGTCTGGTTTTCCTTATGCTGGGTTTTCTGGGTTCATTCCATTATTCCATCCCTGGAATTCCCATTCTCCTGGATTCATTTATATGTTTGTTTTATGTTGCCACACCTGTTTATTTTCCATTTTCCTTTTGTTTCAGTCTGGACCTGCAGCAGTGTTTCAAGTCTCTGCCCTTTCTTGCAGGTAAGTGCTATTGTGGTTTAGTATGGTTCTTTCAGCGAACATGTAGGACCTGCCAGATATGGGGTACATTGGTGTTGTTGGCAGGTTTATGCAATGTATGATCATATAATGTAACTAAATCCCCATGATTTTCATATATAGTACTTAGTTCTCCTCTTGTTTTGCCTATCATATCTTGTCTTGTTTTCGTTTGTATTCCCAGTCCATGTACAGTCCTGTCCTGCCCCTGTTTAGTTAATATTCCCTTATGTATTGTGTGCGTGTTCTGGGTTCTGCTTTCTGTCCTGCTCTGGTTCTGGGTTCTATTAGTTCTGTCTTGTTTTCATGTTTGGTGACTATCCTAGCCTTGCCTTGTTTCTGTACTGGATACATTCTTTCTGCAGAGCCTCCCTATTCAGCTCCTGGGAGGTCTGCTTAATTTCTGCTCCTAGTTCCTGGAATCCGCTGTAGCTGCATCAGGGTTCTGGTATGTGGCCGCACAAACGCTGGTGTTCAACACCAGGGGGCGTGCGGTTACCCAGCACCTGGCCCTGATAATCCTCTTCCATGCTGAGACTCCACTTCAGGCACTCTGGGGTCTTGGTTTCCATACCGCCATCCATGACAAATACAGAGATAACAATACCACAAACAGCTGAGAAAAAAATAGAGATATATAACAAAGAGCTGGGCACAACACAAACTTACCTAGCTGGTAGACTACATAGATACCCACACAACAGGTAGAGATTAGCAAAATGCAGAGAAAGAACACAGGACCTGGCACAATAAGGAGATACCCATAACTACACAGCCAGGATCACTGTGATGTATTACACAAAGCTACAAAACAGAGACACCCAGACAGTACCAATACACGTCTCTCTAAAATGCTTTAGTTTTCTCTCTTTTGGCCTATATTCCTAGCCCCTCTGTTAGCTCTTTCTTTCATGATCTCATTTTCAGTAGTGCTCCTGATACGGTAACTTTAGCTTTCTATTAAATATTGCTCCTGTAATTAAACATGTCAGCTACTCCCTTAGCTCTTAGCACACAGTGTGCACATGGTTAAGACAGGAGGATATTGAATTATCTTTGCAGCAGACAATACAATTATGTCTGCTTTACAACTTTTCCGCTTTCCTTCCCTTCCCTTGTCTTCCCTGGACTTCCCTAGCTTTATAAATGTATTAACTATATATTTGAATATATTCCCTTTCTTAATCCCTCAGGTAGATTCATGGGCTGTCGGGGAGAGTAAAAGAGATAATATTATACACTTACATTTGGCAGGGGCCAAGTGCAGCTGTTGTGCTCTCTCTGTGTTACCTCCAAGATGGCTTCTTGCTTCTCTCTCCTTTGGGCACCGTAACTTCACCAATCAGCCAATGATGGCACCTGAATAGAGACCAATAGCATGCCTTCACTCTTCGGCACCTAGCTCTGCTGCCTGAATGGCAACTCAATGGGAATTCCTGAAATTTATTTTTAAAGGAGACTAAGCATGTGCAAAACCTGCTAACACAGGACCGATTTCAAACCTGCCTTATCTTTTTATCACAGAATTAAAGACACTCCCTTTTCCCCCACATTATGTGGCCTACTAGACTCCCCTCCAGAAAAATAATCTTAGTGTTTTTAAACTATTAAAAATACCCCACACACACACGTAAATACTAGTGCTGCCCCAAGTGCCCTTATGGATGAGCCTGCACTGCTCAGACTATCTCTTTAACGTTCTTTAAAGATCACCTTATGCCTTACAATGGAAACCTCCATATTACTAGCTGCACCTTACCTGGAACACCTATTGCCCTGAATAGATCATTACGGACCCTATGAATCCGTATCCAAAGAGAACTAATATGCCCTAGATACTGGCTTTATTAAAACCCCTCTCTGATCCTTGATACAATGGGATTACATTTACAATATTTTCTTTCTTTATCAAGAATCTTTAAGAAAATAACTCCTGTTCTAAAACAAAGAAAGAATAAAAAGCCTTAACTGTATAGTTCAACTTGGAGCCCTAGATAATAAAGTATGTGACATATTTCACTTGCATGTTCTCGATTTCACATGTACCAGTCCTCAGTCTGAGAATCTTGACAGGGCAGAACAATAGCAAGCCTACTCGCTCTTTCTGCTTACTGCAAATTATGCATTCTGGTATTCCCTAGTTTCAACTGCATACTGATTAGTTCAGAATCTTTACATTCACTGGGATTTATATTACCATACATAGCCTAAGAGAGTTACTGCCAGCTAAATTATTTTAATTAAACTCACTGATTTGAGTTATTTAATATGTTGCATTAACGTGTATTTGAACTTTAAGATAGCAATATTATCCCTGATATATTTCTATTCTGTAAAAAAAAAATGTTATAAATGGATTCCTCTTTAAGAATGCTTTTCCTAAACTGTAAACCTACACAGACTTCAGTCTCTGGGGAGAGACTGCTTAATGAGTGGCTCTTTAATGAGGACAAGGAGGAATACAAGAATGTCAGGATAACTCGTACAGGGAATCTGTATCTGCCTCTATAGCATTTACCTGATACCAAGGCAATTTAAGGATTTAGGCATCTTTTAACTAAACAGATTGTGGCAATATAACAAATATCAACAAAAATGTTGAACAAAAGAGATGATTCGGGTGAAAAATTTGCAGTTAAGAAGAACTGACATCTATTAATGATATATGTGCATTTTTATCTATTTGTAATTGTCGGGTTTTTTTTTGTAAAATTTGAAAATAGCAGTAAAGGCATCACAAAGTGCTTTTGAGTTAATCTAATGAAGAATGGTAAGGCATTGACCAAGTGAAAGCAGTGTTATACCTCAAAATGCATTAGATCAGTACTATGTTCCTGAGCCATACACAAGCGCTCTATGGTCACCTAAAGTCTGCTGCAAATTATTTGCTAGTAATTCTATATTATTTGCCACAAAAACAGATTACAGTGAATTGAAAATAAATAAAATTATAGGCAAAAATAGCCTAAAATAGCATTGACAAAAAGTCCTGGACATGTTTAAAGTAGAACTATATTGTTCGAAATACAAACATCTATTCCAGATGCAATTGCAAATATTACAAAGTTTTAAAATGCAAAGTTGTATTTTTAAACGGTGTACATTGTCTTTAAGATATTGCAAACTGACAAGTAGTGATGTCGCGAACCGTCCGCGAACTTGCCGCGAACGCTTCGCCACGGTTCGTGGCGAACTCCGGTCAGCTGACACATCCCTGCCAATCTCCGGCAGACCCTCCCTCCCAGACCCTCCTACTTCCTGGACAGCATCCATGTTGAAGGCATGGATGCTGTCCAGGACGTGGGAGGTTCTGGGAGGGAGGGTCTGCCGGAGATTGGCAGGGATGTGTCAGCTGACCGGAGTTTGCCGCGAACGGTTCGTGGCGAACCGTTCGCGGCAAGTTCGCGGACGGTTCGCGACATCACTACTGACAAGGTGTTAGAAATGGAACATATTGTTTTTCATACAATGTTTCTTGAATAATTAACATCTTACTTTCAGTAGTTAATTTTGTTTTGGCTTAATACTATAACAAGAAATGCATAAACAACTTAAACAACGTCAAGGCTATGCTACGTAATCACAATAACCTCTTACCTACTTTCAGTGCATAATATGCTGCGTAGTTCTAACTTCCGCCATTTTGTCTTAGCTTAATGGGATTTCCCATGACGTGTGCACCATTACGTTTTGGTTATGGTCTTGTATCTTTGCCAAGTTAAGGGAGGTCCTAAAATGCACATTTAAGGTATGAATATGTACCTTTTTAATGTTAGCACAAAGGGGAGAGATTTGGAGACTGAAGCGCTGCTCCATCTTATAATGACTGAGAGAGGAAGACATGTTGACATGTTCAGGAGGGTATGTTATTCTATTTTAATGATATTGCAAGCATATACTTTAATCTTATAAACTCTGCTATAAGTTATTGTACTGGATTTTATATTTTTTTTTAATAAAATATCTAAAAAGACAAAACTTATGTTTAACCCTGCTAAGTTCTATGCTTTAAGATGTTATACATAGTCATGTACACGGGGTGTGCCGGGTGTGCCTAGGCACACCCTATTCAAGCCTCAAAATAGAGGCTCTGTCACCTCTGTGCTGCACTGCCATTTACCGTCTTTAACACAATTTTCCCCTCCCATCCGATCCTTCACTATGCGAGCGGTATCGCAGCATAGTGTAGGATGGACCTGCTCCTCCTTCATCACGTGGAGGCAGACTCACGGCAATGCTAGGGCAAGATGAGGCCTGGCCAGGTCACAGCACAGCGGCGTCTTCTCCAAGAATGGCAAGTACAGTTTATTTCTCCTCCCTTCCTGAATCCTACAGCATGGCTTATTATGGCATTTGCAGTTTCAAATGTTTATTGTAATGAGAAATAAATGAAAGACTTTAATTTATTTCTCACTGCAATAAACATTTGAAACTGTAAATGCTATAATAAGCCTATCAATCATCCGGTCATTACATTGATATAATGTTAGAAATACACAGAAGGCTCCAAATCATTGTCAAAAAGTAAAAACAAAATGTGTAAATTAATATAAGCTACAGTGCTTATGGTGCTACAGGTCCCTGGATGCAGTTTGCATGACATTGTCTAAATAGGATGTTACTAAAAGTTATAATACAGAGAAAATGAGCAGCAAAGACAAAAGAAAACTGCTTCAAAGATTTTGATTGCTGACAGATATTAAGGAAAGGATTTAATTCCACCTAAATATTACAATAAATTGATTATTAGCATATCTTTAAAGGAACACTATAGTGTCATGAACACAAACAGGTATTCCTGACACTATAGGGTTAAACTAACTATTTAGGTTATCAGCCCTCTCTGATTGCACATGTGTATGTGTGTATATATCATATACACATACACATGCGGCATGTGTGTTTGTGCTTTAGGGTGCACACCCTAATGCAATAGACTGCGCACGCCTATGACATAGTTGCAAATAGGGGAACTGGATGCAGTTACATGATTGTGTTCTAATAACTACACAGATGTGCATTAGAAAAAACATTTTACTTACCTTTCTTCTCCAGGTGTGGGTCTCACCAAGGTCACTCCTCCTCCCCTGCTGATCCTGATAAGTTAATTCAATGGGCGGCTAGTGTTCATGAGTGACAATTCACCATGCGCCAATCAGCATCTTCTACGGGGAACATTCAGTGTCTCTATGCAGAACGTAGAGATAGTGAATATCAGTGCTTCCAGTGGTTCCTGATTTCCATACAAAAGATATCTGCTGATTTTGGAGGGCCGGGCGATAAAAATACTTCCACTATAACATCATTATACTGATGAAATGTCTGCACAGTTTAGAGCCGGCTCATAAGGGCTCACTAAACATTATGAGTGTTCCAGTTTATTTTACTTTTCATTTTAAGTGTGCATATTCCCCTATGGTCAAAAAAATTGGGCGGTGGGAATCGGTGAGGTTCCGGTCCTATGTTCGGTTGGATAAGATGGTGTCAACAGTTGGCCTTGTGGGGTCCCTGGCTGACATATTTCTTTTCTTCCCTAGGTCGAGTGGCTTGGTTTGTGGGCCATTACTTTATATTCTGGGCCAAGAGGAGAGCTGCATTTCTATTTCGTGGTCAGCAGCGGCGCTTCCCTGAGGACCAGATTAAGTTACAATGGTTTGGTTACAGGGGTTATGGTTGGCAGGAAGTGTGTAGCAGGGTCCTTAGTATGGTAACGAGGGGTAGGCGGCCAGATGTGCTCGTGCTGCATGCAGGCGGTAATGATCTTGGGCTTATCCTGCAACGGCTATTAGTAAAAAGGATGAAGCAGGATGTGAACAGGATCAGGGCCTGGGTCCCAGGTGTTCAGTTGGTATGGTCCGAAATAGTTCCCCAGCTCCGTTGGCGGCATGCATGGGTTTCAGCAGCTATAGGGCCCTGCCGAGGGAAGGTTAACGGGTTGATGGTCAGTTTTATAAAGAATCTGAGCGGGGTGGTAGTTCGGCGCAGGAAACTAGAGGACATGCTACCAGGGTACTTCAGAGATGATGGGGTGCACCTCTCGGAGGTGGGGATCGATTTATTTAATTTGGGGCTGCAGGAGGGTCTGGCCAAGGCTCTATTTCTTCTGGGTGGCGGAGCTCAGACAGCTTAAGGGGCCAAGGTCTGAGCTTTTATTATAAATAAAAGCTGTGGACATATTGACCCATACCCTAAAGTGTCAGTGTTTCATTGGTGTGGGTTGGGAAAAAGATAATGGTCAGCTCCTCCAGCCCATATGGCGACAATGCACCTGTCATGCACATTCAAATTCAAATTTAGCATGAGGCAATTCACGGGAGTAGAAAATGAAGGGGATGTTTCTTCCACCATAATTTAAGGCTTCACTCCAAGTGCCCCTATGCATATTATATATATTTTTTTAAAGGACAGAAAGGGCTTTCATTTAACATTCAATAGGTATACCAAACCCAACATTACATGTGAAAACAAAATGTAAAAATAGGAAGAAATGTGGAAAAAAGATTTTTTTGGACATGTAACTAATTAAAAAGAATTTCAAATAGATGTATATATCAGTCCTAATTTTTATATGTTTAGAATCTAAAATATTTTTCTATAGTTAATGTTAATCCTATGACAACCTTCACATTAATGCAATACAAACCATTTCCCTTACAAAACACTAACTTTAACCATATGCCTCCCCTAATCTTACCCTTAACCCTACAATACCTTTAACTCTAAGACAGCACTGACCCATATCCAGCATTAAACCTTACCACACCCTAACCCTTCATTAACCCCAACCCTAACCCTTAAATAACCCACTGCTAAAATTAATTTTGATATAAGAAATGCATGCCATCCCGATTTGTGGTACTCTCCCACCACCCCGCTTTAGTTCCCTGGTGCCCACATCTGGGGACACCAGGAAACTGTCTCAGGGCAGCACGGTGTGAGCGCATCATTAGATCGCTTACACTGTGCTGCGTGCACTAAGATCTGGGATGTCACCGGGTGGGTATTCTAAGCAGGGGCCCGGTCACATGCTGTAGCCCTTTAACAGCGTTACCGGGCCCTTTGCTTTTTGGTAGCGCTGGGAGGAAGTGATGGCTGCGAGTCATTTCCTCCCACTAAGGAGAGGAGCCACTCGTCACTTCCTCCCACTAAGGAGAGACGAAGGAGGGAGCCTGTGCCGGGAGAGGCAGATCCCAACAGCCTCAGCTTTCAGTCTGGACACTGGGGAACCACCTTCCAAGGTAGGAAACTAGAGGGTGGGTTTAAAAGTGTAAATTTATGTCAGTATGTCTGTCTGTGTATGTGTCTGTGTTTGTGTCAGTATGTCTGTTATTGTATGTTTATGTCAGTATGTCTGTCAGTGTATGTGTTTGTGTGAATATGTCTGTCAGTGTATTTTTATGTCAGTATGTCTGTCTGTGTATGTGTCTGTGTTTGTGTTAGTATGTCTGTCTGTGTCTGTGTTTGTGTCAGTATGTCTGTCAGTGTATGTTTATGTCTGTATATGTGTCTGTGTTTGTGTCAGTATGTCTGTCATTGTATGTTTATATTAGTATGTCTGTCTGTGTATGTGTTTGTGTCAGTATGTCTGTCAGTGTATGTTTATGTCAGTATGTTTGTCAGTGTATGTGTCTGTGCTTGTGTCAGTATGTCTGTCAGTGTATGGTTATGTCAGTATGTCTGTCAGTGTATGTGTCTGTGCTTGTGTCAGTATGCCTGCCAGTGTATGTGTCAGTATGTCTGTCTGTGTATGTCAGTGTGTCTGTGTATGCCAGTATGTCTGTCATTGTATGTCTTTGTGTATGTGTGTCAATATGTCTAACAGTGTATGTGTTTGTGTGTCAGTATATGTGTCTGTGTGTGTGTCAATATATCTGTCAGTGTATGTGTGTATCAGTATGTCTGTAGTGTATGTCTCTGTGTATGTGTGTTAGTATGTCTGGCAGGTGGCAGGATCCAGGGGCCCCAAGCAAATGGTTGCCCATGGCCCTGACTAAGACCATGCAGGTAGCGCGTCAGCAGCACTCCTTGCATGTTCTTGCTGGCTGGGGACAAGCCATGCAAGCAGCTCATCTAAAAATATGGGGCCACTATAATGGCCCCAGGAGACAGAAGGGAGCCTTAGGTGTCCATTGATTTAACCTGCTCACACCAAATCTACAGAATGGTCTATGCTGCCATGGTCTATGCTGCATTTAAGCCCACTTTGTGTAAGACGGCATAGAATGCTCTGCAGATTTGATGTTAAAAGGGTTAAACTCATGATTATTTAATTATTATTATTAAGGTTTGTTCAGAAATAAAGCCTGCTTAGATCTGTCATATGAAAACTGATTGTGCAACAATTGCTAATGTGTTATTTGGACATATTCTCTGTGCTGCAAATCTACCTCATTAAACTTAACCTTTTTAGGGTTAGTCACTAAATGAAGAATTTCAAAGTGAATTTCAAATTTAGGGTCAAAAGAGGTGGAAGCATTCTCTAAGTTAGATATGCTTCCAGTTCATCTATATATAGTCACACCTCCCTGCATTTTTACATGCAAGGAGGTGTGACTAAGCTGCATAAACAAAGTGATTTAATTTCTAAATGGCAGAGAATTAAGCAGTGAGGCTGCAGGGGCATGTTCTATACACCAAAACTGCTTCATTAAGCTAAAGTTGTTTTGGTGACTATAGTGTCCCTTTAATATATATATATATTCAGGAACTTGGATATGGATATGCAAACTGTATTTAATACCCTACTAGTGCTACTCCCTTTTGTACTCGTTTGTTGCATTTTTTTTAAGCTGTACTAAGTCTGCCTTATTTGGAGTCTCTGCACTGTAATAGGGGCCTGTACACATATGTATAATATAAGTTCATTTTTCATATCTTACATCTATATATATATATTATCCCTCCTGTAGTTATATATTGTCTATTTGGTGTCATTTACACTTAAAGTAAATTGTTATCCCATCGGTTCAGGGCCAACTGCATTAGAACAAAATGAATGCACCTTCCCAAAACATGTGCATGCGCTTGCATTGACAACTGCCCGTCCTCAAAGATAGCAAATTCTTTTTATTGAACTCTGGATTCAGATTGGGGAGCGAATATTATATTTGGCTTTTTATCTCTTGAGTTGATTCACTGATCTAAGGCATACCATTTCTTAGATTAAATTTTTTCCCTAACCATGACTGCGTTTTAAAAGGAAGTGTCTTGGCATCAGACATCATTCTGCCATGTGTCTCTGTCATGTAAGACCTGTTTTCTTTGAACATTCATTTGAATGTGTTACTGAGAGACAAGTTCAGAACATGGTATATGATTATTTTAGGATGTATAATTTTTATATATTATAAAATGTAATATACCACATTAACTTTGTGAATATATAAATAGTTTACGTTATTTCAATTATTATTTTTTTATATTTGCTTTTCCTTTTTTTTTTTTTAAACAGTAGTTAAAAAAATCATTAATTAGTAATAGCTTTATTTCATGCCTTCTCTTGATTAAGATCCCTTAGTTACTTGACTGCAGTTCAGATAAGCTGGTAGATAATTGTCGGCATGTGTAAATTAAGTTTTAATGAAATATTTGCAGAGGTAAATATGAAATCACTTTCAATGCTCTTCCATATATCATCACAAAAGAACAAAACTATTCTGTTCATATCTCACCAGCAATGACTGTTTAATCAATAAGAGCAGGCAAACACAATTCTAAGAAAATGCAATAATGATGCAAATTGTCAGTGAAAATTCATTATCAGGATAGGAAGATTGAAGAAGGAATATATATGATTTCATAAAGTGGAATATCCATTAATGCAGATTATGAAATGGACACAAAGATGAATGGGAAGTCAATGATGGTTGTCAGAGACCAAAGCTAGCGAGATTAATGAGTTTACGCTAAGTCTAAAATACATATGACAAGGTGAAAAGGGCCAGGGAGAGTTGAAATCAGAATAATGCCATGGAGAAACAATTTTTCTATGAGCAGATTAAGTGGCTGAACAAAAACAAACACAAAGTTTTTTGTTGTTTTTGGGGGGTTGCATATTTTATTTGTATAAAACTGCTAATACAAAAAGACATACCAACCAAGTGTCCCGATTTGAAAGACTTGTCTTATAGTACCAAGATCATCCACTGGAGTATATGGTGTAAGCAGCATCATAAGGATTCTGCAACGCTCATTCACGAATTTCAAGGCAGCTTCTAATATTGTGTATTTTCAGTGTGTGAAACATCACTTATGATTTTTGCGTAGATTACAAAAACAGCAGATATTTATTAAAAAGGATGAAAGAATCTAACCGCTAATTTTAAAAAAAAACTGACATAGGACTTGACTAGCTGCTTTACTACACAATTAAGGACTAGATTGTTTTAACTATTAGCATTGTTTTTATATCACTGCTGTGTTTCTTGTAGAATAGTTCATTATAACCATTGGTGAGTGAATGGCTTCTATCTTCAATACGGGGTGCTGGAATAATGTCTGATAAACCAGGAAGTATGCCAGAATGACATATGGTAATTCAGAAAGAAAGGCAATGAAGCATGATTAATTATGTAAATTGCAGGCATATTCAGTGGTGTAACAATGGAGGTAGGTTTAAATAAGCCAGCAGCTTTAGAGGTGGGTCTATATCACATAGGAATGGTAAACAGTGATCAGTCTATAATTTTAATGGTAGGTGTATTTTAACAGTGCGAGACAGTATAACAACAACAAAAAAATCCAGAAAAACGCATGTCAAAAATGTTATTCACCCCAGACAGGGGAAGAGCATAGAGCCTGAGACACGAAAAATCAGAGTTAAGCTGCAATTAAGACACAAATGAGTTTAAATAATCGTATTATACACCCTAGTGGTATCTCCAAATAACGTGATTAAAGTGATGCCAAATATGTGAATGGCTTGCCAAATAATATCCAGATGAGTGTCTGCAATTAGAGTACACTGTTGGGTGCCCACCATCAGAATCACTGCTGAAGGATATGGTGGTGACATCTTGTCACACAGATTTTATGACTACGAATATGCATCCTCTTACTTCAATATAAAGAATAGCATATTTTTTCCTCAACAAATATTTTTGCCCCAGTTTTTCAAATTGTTCCTAGGTATACTCTTTCAAGGTGCTCTTATCAAAGTTACTAATGACCTAATCACAGCTAAATCCAAAAGCCACTATTCCATAATAATTCTTCTTGACCTCTCTGTTGCCTTTGACACTGTTGATCATGCTCTCCTTCTTCAAATTTTTCAATCACTCTGTCCCTGTGACTCTGTCCTCTCGTGGTTTTCCTTTTATCTCTCCCAATGCTCATTCAGTGTGTTTGTTTCTAATGATACCTCCTCCCTTCATCCTGTCTCGGTTGGAGTACCCCAAGTATCTCTGTCTTTGGTCCTTTTCTATGTTCTCTTTATATTGCCTCTTTTGGCAAACGTATTACCTAATTTGGATTTCACTACTACCTGTACACTGATGACATCCAGATATATCTCTCCTCCCCGGACCTCTCCCGTGCCATCCTGCAACGTGTCACTGCTTGCCTTTCTTCCATCTCTTACCTGATGTCCTCCTATTTTCTGAAACTCAATCTCTCTACAGCTGAGCTCCTTGTCTTTCCTCCTCCTAATACTGATCCTCCTCTTTCTCTCTCCCTTCAAGTTAGTGGTATCCACATCAGTCTATCCTTGCAAGCGTGCTGGCATTATACTTGACTCTGGCCTATCCTTTGAGCCTCACATCCAGTATGTGTCATGGCTCCTGGCTCCTCTGCCGGCATGGCTGCACAAAAACTAAGCAGCTGCGCCAACAGACATTTCTGACTTACCTTGGTCCCGACGGGCAGCTGCCCAGTCTCCCTTCGTTCCGGTCCCCAGTGGGTGTGATGTTCTTAGGAACACCAACCGCTGCTGTTTGGATTTTTATAGGAAACGTACCTATGCCCACATCAAAGATGGTGCCAATGTGCGTGTGATGTCACGTCATAGATGCGCACGCATGTTTTGGGGTCAGAGGTCAGAGACAGCCAATTACAGCCTAAGGAGGGTTTTTTAAACCCAAATTACCTTTTTGTCAGTGCCCTGTCGTGGTTTCCACTAGCTGGTTATCCGAGAGTGTGTTCCTGATTGCGTTTTTCTGGTACTTGACTTTGGCTTTGTTTTGACTTCCATGATTTCTCGTATCCTTGATTTCTGGTTTTCCTCATCGTTGTGTCTCATGCTGTGTCCCTGACCTCGGCAAGTATTATGACTATTCTCAGGTACGTTAAGTCCGGCCATTCTAATGTCCAGTTAGAAGTTATTCTTAGTCCTAGGTGTGATACAATTCTGCGTGCTGGATCAACTATAATCCTGACAGTATGTTACCATATCCTGTAGATTCCATCTTAAAAACGTAGTCTGCATCCGCCCCTTTCTTAGGCAAGGTGCTACTAAGGAGCTTGTCCATGTTCTAGTTATTTCTTGCATGGATTATTGTAACCCTCTCCTAATTGGTCTTTCCAAAAGCCATATTTCCCGGCTACAGTCTGTAATGAATGCCGCCACCAGACTGATATACCTCTCCAGTCGGTCATCTCACATCTCGACCCTCAGTCCTTACATTGGTTTCCTGTATCCTATAGGAGTAAATTAAAAGTACTAACCCATACCTATAAAGCATATTCAAGCCTCTGTTATATCTCTTCATGGATCCATACATCTCTCTGCTCTGTCCATGACCTTCTCCTGTCCTCTGCACACATCCATACAGCCAACTCACGCTTGCCTTCTTGTGGGTGGCTCCCTTCCTATGGAATAGCCTGCCTTAAAACCTCTCTTTAGGAAAGCTTATGGCCTCCCATAATAACCTCTACCTCACATAACTGTCTCTTTCTCTCTCCTAAAGGACAGCACTCTGCTCTCCTCCAGCTCTGCTTCACTCCCACCTTGTAAAAAAAAGTCTAGCAAACAATCTCTTATAAAGTGCAGTGCAAGACAACTGACATGCATTACAATGAATCTCTTGGAAGCCTACTGTGCGGTACATAAGTGGAACGTAGTAGCCTTCCAAGAGATCGCATAGATGGAGGTAATGGCAAACGTGCATTGTGAGTGCGTTCCACCGAGCCAGAAAAGAAAATGACGTAAGTGGAACGCATACAAAAACAGAAAAAACTGTTGCTACAGTAAGAAGGGCATAACCCAGAACATATGCATAGAACAAAACGAACAAATTAAGTAAAAATACCCCCTGAATAGTGATGTCCCGAACGGTTCCCACCTCCTGGACAGCTCACTAAGAATGCAGCTTCACAATTAATGTAAAATGGATGCTGTCCAGGAGGTGGGAGGGTCTGGGAGGGAGGGTCTGCTGCTGATTGGCTGGAATGTTTCTGCTGAGGTACAGGGTCAAAGTTTACTCAATGATGAGTCCGTGGCGAAGCGTTAGTGGCGAACCGTTCGCGAACCATTCGTCGAACCATTCGGGACATCACTACCCCTGAAACAGGAGGAAACTCTAAATTAAAAAATAATTTCAGGTAATCTTTATTGATAAGAAATTAGCCAATATATAAAAAAAAACAACAAAAAAGTGCATCCCCAAGTGAATGAAATTAATCAGAAGTGTTGAAAATGATAGTTAAAAAGGAGCTTGGTTGAAATTGTTTCAAATCTGCCTCTAAAGGTTTAGTTAGAGTATTGTATCCAAATCCTGAGAAAATTTACAATATAACAAGCCATAAAAATATCCCATTGCAGTAGAAGAGATACAAATGGCAGAAAATTACACTATAAGATTTGGATACATCTAATATGGCAATGGGTATAAGAAGCTATTTAGAGATTGTAAAACCATCAAGTGAACGGAGATTAGATTAAATTGAAAAATGGAAATGAATGTCTGTGGTAATCATAGAATCGTCCCATAGACAAATTAGAAATAGAAGATTTAAGAACAAGAGGGCATAAACCAACCTCTACCCTGTTATTTAAACCATCAAATGAGCAGAAGTTGGAGTAAGGTACTTAGAGAAAACTAACGCCTGTGATTAACTTTACATCATCCCATACGTAGATTCAAAGGTATTAGAAAAAGAGGGGATGTAAATCACAACTATTCTGGCATTTAACCATTAAGGTTGCCCCTTGCCCACATAAGGTAGTATCTTTATTTAGATGAAATTTAAACCCTGTGGTTAACAGTAAAACATCCCAAAAGTAATTTAAAAATAGAGTGTGACAGATACATCTGTATAGACTAAGATTGCTGGTTCGTCTGTTTTGCCTCTTTTCGTGGAATTACCTGTCCTTATGCCCCTGTTTGTTTGACTTATTTTACCGAATGAACTTACCGAACGGACGGCCACCCAGAAGAGAAGTGTGGTGCTGGTTAACCTCTTGATCCCAATTAGAGCGCTGTGGTTAACCACAGACACCTTTCAATTATAACCGAATACAGGGTGGTCGTCGTTCGTATGTCGACCACGAGGCGGCGGCCATTTTAAACCATGCAAAAGACCAGTGGTGTTCAGCACAGATTCTATGGAACTGAAAACGGACACTTTTTCTGCTGAATACCGCTAAAACCACAGACCGCCCTTCTCAGTCGACAAAGGCATGCGAACGCCGGCCGTTCGGGAGTTTGGACTACACAAATGGACTTAACCCAGATAGCCTTCCCATGGAGTCAATCACATACCGAAAGACTGTAAAAGACTTTGACTCCATGGCGATTGAACTGTGCGTATGGGATCTGAGCGCTATTCGCTAAGAATATGCACTCAGATCCAGGCTATCTTGGGATATGTTGCACGAATGGAATATGTTCGGTAGTTGTGTAATTAATTATTTTTACATGATTTTTATGTTTCATCTAAAATGGCGATTTGCCTCTGTCCTGGGAGATAATTGAATTACTTCTCAATTATCTCCAGGGCAGAGGGGAGGAAACCATGATGCATGCTGGGAATACTATGTGCCTGTGTGTCCTAACCTGCTAAATGTCTGTCTGCCATTACAGTCTCCCATTTGGTCTCCTAGGGGAGTGTCCACCAAGTGGGAGACCTGCATAAATATGGGCGGGTAGCCCACAGTAAACCCAGTTCTTGTTTTACCCTCAATGCGGGGCTTGGTCTCGTTATTGGGGGGATTTACTACACATGAATAGCGACTGATTGCTGGAAACGTAAGCCGCTTGGATGATATATTGATTCGGCTGTTAGCAGCGATTCGTGGGTTTATCGCTCGAGAGCTGGAGTATCCGTACAGGTCCCGTTCGGGAGGTTGGAGTCTATATGAATGGAGTTTGCATTATTGCGAGAGGGGAGGATTCACTAAACGGCGGTTTTGACTATTTGATGCTGAGGGTGCCGTTACATAGAGTAATTGAAAAAGAAAGGACATAAGCCACCATTAATTTGGCATTGGACCAATGAAATTTCCCTTTATCCACATATGGTAATACCTCCACTACGATCTAGTATGGTAGTAGGTACGTAGGTGGTTAAATAGAATATTGTTCAGTTCTAACTTATCCAAAATGAGGCCCATGTTAGTTATTTGAAAAGAAAGGAGAAGACAGTGAGTTATTAATAGAGGTTCTACTAGTGTAGCATTTACAGTAAGACAATAGTAGATCCAAGGCACAGATACACAGGGAACTTATATGCCTAGGAAGGCTATGTAAAAAGGAATAAATAGTCAATTATATTCATATGAATGTAAGGGTAAAGTCCTCCTCAAGCATAATTATCTCAACATATCTCTCAAAGTGCTGCTTCAAGGCAACCAGGCCCCCATTAAATTGCAAACTCAAGCTGTTCTCAGTCCCAAGATATACACCTAAAAACTACAAACTAACTTCATCCATCCCAAAAATGTGAACATAAAATCAAATTACAGGAAGGTGCATTGGCACTATGGTTCGATGTGCGTTTCGGCCTTTGTCAAGAGCAAACTGTGCTATGCCCAATTTTAAAGGGGGTTGTGTCCCTCCCCCTCTATGGAATTCACCAATCATAGTTCAAGTTATGTTAATGAGGGGCAGAATAACTGCCGAGGGGAGGTATAATTCTCCCCTTTCAGTTCTCCACCAATCACTTTGTTAGTTTCAGACCGGGTATAGGGTCCAATATTGAACGCTGAGATAGGCATAATCTGATATGGAGATTCAGCCCAAGTCTCTGATCTCCCCTTCTGTCCTAAAACGGATGAAAGTAACTGCTACATTATATCTACATACTAAATGGTAACATTCCACACAAAACTAATACATCATTCATTATACATATAGAATAAATTATTACACTCAGAGTCCATGTCTGTAGCGATTTGAGCGATTCAGAAAATTCAGGGGAATTTGTGAGTGTTAAAAAGTTCAAACACCTCTCTTACACAGAGTTTTACCAGATCGGAGAGTAATTGTGCACGAGAGGAGTTTTTCCAGTCGCGAATGGCCAAGAGCCTCAATGATTGGGGGCCTCAAATGGAGCCCTGAACAGATTCTCAACTCACGCCGGCACTAAAGAAGTGAATACTGAATTCCGTAAGGTAATCATTCCAAATGGACCTATTGAAGAAAATAGCCACCTTTCAAAGAGAAGTGGCGAAATTGGCTGTTCGTGTCTCTCAACTTGAGCGAACGCAAATAGAGCTAATTCCTGAAATCATCAAAATGAAGTCAACAGTGCAAATGCTGGATTTGCAAATCATAACCATGTCTGCAAAAAATTGGAAACTAGAAGACAGGAGCAGAATGCATAATGTTCTCATTCGGGGCATACTAGAATCGGTTGGACTGAACAAATTGCCTGCCCATATCCAGCACATTATACATTTGGTTTTGCCGAATTTAAGCCATAGACTTTTTAAGCCTAAATCAGTCCCACTAGAAGCTCCCAGGAAAATATTGGCAAGATTCCATTTCCTGCTTCTTAAAAATCAGTTTAAGCGAAAGATCTTCTCTGAATGTCAAAATCGGCATGTGTTCTAGGATTTATTACTAGTGACATTAAACAGGAGATGTGAATTTGCCACTATTACAGAAGAAATCATGAAATATAGATGGGGATTTCCTGTCAGGATCCTCTTTTGCTATGAAGGACAGATTCTTCTTTTTAACACTCCAGAAGTGGGACAGCAATTCCTAAAAACTTGGAAAGTGCCTAACTTGGTGGTGTTGAGCCCATCCAAAAAACATAGAAAAAGGACTTGAACTGATGATCATCAACTGATGATTTTGTAGAATTGTAGCTTTTGCTGGTTCTCTTTTTCCTCTTTTTTTTACTTTTTCCTCTTTTTTTTCACTTTTGAATTATTTTTATTTTGCTTTTTCTTTTTACTTTATTTTTTAATTTATATTTCATTTTTCTCCTCCAGTATATACTATATACAATTACAATTTTGTGTGAGAGTGACTAGGGCTATTTCAAAACACAATGCCAATATATCATTATTTTATGTTTAAAGAATTATTCTAAAATTTTAAATATTGGGCTACTGTGTTGAAAGCAATTATATATTATTTATTTTTATTTTTTTAAACTAGAGGGATTCTATAGCACCAGAAATACAAAACGCTATCGCTCCCGCTGCCTCCCCTTTCCCTCTCACCCCCCCAGTCAGTGAATAAAGGGTTAAGAAACCCTTTATTTACTTTCCTTATGCCAGCACATATTTTAATAAATCATTTCCTATGGGGAAAATCTGAAGCTGGGTGTCCTCATACAGAGCGTAAGGACGTCCAGTGTCAGGTATCGAACCAAAGGTCCGTTTTTAATTTTGGAAGCCCTCTAGTAGCTGTCTGATAGACAGCCACTAGAGGCTAACAATGCTGCAATGTAAACACTGCAGTTTTTCAGAAACTGCAATGTTTAATATTACAGCTCTAGGTGCAAAAGGGACACTGCAATGAGCTGAAGTCGTCTGGGTGCCTACAATGTCCTTTTCATGTTTATTAGCATTTTCAATAGCAAATTATATACCAGTTATCAGATACACACAGGCTGGGAAAATGTTCTAAGATATTTTTAAACACATCAGATACATCATACGTGAAATATGAAGTAGAATGGAGAGTAAAGCATATTAATATATGATATGAAATCCGTTTTAGAGCTTGAGATAGCTATATTGAAAAGACGCATGCAAACTGGGTGAATGTTTAATCCACACTGGCTTATTAAATCTAAGCAGCAAAAGTATATTTAATAATTTCTTTATTTCTCTAGTTTATAATTTATCTGATCATTTCTCTGTAAGATGCTGATCTGATTTATGCATTTATCCGAGATGTCAAATGTGCAATTATTGTTTTTAAAGATGTACAGCTGAAATGGAGCATTTAAGTTAAGTCCTTCAACCTACATTACACAGGGAAACATTGTCATAATATGCAAGATCTCAAGCTGTGATGTTGCATCCTGCAAGAAGGCATCTTAAACATGACCAATTATTATGATGGCAGCTTAGTGCAATAGTACCGTTTATTGACTTCTATAAGAGATTTATTCCAGTTTATTTGGCTGATTTTAAATGGGGCAGCAATTTCATGCCTGTCACATTTTTAGTACCAAAATTGTTTGAGATGTTCCTTTGGCTTATAGATACAAAAATATATTTTGGAAATAATTTGGGATCCTGTAAACCAGAAACTGGCTTAAATGTGTAGAATATTAAATGCAATATATACATGTGCTCAAGGTTATAAAAATACCTGAAAAACAGAACCAGAAACCATTCTGTTTTATATAGAAGCAAATATATGTTTGATCATATTTTATGCCAATACATGTTTGTGTATTTATTTATTTATTCCTTGTCCTTGCACTTTTTTTAGCATTCCTTTTCAATGTGCAGTTGATTTTTTTCTCCATTTGACTCAAACTCATTGTTATGTATTTATTAAAATTCTTATTTTTCCAATATAGATTTATTGACCTTCTATAGTCTATATGAACACATTTTTGATTTATGGCATCATGTATGTGCATTGACAGAGAGAAAATCAACAAACACTGACAGGGTATATTACAGTAGTGAACCCACTGATTAATGAAGGACAATGCAAAATAGTTTCTTTCTATTCACAACAGATATTGATTTAAAAATACAAAGAAAATGCATCTACTTTCATTGTTTAGCATTCGGGTGATAAAATACAATGAAGGTTCACAGTATTCGCAATATACTGAATTCTAACCTAACTGAGCCCAATGGATCACTGCTATTTAAAAATTTATCTCATGGGACAGAGATTTGTTTCAGAATAGTTCAACTGAATTGCAAAACAATTGCTTCCAAATGTCAACTGATTTTACTCTGCTATAGGGAAAAAAATAGCATTGCTAAGTTTAGAATAGGATTTGGTGGGATTTAGGGTTGCCGTATCACTGTACTGTAAAAGGGGGAGTGTTATCTTGATTTAGGGTTGAGATATTCGAGCCGTCAGGTCAGTTCCCATGTTCTCTTTCTTGGGATTAGATTATCTGGGAGGATTTTGTATGCAATTTGACTTTTTGTGATTACCAAGTTCTGTCAAATTACTTAGTTATGCGGCAAAATTCAACAGAATTTTTATTCAATTAAAAATGTTAATCAGTAGGTGAAATTTTACTGAAAGGTAATTTGATTCTTGACTGTAAATCTGTAAATTGTAACTGTTTATTTTTCCATTGCTAGGTACAGGGAAGAACAAACAATTAAACATTAGCAGTTGGAACAGATTTTAATATAATTAATATATTATAATTAACAAATAATATATACAGACATTAATATTATATTATTCTCACAAAAATTCTCAGTCTCTCTCTCTCTTCTGGCATATTTCCATTGCCCTTCAAACATGCAACTGTAACCCCAATTTTAAAGAAGCCCAACCTTGACCCTAACTCCCCATCCAACTACCGTCCTATCTTGCTACTGCCTTTTGTGTCCAAGATCCTTGAAAGAGTTGTGTATGCAAGATTGACAGACTGACAAACAGATTGACAGAGAGTCCAACTCTCTGCTAAACGCGCTTCAGTCTGGTTTCCGCGCTAATCACTCTGTGGAAACAGCACTGACCAAAGTATCCAATGATCTACTCGCTGCATAATCTCGTGGTCACTACTCTATCCTAATTCTCCTTGACCTTTCTGTGGCTTTTGACACTGTTGATCATCAACAGCTTCATTCTCATCCTCAGCAATATCGGTTTACAAGATATTGCTCTCGCCTGATGCTCCTTCTACCTCTCCCAGCGCTCTTTCAGTGTTTCCTTCTCTGGGTCTCCTTCTTCTCACCAACTCCCCCAAGGTTCAGTCCTTGGTCCCCTACGTTTCTCTATTTATACTGCCTCACTTGGTAAACTTGGTAAACTCCTTTGGCTTCCAATATCCTTTCTATGCGTATGACACGCAAATCTGTCCTCTCCTGATCTCTATCCATCCCTCTTGACTAGTGTCTCTGATTGCCTCTCTGCTATTTCTAACTGGATGGCTGCCCACTTCCTTAAACTCAACTTGACCAAAACTGAAATTATGGTCTTTCCACCCTCAAGTGTTGCTTCTCCTGTGTCCGTCTCCCTCCAATTCAACAGTGCTACCATCAGCTCCACCACGCAAGCTCGCTGCCTAGGTGTTCTGTGGACTCCGACCTCTCCTTCATGCCTCATGTTCAGTCTATTGCCAAATCCTCTTCTTCCATCTCAAAAACATTGCGTGCACCTGACCCTACTTAACGCCAGATGCGACTAAGGTGCTGGTCCATTCCACTATCCTTTCTCACCTTGACTACTGTAATCCGCTTCTCAGTGGTCTTACATGCTCCCAACTTGCGCTGTTACAGTCCATAATGAATGTGGCGGTGAGGCTCATCTTCCTGTAATTATAATGATAATAATAATAATAATAATAGTTATAAAGAGAGGCAGCTTACCATAAAAATGTGTTCTAATTGTGTAATATAAAGAAGTGTATGTATGAATTTGAGTGTTACACAATATTAGGTACTGGTGTCACACTGTGGGACAATGCTAGTATTACAGTTCTGAGCTTACTGAGGAAGATTTGTGGTACTGATACATAAAATATATCTTCGTTTTTGATGACCGGTATTTGATCTATTTCGTTACCGAAGGACTGTGACATTCTTCAAGTACAGCAAGACATATCTCTAGGAAAGAGAGAAAATGTTAGAAGTTAATTCATCTGAATGGAGACAACATGACAACATGATATCTCAAATATTTCTGAGATTATTGAGAACAGACAATTTATGTCATTTTCTCAATTACAGGCTATATGTAATCTACCTCAAAGTGATTTATTTTGTTATCTGAGAATAAAAAATCATATACTTTTTAATCATCGCTTATATATTTATAAGAATAAAATGTGGCTACAAAGGCCACATTTTATTCTTATTCTTCTAGGTCTATAAGATTATTCAACGATAACAAGGCATTAACAAAAGTATCCTCTTTCTTAAAGTGAGAGACATTTTTACACTCTGAGTTGTATCAGGCTATCTTATTAGTAGCGAACCATTCATTGTATTGCCCTATTGGAATTACATTTAAAAATCATCTATAGGTGGTGTATGGTTCCTCTTGGACTTTATAGAATTTCAGAATAACATTCATCCAATTGTTGGAGATGTCATAAAGCATGGGGTGGGAATGTGATGGTCTACGTGATTTAAAGAGTCAACTGTTTAAGACAATTAATATCTTGTTTCTCAATATTGTGTCCATTTCCCCTCAACTCTTTCTATTTAATATCAGATTTCTCTCCCCAAATAGGGCTTTGAAATATTTAATCACTCACATACCTTTTTCTCCTACTACTAATAGCTGCATTGCTCGTTCATGGAAAAAAAAATACTTTGATTTGGAGAGAAATAATAGATCTATTAGATTTCCAATACAAATCGAACAGAATTTTATAACACCACAGGCCAATTTGTTTCTCATTATAATTTATGGTTACCTTTAATGAAGAATACAGACATACTGTTATAATCGCTGAATGTAATTTATCTTTTCCATAGGTTTATTATAGTTATATATTTGCCTTTGATGTGTTTGTTTGATGTTATTACATAGAAAAAGTGTTTTTGTTATAAATACAATAACAATTTAAACAAATCTGGAAAGAGTTAGAAAGCCAGATTACCAGACCTTAGAGTGGCTAGCTTAACCAAAGAAAGTCACCAACTAAAAGATGGTAAGAAATGTTTAACTTACATAAGAACCAGAATAGTTGGTAAACATGCCAAGGGTCAGTGCAGCAGCAAACAATAGATGGTCAACAAACAAGTTGGGTCAAAAAAACAAAAGTCAGAATGAACCAAATCATAATAACTGCACAGTGGCACAATATGCTATTAAATACCTATTAAATGCACCACAGTTGGAGTGCCTGATGTCAAGCATGGATGATGCATGTGGTCTAGGGCCTACGAACTACACATATGCAGTCAGAGTCCAACTACTTTCTAATACAATGTTTGTGTCCAACACTTGTAGCATGAGTGATCTATTTTTTTTAATGATGGTTTCTACTTGTTGCTCCAGAATAGCACTGCATTTTCTTACATGAACTCCTTTGTGGTCAAACAATGCACTTTAGCTCCCAATTCATACATTGCATGAACCTGGACTTCTCCCAGAGCTGATTTTTGAGAATAGATATCGGCTGAACTTCTACAAAAGACACACAATCTCTTAATCGAGTTAACAAGTAAAATGCAAATACTAAAGAATTATCCATATGATGCACTGCTAATAGATAACAGTTGATTAATATCATGTGCTATGTGAATAATGCTGCCTATGACAGTAATGCATAATGTGTTAAAAATGGTTTGCGAGCAATAAGGCGCTTTATACAATTAAAAATTAGATTAAAAATTTAAAGATATGCTAAGGAAGAAATTGTAAGTTGCTCAAACACTCCACTTTTTCCACTTCAGTAATTCATAATGTTTATGTGTTGCTTTCAAGCAAAATAAAAGTATTAATGCTAAACACATGTCAAATATCACATATGACATTATTTTACAGTCAAAAGCAACATGAAGCAAAATGGTTATACCGTATATACTCGAGTATAAGCCGAGTTTTTCGGCACATTTTTTGTGCTGAAAAACCCCAACTCGGCTTATACTCGAGTCAGTCTGTATTATGGCAATTTCCATTGCCATAATACAGACTGGGGGTTGGCAGAGCTGTTACTTACCTCTCCTGCAGCTCCTGTCAGCTCTCTCCTCCTCCACGCCGGTCCGTGCAGCACCTCGGTCAGCTCCCAGTGTAAGTCTCGCGAGAGCCGCGGGGTCATAGTGCGGCTCTCGCGAGACTTACAGTGTGAGCTGAGAGAAGAGCTGCACGGACCGGCGCGGAGGAGGAGAGAGAGAGCTGACAGGAGCTGCAGGAGAGGTAAGTAACAGCTCTGCCAGCCCCCCTCCTCCCCCCACTGAACTGCCACTGGACCACCAGGGAAGGAGAGCCCCCCTCCCTGCCATGTATCAAGCAGGGAGGGGGGACAACAAATAAATAAATATAATAATATATTAATAATAATAAAAATAATAAAAAAAATAATATAACAAAAATAATTAAAATAATATTAATTTTTTTTTTTTTATAAAAATGCCCACCCCCCACCAAGGCTCTGCAACACAAACACACACTGCATTCATACACACACACCCTGCATTCATACACACACACCCTGCATTCATACACACACACTGCATTCATACACACACACCCTGCATTCATACACACACCCTGCATTCATACACACACACCCTGCATTCATACACACACACACTGCATTCATACACACACACTGCATTCATACACACACACTGCATTCATACACACACACTGCACTCATACACACACCCTGCACTCATACACACACTGCATTCATACACACACTGCACTCATACACACACACTGCATTCATTATATACACACACTGTAAATATTCAATTAATATAATTTTTTTAGGATCTAATTTTATTTAGAAATTTTCCAGTAGCTGCTGCATTTCCCACCCTAGTCTTATACTCGAGTCAATACGTTTTCCCAGTTTTTTGGGGTAAAATTAGGGGCCTCGGCTTATATTCGGGTCGGCTTATACTCGAGTATATACGGTATATTATATGTTACCTTTAGGGGTTGTGCTCTAATTACTGCTCATTACCGTACAGTACTCCGATTCCTAAACAAGCATGGAGATTCTCAATGTATGTATAGTAGCATGCCTTAATATGGATTATATGTATGCCCCCCATGGCAAAGGTTGCATCTGGTTGAGTCTTGGTTTAATGGTAAACGTTCTGAGAGCCTCTAAACAGTGAATTACATATAATGATAGGTGAGCACTGCACCAAATGTAATAATAAAATATTACAAGTCTCAAATTACAAAATTACTAGCAAGTGCCATATAACATATAGTTTAAAGAAAGGTCATTTTTGGAAATATCTTTGAGGACAGTGAACCTTTGTATCTTTCTTAATACCTAGGTTACTTGGCACCAAGAGTATAAATGTATGTAATTATTATTATTATTATTAATATATATATATATATATATATTATATATATAAAATAATATATATATATAAAATAGTAGTAGACCGGCACTCGAGGAATTTGATCAAAAATCTTTACTGTTCAAAGAAGAATCGACGTTTCGGCTCCTCTAGGAAGCTTTCATATGTCCTGATGAAAGCTTCCTAGAGGAGCTGAAACGTCGATTCTTCTTTGAACAGTAAAGATTTTTGATCAAATTCCTTGAGTGCCGGTCTACTACTATTTTCTACATTTAAGCTACCAGAGCACCAGGTAGAGAATTTTTTTTCTTTTGTTTGGAGTGCAGGGGTTCACTATTTCTTTTGTATATATATATATATATATATATATATATATATATATATATATATATATAGTGCCAACGTTTTAGACAGATCCAACATTTTCTGCAGCTCTTTCATGTTAAGGAGGTATTCTAGATTCCCCTCCAAACTAGAATTTTGTTTGTGTTGTTCTACACCCCCCAACCTCCTTTTGTTGGGAAATTAAACACACATGCACAAACACGCACTTACATGCATATACATCTACATTTATACACACATACACTCACAGTTATACATACACACACTTGTAGTGTATTCAATTTATTTATTTACAATGAGATACACCCACTCCATTTTCCTACCATTGCCTGGGGAAGAGCTTGCATGGAGTCTCATCTTTGGGGTCCAATGGGGAGCTATTGAGATCACTTTGTGTACTGACTGCGGCCAATGTTCAAGTGATTTCATCAACAGCATAGATAACATCCCATAGGCAATTTGCTGGTAGTCACATACTTGCTCAGTCAGGTAGTGGGTGCTCGATGAACCCCCAGCTAACCGTCAAACAGGGCAGATCAGTCCCCACTCCACCAGTTAATATGCCACTGGAATAGTTATCGAAAATATTACAGATAGTTTCTTTAATCTGGTTTTACTGCAATAAGGGAGCAGTTTTCTTGACTAGAAAAAATGGATGTGCTTGATATATATATAATTATATGGAGGATATACATCAATTTTTTGTTTTTGCCAGTCAAACATATATCATAGTGTATTTTTAAATTGTCTGTGCTCGCAGTAACCAGTGTACATGAGCTGCAATCTAGACAGAACACAGATGCATTATTCTGTCGCTTACCTTTATGATGCTAAGTGCTTTCTGTAGCAATTAAAATATCTTGGGAGGATTTTGTAAGAAGCAGTGAATATTGATGAGAGGATGGAGAGAGGTTGAGGATAATAGCCATCACACAGGGTTGCTCTGTAAACCAGGAATTGGCTTGAAACTTTCCAACAGTGATACTTTCTCCTAAAGTTTGCAATTCCCTGGTCAGTTTCTGGAACACTGCATGGCCCTGACAGTTTTAAGTGGTACTAATTTGGTGCACTGATTTCAGTACAGCATTTTTTTTAGTACTTAAGGACCTTTAATGTGTTCTATGAATAAGATTCAGTAAACAGTTTAAATAACAATGGCTGGACACATTTCATTTCATTCATCACTGATAATGAAAATGTTAAAGATCATCAAACATATGGCAAATAACGTAGTACGCAAATAAACGGTTTAAATCCACTAAGAGCTAAACCGGGAGTATAGGGATAAAGGAGGAACTTAGGCACAGATGCTTTTTTTATCATTTCAGCTTGTTCTTTAATTTTTATTACAAGACATTACTAAAGCGGTTCTGATGGAAATGTAAAAAAAAAAAGCGATAAAGTCAATGAGCCATTAAATAGGTGACAATAATATGGATAGAAGTTTAGAATATTTAATTAGCAGTAAAATACACAGAGAAAAGTTTGAACTGGCTAATGCACTGCTCGAGTTATATTAATGCACACAAAGAAAAAAAGATAAACCGCATTTTATAAAAAGCTTGCAAATTGCTCGAAGAACAAGTAATTGCGGTAGAATGCAAAATGATTTAGCCAGCAGATAGCATTGTGTTAGGGTAATCATATAAGATCCTTGTAGGCGGGAGACAGGCTCAGATGAAGAAACATATTGCTCTTGAGTTTATGGCATAGAGAGAATTCCCCCCTAAGGTTAAGGATTTGACACTCATACAGTTAATAAACGTTATGCTTTGCACAGAAAGACTATGGGTACCCAATAAAGTCTAATTTCATTCTAGAATGTCCATCTTAGAATAAACCTGTTAATGGCACTTTAAACCTTTTAACCCCTTAAGGACACATGACATGACATGATTCCCTTTTATTCCAGAAGTTTGGTCCTTAAGGGGTTAATGCCCAGTGACATAGCATGCTTGTTATTGGCATTTTTAACCGTGTAATGCTCAATGGCATACCATAATTTTAAGATATAATGGGATTTGTTTAATCCTACGCCATGGAGGTAATATATAAAATATATATATATATATATATATATATATATATATATATATATATATATATTTAATCTACACTGAATTATGCTGAACTGAAAATAAAAATGTGATAATAAAAATAAAATAGATGATTTGTAACTATAGTCGAGTTAGCAAATTTTAACAGCTCTACTGTTTTGTCCTGAAATGTTTATTTTGGTTTTAAAGTCACTATAGGTCACTGTTTAGTGCAGATACCTACCCTGGAAAAAAGTAATGCATGTTTTTTTTACAATATCTTCAAAGCAAGAGAAACAGATAAAATGTACGTTTTTTTTATAAAACAAAAATGCTAAAAAATATTTCCATTGAATCCCAAGCCTAAATTGAAAAGCTGGGGTCCATCAGACATGGTTCATATATCTGTTCTTATAAGCAATAAGCGATTCCACTGCTTTGAAATAAACTGAAAGCAAAATACATAAACATATTATGACATACAGTATGGGAAGCCGCAGACTGCTCTACATTTTAATGCATTTTTTATTTCAAAAATAAACTCCAAAGAGCTGCTACCCTTAAAAGTTTTACTACTGTGTGTTTATTGAGTATTTAAAAGAAAATTATAGACAACGAACTAACTTAAGCATAAGTACCTTTTATGAAACTGCAGAAGAGACCTAAGTAACTCTAAAGCTCAATGAAGGCCCTTTACTATAATTAGCATAAGTTCTATTAAGAGGGTAAACTATAATAATGCAGTGCTAAGTTCATATATGACCCCTTTGCCATACGTACATAAATATGGATCTACATTGAACAAAATTATAAACGCAACACTTTTGTTTTTGTCCCCATTTTTCATGAGCTGAACTCAAAGATCTAAGCAGGGGCGTACCTAGAGCATTTGGCACCCGGGGCGGATCCTGTGCTTGGCACCCCTCCCCCCACAAAAAACTGTAAAATTTTTAAAGGTTCTTTTTTTTTTTACAATTTGTAAAGACTCCTGTCCCAATACAAAACCCCCGCCCCCTTCTACAAAATCCCTGCAGCCCCACACACACATTTACAGGCAGACAGTCACACACTCAGTTACAGACAGTCACACACTCAGTCACAGGCAGACAGTCACATACAGTCACAGGCTGACAGTCACACATACACATTTCCTCCGTGCGGCCAGTTTATCAGCTGTTTGCTTGTGTGAGCTGTACTGGCCCCTAACTACCATGGGACACTGTGCGGCCACAGCTCACACAGCCCCCTCCAGCCAGGGCCGGTGCAAGGATTTTTGCCGCCCTAGGCAAAAGTAAAGTTTGCCGCTTCCATGTGACATCACAATGCCCCACCCATATGATTTGCTATGTTAACTAACGCCAGTGCTGCAGTGCCGCCGTGTTTACATTAAAAGGCCTGCAGGGACAGGCTATAGACACTAGAACCACTACATTAAGCTGAAGTGGTTCTGGGGACTATAGTGTTTCTTTAATGTGAGGTAAATTAGAGCTTAGTGCCACGAATAATATACTAGATTGCCTACTTACAACCAGATGAGGATGATGATGGGCTCTAGCTGCAGTCTGGCTCACTGGTCTGGTGCAGAACA
>OW240917.1:26546621-26618090 GCA_933207985.1 Pelobates cultripes
ACAGGAGGGAGCGCTGAGCGCTTCCCTCCTGTCAGCCCCCTTTCTCAGGCTGCAGGCTGCGCCCGGGTGGTGCGGTCCGCCCTCATGGACGCACCGCCCGGGCAAAGCTGCAGCCGCCTGAGGCTCTATACAGAGCGCTCGGGCGGCTGCAGCATGGGGGGGGCGGCGGGGCTGGCCATGGCACCCCCCACCCGGCTGGCACCAGGGGCGGACCGCCCCCCCGCCCTCTCCTTAGTACGCCACTGGATCTAAGACTTTTTCCATGTACACAAAACGCCTATTTCTCTCAAATATTGTCCTAAGTCTAAATCTGTGTTAGTGAGCACTTCTCCTTTGCCAAGATAATGCATCCACCTAACAGGTGTGGCATATAACAATGCTGATTAGACAGCATGATTACTGCACAGGTGTGCCTTAGGCTGGCCACAATAAAAGGCCACTCTAAAATGTGCAGTTTTATCACAAAGCACAATGCCACAGATGTTGCATGTTTTGAGGGAGCGTGCAATTGGCACGTTTACTGCAGGAATGTCCACCAGAGCTGTTGCCCGTGAATTGAATGTTCATTTCTCTACCATAAGTCGTCTCCAAAGGGATTTTAGAGAATGTGGCAGTACATCCAACCGGCCTCACAACTGCAGACCACGTGTAACCGCACCAGCCCAGGACCTCCACATCCCAGTCTGGGACTTTGGAGAGGTGTTCTCTTCACGGATGAATCCCGATTTTCACTGTACAGGGCAGATGGTGTGTATGGGGTTGTGTGGGTAAGCAGTTTGCTAATGTCAACGCTGTGGATCGAGTGGCCCATGGTGGCGGTGGGGTTATGGAATGGGTAGGTGTATGTTATGGACCACGAACACAGGTGCATTTTATTAATGGCATTTTGAATGCACAGAAATACCGTGACCCTGAGGCAACTTTGCACAGCCATTGAAGAGGAGTGGACCAACATTCCACAGGACACAATTAACAACCTGATCAACTCTATGTGAAGGAGATGTGTTGCACTGTGTTAAGCAAATGGTGGTCACACCAGATACTGACTGGTTTTAGGACCCACATTTTAGAGTGGCCTTTTGTGTGGCGAGCCTAAGGCACACCGGTGCAATAATCATGGTGTCTAATCATATGCCACACCTGTAAGGTGGATAGATTATCTCGGAAAAGGAGAAGTGCTTACTAACACAGATTTAGACAGATTTGTGAACAATATTTGAGAGAAATAGGTATTTTGTGTACATAGAAAAAGTCTTAGATCTTTGAGTTCAGCTCATGAAAAATGGGGGCAAAAATAAAAGTGTTGCATTTTATAATTTTGTTCAGTATATATATATATATATATCCTAAATGTCTGTTCTGAAGCAAATCCAAAACATAGCAAGCTCAGTTTCATTATTTGCTTTTCAGTTTCATGCAACTTATTCACTTACAGAGATAACTTCATTAATTATCCCTTTAAATTACATTTTGATTTATAAGTCGAACTATGGTTTACTTTTTTACCATGAATGTGTTGATTTTATTGGAAATAAATAGCTCCCTAGTTTTATAAATTTTCTGCACTCTCCCTCCCCGTGATGCAGAAAAGGTTAAAAACTGAGTCCAGCTTTTAACCCTTGGCGCTGGCTCGGGTTCGCCGTTCGTCCTCCCCCGCCGACGTCAGCAAGCAGGGGAGACCTAATGCGCATACGCAGCATTATACAATGCTTTCCTATGGGGCTTCAGGTGATGCTTCATGTCCTCATGCATAGTTGCCTAATGACCCGGAAGTCCCTCTAGTGGCTGTAAAGTAGACAACCACTAGAGAAGGAGTTAACCCACAAAGTTAATTATTGCAGTTTATTAAAAAGCTCTAAGAGGAGGGGTAAAACAAATCACAGGACCAGGAACACGAAAGTGTTTGAAGAGTGTACACCTGCAAGACCAGCCACGATCTGAAGGAGAAGGATGGTGGCTACATCCGAATTGTCTCTTCATCCCCAGAGGGCTGGTGAGCAGTCGGTGGACTTTTAATAGTGTCTAATTGTGATTTTATACCTGGAATAAAGAAATTGTTTTTACTTACTATTCTGGTCAGCAGAGCATCTATTGGATCCCATGCACTCTAGGGACTAATCCTCCCTGGGCGCTACAGCTTTGAGTGGGGCTATTACCACTCTCTACTTGTGAGTGTATATAGGATTTCTACACATATTATTATCTTTGTCACTTTATTGCAATAGGAGTGCCTCCTATTTTAGATACCGCAAGCGTATACTTTCTTGAGTTGCAAGTATATAAGTTCTGATCACACTGTGGGTTGATATCACCTAAACATTGGTTTTATATGCACCCAGAAAGCACTTTAGCTATATACTCTAATTAAGGGTGTCTTTGAAAATTTTGTGCATCAGCACTTTTGTTTTTCATATATATTTGTGTGTATATATATATATATATATATATATATATATATAAATATATATTGCCAAATATAGCACTCCAAGGACTAATATAAAATATTACTTTTATTACCTCCACTAAAACATCACATGGTCAACGTTTCAGCTTGATCCCCTCAAGCTCTCATCAGGACACACTGTACATAGAAAACATTTTGTATGCACAGTGTGTCCTGATGAAAGCTTGAGGGGATCAAGCTGAAACGTTGACCTTGTGTTGTTTTAGTGGAGGTAATAAAAGTTATATTTTATATTAGTCCTTGGAGTGCTATGGCAATATTTTTGTATTTTTGGCTGACAAGCACCGGGCATTTAATATTGGATATTGGTGGAGTGCAAGATTCTTTTGTTTTTTGTTTTATATATATATATACACACACACACACACACACACACACATATATTATCATCACTCTGTGAGGGTACTCTTGTGTATTTCTCCTACTCAGGTCCTGTACCAGAGGCCTGGAAGTCTGAGGGTTCTGCACAGTATCTTAGCTGCTCCTGCACTTTTCTGGACAGACACCTGATGTCCCACATGGAAAATGCTAAAGACACTCTCCCAACTCCTATTACAGCTGCAACTTCTACTGCCTTATTTTTCCACGTCCTCTCTAGCTCCTCTTTCAGCCCTTGTTATTTGTCTACCTCATGTTCCTTCTTTTTGATGTTATTCTCACTGGTCATTGCCACATCCATAACCATTGCAGTCAATTGTTCCATGTCTACCACCACAATGTCACATTGGTTGGCAAGTATTTTCTTTTCTTTGTGTTTCTGAAATCCCACAAAATCATTGAATTATAAATAGTAAAATTATATTTTCACCCCAAGAATTAATGTCCCTTTTTATACATGACAATACCCTACTAACCTTGGCAACTACTGATTAGCATTGCACATTGTTGCCAAGTTTTCTGTCTAACAATTCCCAAATCTTCCTAATGTGTTGTTATCCCTGATTCACTAATTATTATTATTATTATTATTTTATTATTATTTTATAATTTGTATAGTGCCAACACATTCTGTAGCGTTGTACAATGGGTGGACTAACAGACATGTAATTGTAACCAGACAGTTGGACGTACAGGAACAGAGAGGGTGGAGGGCCCTGCTCAATGAGCTTACATTCTAGAGGGAGTGGGGTATAGTGACACAAAGGGTAAAAGTAGGCATACAAAATAGGTTGTTAGAAAAGTATTCATTGAGGGCTCAGTAGGTAATGTATGACAGTTGCAGGAGAAGATCATGGGGGATGAAAACCTGCTAACAGTTTAATTGATATGCTTTCTTGAAGAAGTGCATTTTCAATGATTTTTTTTTTAATGAGTGGAGACTGCATGAAAGTCTTACGGAGAAGGGAAGGGAGCTTCACAGAAGAGGTGCAGTGCTGGACAAATCTTGGAGGCGTGCATTAGAGGTGGGTGTATGGACAGAGGATATACGTTGGTCTTTGAAAGGAGCGTAGGGGCCTCGACGGGACATACTTGTGTATTAGGGAGGATAGGTAGGTTGGAGCAGCATTATGTAGAGACTTGTAAGCAAACACCAGAATTTTAAATTGGGCCCTACAGCTAACTGGAAGCCAATGCAAGGACCGACAGAGCGGGGAGGCGTGTGAGGTGCGAGCGGACAGAAAAATGAGCCTCGCTGCCGCATTCATTATAGATTGCAGCGGTGTAATCTGGGAACACGTAAGACCACTGAGAAGGGTATTGCAGAAGTCAAGGCGAGACAGAACAAGAGCATGGACCAGCATTGTAGTATCCCCATTTGGCAGATCCAGCCCATGTTCTGTGTAGATATTTTGGGGCACAATCCCAGCAACTTGACTTTGCCTCACAGTATATGCAATCACTGACAACATGTACCTGGATATTATGTGCTGGATTGCCTTTACACAGTCGGTACCTTGTGTCTTCTCTGGTGTGGTATATCCCTGTTTCTATTGATCCCTGCTTCTAATGCCTGTTCCTATGCTGCTTGGATTAGTGCCTCAGTGCTGTCTTTCAGTCCTGCGTTTTCCAACCACTATCTGTTGGTGGTACACCACATGCAGAAATTTGTCTTGCCTTTTGTCCATCCTCTGTTGTTTTCTCAGGCATTCCTTAGCAGTTCATCTTTGGGAGTCATCTTGTGTATTTTGATGTACTTTCGGATTCTCTGTGTTCTATCCATATATTAAATCACATTTAAATATGTTTGTATTGACAATTCAAAGACAGATTTTTTTTTACATCCCTATGCACACTTTTAAGTTATATACAATGCAAAGAAGTCAAAATGAGGTCAGAGAAAGGCTAATGTTAAATGAAATGGTTCACAATTTGTACTCCCTTTTAAAATATTTTCAAATTAGGCACATTTACATTTGGAAAACTCAAAAGCATTTAAAAAAAATTTCTTACTTCCCATTGAGAAATTTAAATAAAATAAAAAACAGCATGGAAATGTCAAAATGCTGCCTGTAAATATTATAGAGGTTAACATATTCATGTAAATAGATAGTATAGTGTTGCATCTCACAACAAAATGCTTAAAGGATAGGACTTTCTCATTGCGTTTTAGTACAACATTATCAAACTTTCTATTTGTAAGGATAGCAGGGTTTCTCATTTACTGATCATTATCCCCTCAAATAGGATGTTTTACTTTCCAGACATTTAAGTCTGCAAGGACATCTGAAAGCAACATTTTTTTCTCTTTTATTTTTTTTTTACAAGTCTCCGAACTCTCTTGGAAAGGTCATAATTAAAGAACCTGTCCTTGAAATAGGTTAAAGAACCTGACCTTGAAATATGTTCTATATGCCACTGTATAATACTTTACTATAATCTGTACTTTGTGTGGATCCTGTTTAAACCAGTTGAGAATCATCATTTACTTTATACCTAAACTGTGCTTCCTTTGGGAATGGTAGACATACAGCATCATCTTACTGATTGTAATGTTCAGATCTAAGATCTAACATATTACGATTGGCTGCTGGTGTCACTTGTGTTCTACAGCATTTTAATTATTAGTAAATGATGGGAAATGTTCCTATTAGTGTGCTGCAAAATATATACATAACATTACTAATATAAATATTTAACAGTACACTAAATGGCCCTTTTTTGCATCCTTTTGGTTCGTCTAATTAATTTTCTGAATAGTTTTTCAATACTGATACTCTGCAAATATTGGCCGTCCTGAAAAATTTTATATTTGGAAAAAATGGTTTGGCCAAAATTTATTTTATCCCCAAGTACAAGTGTAAAAATTATAATGCAGTTTCAAAATGGTATCCTTCATGCTAGTGTAGATGCAAAATAATGAGGTTTTTTTTATTGGACAAATAGAAATTTGTAGTGATGAGTTTTTGGGAGTTCATCCTTTTAGACTTAATACTATTTTGCATCTATATGTTCAAGTGGCAATACTAGCTAAGCTAATCGGAGCTTTCAGCGTTTGCTAGGATGAAAGTTATATTAACCTGTTGGGAATATTATTTTTTTTTATAGACGTATTTTTAGCAGCTATGGTATTTTAATCATTTTTGCTATTTGTTCACTGATGTTTGGGCATATTGCCATTGATATGGAATGACTGGGATTCATCATTCTAAATGACGTACAGGTAACTTTTTCCATTTCCTCCTTTGCAGCCAGAGGCACCTTTTGGCACTTTACCCAGTTTACAGCTAATTGTTTGCTATGTTAAATTAGCTGACACTAAACTGTTTTTTCCACTGGCTGTTGGATTAACGCAAATACATCCGAAAGTAAGTTTAGAGTTATATCAGGACACTTTCAACTGTGTGATTTACTCCCGTTTTGTCTCTCTTTTCAACCCTTGTGTCCAAGCTATTTTTATAAATTATTCCTCTTGATATAATTTACAGCTTTAAGTCAGACAATAGCTATAAGCAAGTGGTGTATAGTAGCTTCTGCACAATATCTGATAACAATTAACTCATGTAATTACTTTGACATTTAATATTTCTATATTGGGGCAACTGACTTAAGTATGGTCCACTGTTAAGACAAATGTATAGGCAGTTATTCCCCTTTACTTTACTCATCTAGTGTAAGACTTACAGAAAGAACTGGATCATAACTTGGATTGTTATTGCCAAGTGTGGTGGAAAAACACAAGACTATTTTAGTTTAAGTCGAAAACTTGAAAGAGGTTATATTTGAAGTCTTAGGAGTGTTTAGGATCTATAGTTTTCGGGTTTGAGTTAGAGATTAAATGGATTATTTTTATCACATTGAGTGGTTAGGATTATTTGACTCAAGGTTAAAGTTAGGTAACAATTAATTTTAGCACATAGTCAAATAAATCTAGGGTTAAGGTAACGTTTAGCTTTTTTTTTTTATATTTGGGACTAAGGAAACAGTTTGTTTTGGTTTTGGGAAAGATAAAATTGAGCAACATTAAAATTGAAAAGTAACTGATACTCAACTGACTCCATTTATTCCTGAAGAAGTTCTAATAAAGTTATGATTTAACACATTGCATATGTACATGGTAGAAAGACTTACACTTGTCTTTATAGTAAATAATGTCATGGTTTCTTTATAGTGCCTCCAATACCGTACAGTTAGCTAAATATTATAAATCTCACGATTATTAAATATTCAAATCAATTAACATACAACTTCATCAATTTCCATGATAAACCTTATATTTCACTTGAGTTCTTTGGATTCTATGTAGAGATTTTCTATACACCATAAAATGAATGGCAATAAAAAAAAAAGACTCCGTAATTGTAATACAAATCTAAGAATGATTTATTAACACTGTCCACTCAATTACAATCAGACGTAATTAATCTATCAAGTGACGTTGGCTTATGTTTAAAACAAGCAGTTGTAAAATGCAAACCAAAGCATATGTCATAGGTTATATATCACACTCAACCTTCAAATGAATAGATCCATTTGTGATTACAATAACAAGATCTCCTCTTATACGATTATCATCAACTGATCACTACGCATGTGGCAAAAGGCATACTGTAAAAATCTATTATTGAGTGGGTACTAATTAACTAAAAATATGGTATTTGCCTAATACTTAGGCCAGTACCTTATTTTTATATCACTGAGTAAATGACACTTCCAAACTGTAGTTAATCTCTTGGTTTTGATTAATTGGAATAACCAGTATTAATTACAATAAATCTCATAGGTTGGATGCAGCAATAGTTTTTTTTATCCAATTGAGGTCACACAGAAACTCAAACACTTATTTATCATAACTAAAACAGTCTTCTTATATACTGGTCTACACCTTCATAGACATAACAACCAGTAACATTGATATGTCAGATCACTGATCACGGTTTTAGCTTTGATTGTGCTTTACTGAATGAATTGTTTTAAAAGCAGTTAATCAAAATCTCATACAGGAATACAGTTATGGAAAAAAGCAAGTTTGTTTATATTTAGCAATCAAATAGACCCTGACAGATTTTGTCTTAGAACCCCCTCTGCAGAAAAGGGTTACAAAAAAGTAACAGTATGCTAATATTACTTTCACAAATTGAAGGTACTTGTTTATTTCCCATTCGGTATAGAATTGAATTATAAAAACCGTCTGTAGTTGTAGAGAAACTAAATTTATAGAATACCACCAGTATTTGTTCTGAGAGACGAATGCATCTCTTGAGATTCCAACAATGGGCGCTAATGTGAAGACTTTGGTCTTTGTTCTCTAATGATTTCTGGTCCTACTGATTATACAATGGTCTGCTCAGTTAAAGCTGTTTTGACCTGAGATAGAGATCCTTCCTGCCTAAATCTTGTTCCTTTTATCCCAATTATCTAAAACAGATCTAAAAAGGTCTAACTTGAAATTGTTTACCCACATCTGATTGGTAGAGGTTTTTATACATTTCACCAATATGTATTTATTTATTGTTGGTACCTGTCTAGCAGATGACGCTCTGCCTCCAGGAATTCCCAATCTGGAGTTTTAAGTTTTATTTTATGTTATAAACTTTCAAGGGGAATTGATTGACATATGATTAACCCAATGTACTTTGTACAATTTTCACCTGTCCATTTAACTTTAGCTTGTTTGTAATTACCTAATCATTTATATCTAGACAGATATGTAATTTGGCATTATCTCTATACCCCTCATAGATATAAAGGCTAGTATTGATATAATGCAAATGTTTATGTATCATTTAAGCTAGCGCTTTCCTATTGGTAGGAGGTTACGTACAAAGTATTTGAATTATTTATTTAAGTTTAAATAAGTATTATAGTTTATAAAAGTGTATACAAGTATTATATAAATATAATATATTTATATTATTTAACATGGTTTTTTATCTTGCAAGAGGGGTCAAAACAATCACCATTCATCTAATATTCTCATCAATATAAATAAAACCATAAATCATTTTATCTTGGGAATACCCTTCCTTATTAACATCTAGACAGATTACAGATTACTATTTTATTCAATTCCATTGATCAAATGCACTTTTTGTCTCTTATAGAATTTGTAGGAAATATATCAGACAATATATCATCATGGACAATTGCTAATAAATATTTGCTCATATCAGGCAATGGCTGAGTTTTAATTTAGTATTTTCTATTTTGAAGTGAAACTCCCTTATAACAGGTACCATATGGCCAGTTTCAATGCTGTTTCAATGGATACATCCTTGGGAGAAATCTGATGTCAGGGCTGGAGCTTGAAATGGAAACATGTAATGTTTATCTTTTGTTTATTCCACGATGCTAGTAAATATGGAATGTTTGTTGTGTGTCTTTAAAGGTTTAAATTTGTTAAGAGTGTCATCACAGAAACATTGGAGCTTCTATTGTGCAGAAAACAAATTCTTTGTTTGCATATTTCCACTCCTAATAAATACTATGGTTTCTGCAACAAATTGCCAAAATGCATGATTGCCATAGATAACCAAAGACAAAAAACATATTGCCATATTTAACAATAATGTTTTTTTTAATGTTTATTAGCTACATAGTTATAAAGCTGAAAAGAGACATGTACCCATCAAGTTCATCCTTTCTCACATATGTTTTTGCTGTTGATCCAAAAGAAGGAAAAAAAAAAAGTCTGAAGTGCTTCCAATTTTGTAACAAACTAGGAAAAAAGCCTTTCTTGACCCCAGAGTGGCAGTCAAATATCTCCTTGGATCAAGAAGCTATTATTCCACTAATTAAAAATGACATCCCTGTATATTATGTTTGCAAGTAATTATCAAATTAACAACACACATCTACAGGCAGAGAATTCCCCATCCTTATGGTTCTTACTGTAAAAAAAAATCTTCCCTTTGCCTTAGACTAAATCTCCTTTCTTCCAGTCTAAATGCATGACCTTGTGTCCTATGTATAGTTCTGTTTATGAATAGATTTCCAGGCAATGATTTGTATTGGCCCCAAATAATTTAATTTGGGGGGAGGGGCTGAATGGTTCTTTTTAAAAAAAATATATTTTCTTTTTATTTTGTTATAACATAATAACATACATAGTCATGTAATACATAAATCTGAAAATATTGTACATTATTTGTATTCACATAGAATGAATTAATGTATTCTGCAGTAGAGCTAATGTGGTGCGGTAAACATGGCAATACAGTGTATAAGCAATACACTAAGTCATTAAGGTGGGTTCCTCAATATAACATTATCGATAACACTATGCAGTAACACATTACACTATACTTTCCACGTATGATGATACCATTGGTACTTTGTATGAATAGACACTGTTGGTGTCCCAGTATATTCTTTGGGTGGGTTTCACTCAGATCTGGGACATTTCTTGCTTTCGGTCATCAAAAGGACTCTCTCAAGGGTGAGGCAGGAAACACTGGAACCCATGCATAGGATAGGAATACAACCAATTTGCTTGGTAATTCAGATATAACAATAACCGTGGGGACTACATTAGGGCCTCTCCATTGCTCTGCTAGAGGGGGGGTGGTGTTGCTCGATTTCCTTGAGTGATATGTTCCCACAATGTTATGTGTGTTTCATTTCAGTGCGGCACTAAAGCATAGAGCACTAGTTGAGCCAATGCGAAAGACATGGTGATAAGTGGTTGATGTGAGTTTGTTATGTTCCTGGGTTGTCCGTCAGAAACTTCAACCATGGTTCCCAAGTTACTGAGTAGAAATGGTATTTATGGGATAAGGAGGCGTTTATTTCTTCCATTAGCCTAATCATTTCAACCCTTTTTATCCATTCCCTTAGTAAGAGTGGTAGGGTGTTCTTCCGTTTTTCCTGAAATGAGAAGGTTTGCTACTGAAAATAAGTGAGATATTAGTTTTTTTTGAGGTTTACGACATGGGGTCTGGTGTAGTAGGAATATGGTCATTATCGGTGTAAGTTTCATGTGGATTCCCACTATAGCTTCAATCATTGACCCTATCCTTGACCAGTATGCTTGGATATTCGGGCATAGCCACCAAATGTGGGCAGAGGTGCCCCCAGGTTGATTACATCTCCACATTACCCTCTTATAGTGACTTTCTCGCATGGTGTTACATACTGTCAATGTATGAATCTGTTTAAATACCATTTCTCATTCTCTTTGTGATAAGTTGATACTTAGCTCCTGGACCCCAAAAGTGGTGAAGTGAGGTAACTGTCCCTTGTGTCCCTCTTGTAACATTTTGTATAACATAGAAAGGTGTTTGCGCTTGAGGATACGCGATGTACAGTATGTTTCAAAGTTTGAGAATGAGTTTGAGCCTTTTAGAAGTTTCTCAGTGGAGTGTATAAAGTGGAATGGTTGGACATATTTGTAAGTTTGAAGGACTGAAAGTTGGGTTGATTTCATCAGATCATCGAGAGGCTTAACTAAGTGTCCATCCAGGACCGATGTCAGCCTCAGATAAGATGTTGTTCCTGGGTCCGTTAAAGAAATCATATGAGTGTGTGGGTATCCCTGGTGGTAATAGTGGTTTATCTGTCAGTGGCTATAGTGGAGAAGGGAATGGGGCTATGGAAGGTCATTTTTTTATTATTTTCCACATGTGGAGGGTTGGGATTATAGTAAGATGTGGGGTTTGGCATCAGCGGTTCCTCTCTTATGCCAGGGAATCATGTGTAGTGGTATCATTAAGAATGAGTCCTCCAACAGCACCCATGGTGTCTGTGGTGTCGGATTGGTCCATTCACATATTCTGGCTAATTTAGTCAATCTGTGACACAGGTCTATGTTGGGCAAGCTGAGTCCTCCCTGTTGTTTAGGTCATGTTAGTAGGTCAAGAGATAGTCTAGAATGTTTGTGGGCCCATACAAATTTAGTGAATAATTGTATAATTTTGGTGAAGAAGGATTTGGGGAGACGGTACAAGATTTTCGGTAGGGTATTCATTTTTAGAATATTTATTAGACATAGCCAGCCGAATTGGGGTTTATTCCAGGAGGTGATGTCCCTATCTATTGCATGGAGAAGAGGTTTGAAATTAAGGTTGTATGTTTTACTGAGATCATGAGACAAGTGTACCCCAAAGTACTTAATGTCATTGTTGGCCCAGTCAAAGGGGAATAGGTAGAATCTTGAGGGGCAGTATCTCTTGGAGAAGTTAACTTGGAGACCAGGAATACATTTGTATAATGCAATCAAATTCCCTCTGAGGTACAACTTTTCTCAACTAAACAGATTTAAATATGTTAACCTTTTTATAATGAAAATGTTCAATTCCTTTTATGTATTTTGCAGCCTGTCTCTGCACTTTTTCTAGTGCCATTATATATATATTTTTAGAACTGATGCCAAAAATAGCAGATCCTATTCAAGGTGTCTTACCATTTTAATGCCTATTCAATGGTCTTACCATTGAATTATAAATGGTAAAATTATATTTTCACCCCAAGAATTGTTGCCAAGTTTTCTGTCTATAACAATTCCCAAATCTTCCTAATGTGTTGTTATCCCTAATTCACTAATTTTTAGGGTATAAGTTGCTTGTGCATTCTTTACCCTGAAGTGCACAACTTTTAATTTATCTACATTACATTCACAATAATTAGTTGTAAAGCTGCCCTTATTTTATTGAAATTGGCCTTTTTAGCGTACCCCATGAGCATTTGCTTTTTTGAGTTTATTTCAAAAGACACTATATTGTGATCACTATTTATCTACCTTAACATTGTTTGCTCCCCCCAAAAATTCAACATTTTTGTTATAACCTATATTATTCTTATAGTTGCATTGCATTTCTTTCTCCAAGTCTGAATGATACTGAGAAGTCTGGTGTAGCTGGGGTAGAGGAGGTTACCTATAGCCTGGTTAACAGGTTGGAAGTCGAAGAGCTAGTCAATTTGTATTATAATGCTAATGTTGGAAAAACATATAACTGTAATTAGTTATACATGTGCCCATATCTGTTACTTGATGTCAACGGTTTTATAAGCTGAATTTTTTTTTTTTTTATATATATAAATCTTTATTTTCATTTTTTTTTTTTATAAAAATTCATTCAAGTACAGATACAGCTTTCAACTGAATTTTAATCAACAATTAGATATAAGGGAAATAAAAATATGTAAATAGCATATGCAGCAAAGTGAAAAAAATAATAACTCCACTGAACTCCAATAAATAGATATTCCACTAAGATACACGTATATTAAAAAGTTACTTTTATTCTTGCATGTTCAAAATGTATCAGCTATCTATAACAGTTCATGCTACAAATAACACATGCTGGAAAACCCAGCACTTTCTGCCTATCTGACTACGAAATTAGGAGAAATATTTTTTCCATTGCTGACAAAATAAGTTGCTATTTATATGCATAAATATTCACTTGCTCTTTCCAAGTGGACAGTTTGCATACATATCAGTGAACCATGACAAGTCAGAAATCCGAACAAGACTCATAATTAGTCAGTACATAAAATGAACACGTAAAGATCTCATTCATCTCAAATGCATGATAAATAATTAATGACTTTATCCACTGCAGCGCTAATACAGTGATGAGATAGCTTTTATAAATTATACCTAAAACACACAATATTTAATTTATGCAGCCTCTTCAGTTTAATCTTTTAGAAGAGATACGAATACATTTAAATCAAGGTGACAGCATTGCCATTAGGATCTATGTGAACCTGGCTTTCATCTTACAAGTGCTGTCAAATAATAAATAAAAGGACAGTCTCAACAGCAGTTAATTTACATTACAGTTATAGAGCACATAGGGGGTCCGTTCCCTAAACCGATTGTTCTAGTGACTATAAAAGTCAAACCTTAGGACACAATAGAGAAACTTAGATGCAATGTGTTCAGCAGATTTGTTTCCAGTGCTAGTATTTTCTCCTAAACTTTACAAGCTAGTTTTTAACGCAACACAAGTCAGTCTGTCAACATAAGTCAAAATGTTGCTTTCATTACCTAACACTTTTTGGGTGAAAAAAAAAATCAGACGTAAGCATGGCGGAAAAATTTGGTTTGGCTGAAGTGTTTTGTAGAAAATAAAATAGCACTGGCTAATAAGCGTAATTAGTGATGTCCCGAACGGTTCGCCGAATGGTTCGCCACGGACGGCGAACATAAACATAAACTTTGACCCTGTACCTCACAGTCAGCAGATACATTCCAGCCAATCAGCAGCAGACCCTCCCTCCCAGACCCTCCTGGACAGCATCCATTTTACATTCATTGTGAGGCTGCATTCTTAGTGAGCTGTCCAGGAGGTGGGAGGGTCTGGGAGGGAGGGTCTGCTGCTGATCGGCTGGAATGTGTCTGCTGACTGTGAGGTACAGGGTCAAAGTTTATGTTTATGTTCGCCTAATTTATATGCCCATCAAATCCGGACTCTTTTTTGGCAAATATACACACTATTAAAAGATTCTGGGCATTGACTATGCTGATGGGCATCATAAAGAAGCCCTCCATCCGCTCCTACTGGAGCAGTAGCCCCATCTGCTCTACCCCCATTTACTCCAAATGTATGTCGAGGAAGAGGTATGAAATGATTCTGCATTTCATGCACTTCAGCGACAACAGCCTGTGTCCCCTTAGGGAGCATCCCCAGTTTGACAGGCTGTATAAAATCCGCCCCTGATTACCCACTTTGCTGCCAGGTTTGCAGAGGCTTATATATGCGTGGATGAATCCCTGATGAAGTATAAGGGAAGGCTGGGATTCAAGCAGTATCTTCCTTCCAAGCGTTCTAGGTATGGTGTAAAGATGTATAAGCTCTGTGATAGTGAGACTGGGTATACTCAGACCTTCCGGGTGTACGAGGGAAAGGATAGCCACCTTGACCCTCCAGGTTGCCCAGAACATATGGGAACCAGTGGCAAGATTGTCTGGGACCTGATATTCCCCCTGATGAACAAAGGGTACCACTTATATACTGACAATTTTTATACAAGTGTCCCTTTGTTCAAGCTACTGTAGTGTTTTGATACAGTAGCTTGCGGCACAATTAAAAAGAACAGCACAGGTTTCCCAGGACAACTTGCACGCACCCGGCTATGAAGGGGGGAGACCTCAGCTCTGCGCCAAGAGGAGCTGTTGGCAGTTAAGTACAGAGACAAGAAGGACGTCCTGTAAGCCTGTGTACTTATGCACAAAGCATTGTACGATCAGATTACACACGTGCCATGCACGGCACATGTGTCAACTTGCCCAACTTCAATGCAGCCAAAAAATTTGTTCCGTTGTCACAAACCACTTTGCCGATCTCCAATTGCTGCGGAGTCAGTCACTTTTCCACCTGTGCGTTCAGGGCGGACAGGAGTGCTTGTCCGGTGTGACTCTCTGCTTTCAAGCAAGTTAAACACAAGACGGCATGACACTGCCGTATCCGGGATGTGGAATAGTACCTGGGGAGCTGGGCGGGTGCCGTTGATGTGGAGCAAGACGCAGCAGCAGAAGAGGACTCAGCTGAGGAGGTTATGGAAGAGGATGGAGTAGGAGGAGTAGAGGAGGTGGCAGCAGGCCTGCCTGCAAGTCGTGGCGGTGTCACCAACTCCTCTGCAGAGCCACGCATTCCATGCTTGGCAGCCGTCAGCAGGTTTACCCAATGTGCAGTGTAGGTGATATACCTGCCCTGACCATGCTTTGCAGACCAGGTATCAGTTGTCAGATGGACCCTTGCCCCAACACTGTGTGCCAGACATGCCATTACTTCCTTTTGCACAATGGAGTACAGGTTGGGGATTGCCTTTTGTGAAAAGAAATTTCGGCCGGGTACCTTCCACTGTGGTGTCCCAATAGCTACAAATTTTTTGAACGCCTCAGACTCCACCAGCTTGTATGGTAAAAGCTGGCGGGCTAATAGTACAGCCAAGCCAGCTGTCAGACGCCGGGCAAGGGGGTGACTTTCTGACATTGGCTTCTTACGCTCAAACATGTCCTTGACAGAAACCTGACTGTGGGCAGATGAGCAGGCCTGACACACAGACGCTTGTAGGCAACGAACTGCTATTCAATCTATAACAGTGAAAAAAGTTTTGGGGTTTTTAAATGCAAGCTATTGGGACACCAGATATGAGTGGCACTGTGAACTGGCAAAGTTTGGCAGAGTACACGTTGTAGGCCTGACACACAGACGCTTGGAGACAACTAACTGCTATTCAATCTATAACAGTGAAAAAAGTTTTTGGGTTTTTTAAATGCACGCTATTGTGACACCAGATATGAGTGGCAATGTGCACTGGCAGAGGTCTGCAGAGTACACGCTGTAAGCCTGACACACCCGCTTGAAGACAACTAACTGCTATTCAATCTATAACAGTGAAAACTGTTTTTTGGTTTTAAATGCATGCTATTATGACACCAGATATGAGTGGCAAAGTACACGGGCAGAGGTCTGCAGAGCACACGCTGAAGGAGGCCTGACACCCGCTTTAAGGACACTGACTGCTATTAGCTTACACTGAAAAACTTTTTTTCTTTGTAAAAGCACGCTATAGAGACACCAGATATGAGTGGCAAAGTACACGGGCAGAGGTCTGCAGAGCACACGCTGAAGGAGGCCTGACACCAGCTTTAAGGACACTGACTGCTATTAGCTTACACTGAAAAACTTTTTTTCTTTGTAAAAGCACGCTATAGAGACACCAGATATGAGTGGCAAAGTACACGGGCAGAGGTCTGCAGAGCACACGCTGAAGGAGGCCTGACACCCGCTTTAAGGACACTGACTGCTATTAGCTTACACTGAAAAACTTTTTTTCTTTGTAAAAGCACGCTATAGAGACACCAGATATGAGTGGCAAAGTACACGGGCAGAGGTCTGCAGAGCACACGCTGAAGGAGGCCTGACACCCAGACGCTTGCAGACAACTAACTGCTATTCAATCTATTACAGTGAAAAAATTTTTTTTTCTTTTTATATGTCAAGCTTAAGCTATTGTGACACCAGATATGAGTGGTGGCACTGACTGGGCAAATGGGCACAGTATCCACTGTGAGCCTGACACAGAAGCTGGCAGACAAGTAACTGCTATTCAATCTATTACAGTGAAAAACATTTTTTTCTTTTTAAATGTAAAGCATAAGCTATTGTGACACCAGAAATGAGTGGTGGCACTAACTGGGCAAATGGGTACAGTATCCACTGTGAGCCTGACACAGAAGCTGGCAGGCAGGCAACTGCAATTATATTACACAGAAAAAAAAAAAAAGCAGACTGATGTTCTAGCCCTAAAAAGGGCTTTTTGGGGTGCTGTCCTTACAGCAGAGATCAGATGAGTCCTTCAGGACTGTAGTGGACACTGAATACCCTAGCCTAGCTATCAATGTCCCTATCTAATGAGCAGCAGCTACACTTTCCCTCCTCTCACTAAGCATGCAGCTTCAGAATGAATCTAAAATGGATGCTGGGAGGGAGGTGGGAGGGTCTGGAAGGGAGGGTCTGCTGCTAATTTGTTGGAATGTGTCTGCTGACCATGAGGCACAGGGTCAAAGTTTGCTCAATGATGACGAATAGGGGGCAGATCGAACCGCGCATGTGTTCGCCCGCGGTGGCGAACGCGAACACGCTATGTTCGCCAGGAACTATTCGCCAGTGAACAGTTCGGTACATCACTACTCGAGTAGTGATATCCTTGGTGGGGATCATACCACCTATGCCTACATATATTGAGCAATATCCTATTTGCTCTTCACTTGTGAATATACCTCAATTTTTTATCATTTTATTTTGTATTATCAAGAGAGCACTATTTTGTGTTTTTATCCTTTTTATATATCACCAGTTATTCAAATACTGGCCTACTGCCATTGGAAAGGAGATATACCTTACCACCACTGGAGACCCCCTTTTTGAGGACATCCAAGGACCATCTACATGTCCATAGGCGGGGATTGTACCATCCAAGTGCACATATCTAGAGCTGAGTATAGGCTCCAGAAAATTGTAAGTGCAATTCCTTTCCCTTCATTTACCATCACTTAAGATCTCAATATACTACACTATATCCGTGTCTTTTTCCTTCCCTCCTCCATATCGCTCTGAGAGTGGGAATTCCTTCACAGGCGCTGCTCCCTCATATATATTATATATACTATAATATATGCATATATGTACTAAAATCTATTTTATCTCAAAATGAAATTTGTTGTAAACATTAAATGTTTCAAACATTTTCTGATTATTTGAAGAGGAGTTTACTTTTTGATTGCTAAAAAAATCATCATCTGTGCTCTGTGATATTGCTGATGGTGCACTGTACAGAAACTAAAAACTTATTTTGTATTTAAAACTGAACTGAAGTTAAAATTAATGACAGGTAAATTGCGAGGTTATACTGCAATTCTGAAAGTATGTTAAGTGAAGTAAAACACAAAAGTGGAGATAAGTTCCATACTGTGAACATTTACAGCGACACTGCAGGCTCCATCAGAATTAGTTATTGCTGTACAGGAAAGGTGTTTCACTTAAAGCTATTAATATGACATTTTTCTTCTTCTAAGGTTAACTCTCCTGCCCAATGAATATATTTTGATGTATATGAAATGAATGTAAAATCTTTATACTGATTTATGCAATATTAGATGCCTGGCCAGTAGACAAAAAATATGACCCACTTGGGACCATTTTTATCAATGTACCATTGGAGAAATTCTAATTTGTTCATAATCAGCATTAACGTTGAGTGTTTGCAATCGTACCCTGATAAGCACTTCATTATTCAAGGCTTAACTTGATGTTTATGACCCAATGAATGTACTGAATGCTAATCACTCAAACCTTCCATATACCATTAATATGTTATGCAATTATATCCCCGAAGGGAAAAGTTATTTCTGCATATAGATATTTCACCTTTTTCCTACAAGTCAACTTATTGTGTATCCCCTATTTTTTAGAGCTTGTTTATTGATTAAGAATTAAAGAAACACTCCGAGCAACCATTTCATCTCTATTTATGCACAGTTCAGTGATGAACTAGGATTCTTGGGAGCCACAACACCTCCCTGCTGATTGTTCCCTGGCTAACACTTCCTTTTTAACCAGAGCAGTGATGGGGGACAGTGAAAGTCTGAGAGTTGCATGATCTCTCAGTATATCACTGCTGACCATTTATCATATGGATTGGCATGGCCTTAGCAGTAATAGTCTTATAGTGATGCTTAGCCTATCACTGTCCTCAATCACTGCTCAAAGTTAACTAGAAAATGTTATCCAGAGCAGAAATAGTGGGAAATTGCCATGAGTAACCAGAGATCCAAGTTCAATAAAAGATAAAGTAAGTCCATACAGATGTTTAAACTGAAATTGGTTAAATACTTCCAAAAACACAACATACAGGGATATAATTTCTAATTAGTGGGATAATAGCTGCTTGATCCAAGGAGACATCTGACTGCTATTTTGGGGTCAAGAAGGAATTTTTTCCTAGTTTGTGGCAAAATTGGAAGTGCTTCAGACCAGGTTTTTTGCCTTCTTTTGGATCAACAGCAACAACATATGTGAGGTAGGCTGAACTTGATGGACGCAAGTCACTTTTCAGCTATGTAACTATGTAACTATGTAATTTGAAGGTTCAGTCTTCATGAGGTCTCTGGAATCACATAACATAATTTTCTCATCATTCATGGTGTACTGTTGTGTGTCTTATTTGTTTATCTGTGTGTGTGCTATTTAAATATCTATAAATAAATATAATAAGAAAGTTTAAGGATTTTTTTCAGTCAAAAACCAGTTAGCAATCAAATTATTGCACCAGAAAATCCTCAGAGGAAAACAAACTTAAGGCAGTGCATGGTTTTATTTACAGTCTTAATTTAAATTGAATGATCTGCCTCATGAGCATGTGTAGGGTTGACTTCATTCAGTGAAAAACTTACCTTCAATAAAACCTACAGTTGTTTCTTAGCAACATAACACCTACGTTAAATAATAGTTTTAATATTGCTTGGCATTTCCCCTTAATTACTTATGGTATATGATATATGGTTCGATCTTTTGCTAAGTTGAATAATAAACAAACACAATCAAGCAAGGGCTGATTCTTATGGTGTTATGGTGTCAGATTTCTACCTTATATGTTCTGAACAAGAAGGAAAGTCAATACATCAATAAAAACCCAACTGAGAAAGTCAATACATCAATATTTTGAAAATATGGCTATTTTATATATATTTTTTATATTTTATCAATAAAGTATTATTGGCCTATATTCTACCTTTTATCCTTGATAATACACTTTTTTTTATTTTCTATTTACCATATTTTATTTATTTATTATTTTCTGGACCTGGTTATTATTAATTTACGTTCAAGAATCCAAGGTGGGGATGATACCACCTACGCCATATTAGTGAGCAGTATTTCCTGCTCACTTAAATGTGAGTATTTTATACACATTTTACTCCTTTTAAGTATCTATTCATACAGTGAGCACTATTCTGTGTTATCCTCTTCTTTCCCGAGGATTTCGGCCACGTATATATGTCTACATTCCACCAGTGGGGGACCAGTACCACTGAATGCGAAGCACACCCGAGCTAGTTTTAGCTCTAATATAGGTGAGTGTGATACCTTTTTACTCTGCATTTCTACAAAGAAGCGGAAAAGACTATCTATACCATTGGAGCTTTTTATCTTGTTTTCTTTTGCATATTGGCACCTGGAACAAGACGTCACATCCATTTCCCTAATCCTACAAGGACTGTTTCTTTCCCTCAAGCGGACTTGATTATCCCCTGCTTATTTTAGGACTTTTCATCTATTCTTCTTTGTATGTACTGCTATTTGTAAGTACTTACCACATCATCTACATGTATTTTACCTGTTTTATATGCAAAGATTTAAATTTTTATTGATTGCTGTATTACAATTTTTTGATTTTGCTATATCTACTTTTTGGCGCGACCTAATACTCCTTTTAGATAATACATCAATAAAACCCTTCCAAAAATTCACAAATCAACAACCAGTACCCCCATTTGCCCTATAGTGGCAGGAATTGATTAGTTGGGGGAGGGACTCACTTACCTATGGTAAGTGATTTTTCTCATTTTTTTTTAAGAGACACCAAACATCCAGGATTCTTGTGGGTTTCTTTGGACATCCGTTCTTTACATTCCTCTATTCCTCATAATCTGGGACTACAGGATGTACCTTAATTTCATTTAGGTTTTTCCAATGAGGTTCAGAATTTCTTTTGCTAATTTGTTATGATTTTCTTTTGACTTTTTGTTTTAATTTAATGTTTGATGAGTTCTATCTCCAGAGACATGGAGCTTTTATCATATGCCAACCTTTTTAGGGATTGGAGGGAGCTGACCCACGTCAGAGATACAAGTCGCTTTAGGGATCATATTGTATTTTATGTGAGGTTTATTGATGATCTCATAATTATTTTTAGTGGTAACCAAGAGTCTCTGGTACAGTATATTGGCACTATTAATAAGAATGATTACAATTTATCCTTTACTATGACATGTAATAGCTATAAAATTACTTTTTTTGGATTATTTGACTGTCTCTACCAGAGGTAGCATTATAACAGAGAATTTAAGAAAACCTACATCAGGGAACTTCATTCTCTTGTCAACTAGTTGCCATCCAAAACAAACACTTACAGGAATTCCTGTGGGGGAACTCATTTGCATTAGACATAGTTGCTCAGTTGATGATATCTTTGAGGTTCACGCCAGTAGACTTACAGGAGCACTACAGCGCCAGGAAAACAAACTTGTTTTCCTGGCACTATAGGGTTATGACATCCCCCGAGCTTCTCCTCTTCTGCAGCTGGACTGGAAGGTTAAAACCTCCAGCCATTTCTACCTAATCCAGCACCAGCGGCACTGGTGACCTCTCCTCCCCCTGCCGACATCAGGAGCATAGAGCCACGCGATCATTCAAAACACCCATAGGAAAGCATTACTCAATGCTTTCCTATGGACGTCCAGCATCATCTCAGTATGATTTTCACACTGAGAATCGTGGAAGCGGCTTCTAGTGGCTGTCAGGGAGATTGAGATTACCTTCAATGTAAACATAGCAGTTTCTCTGAAGCTGCTATGTTTTCAGCTGCAGGGTTAAAACTAGGGGGACCTGGCACCCAAACCACGTCAGTGAGCTGAAGTGGTCTGGGTGCCTATAGTGGTCCTTTAAGAAATGTTTCTTAGATAGGGGCTACAGACAGGATATTATCAATAGGGCTATAGTTTAGCCAAAATACACCCAAGAGAATCTCTATTATTTGAATCTAATGAGTCTTCTAGAACAAAGGGGGGTTGGTATGATAGGGGTGTTTCCTTCGGCTCTCAGTTAAGTGCTGAATATGTTGTAAACATTTTACATAAACATCTCCCCATTCTTAGAACTGATGGTTTGTACAAACATATTATACCTAATACCATCAGGTCACACGGAGCTCCAACTTTAGGTTCTCTTATCTCTCGGAATCACGTGAAATTTAATAACAAAAATAAAACTTAAAGGTATACATGGTTACATTGCAAACGGGTGTTCAAATGTGGAAGTAGATGCAAATGTTGTAATTGTACAACCCAAGTTTCTACTTTTTGTTCCTTGATTAAAAACAAGGTTTATGAGATCTCCTACTATATCAATTGCTGGACGAGGCATGTTATGTATCTTATCACATGCCTCAAATGTCAAATGTAAAGTGGGTCAGACCCAATCTTCTTGGATCTTCTACATATCATGCTATCATCATATTTCATGCATGTTCCCTTTTTCTATTTTTTTTTCTATATTTTCCCTACATTTCTGTATGCGTGTGCAAACTCAGATCATTCCTGAGAAACCACATGGTAAAAGTTGGCTGCATTCAGTGTCATCCTCGCTGAGGAAGGGTAAGAAAGGAGTTACATACAAGACAGAAGACACACGTCCTTTGGCAAACCTATATCTAATTAAGTACGTGAACTAAATGTGAACAAAATTTCAAAATTTCACCTTTTCAAATGTTTCTTCCCACTGATACCTTATTGAGTTTACCTCTATCAATTTTATAAACTTTAAAGAAATATATGTGTTACCCATATATCTTATTTACATATATTTCACATATTTTTCAGATATGTAAATATATACAAAGTTTGAAAACCTTTTTACATGTTAATTCTCACAACTAATTTTAAATCCTATATTCCATAGAAAAGTGATAATTGCAAAATACATTTAAAATTTTAAGTGCTGATTTGTCAGTCCTATTTATACTGCCAGGCATTTAACTCTTATTAATAATGTACAAAAATGACTTATAATGTTATTTGTAACATTTTATATATAAATAAAACGTAAATAAAATGCATCACCTAAGTCAATGCACTATGCTAATATTTATATCCCAAGTCATATTTTAATGCCGAGCCATTTTGCGTCAAACAATGTTCTATTGTCTAATGTTTTGGCATCATTTTTTACTCAAGTCAACGGTAATCTACCTGGGGCTCTTCTAAGCCAGTCTGACCATATCTCTTTGCCCTGTCATCATCTTTGCTGCCTGTGAATGCGTTCCTGCTTTTCTGTGTATCTTCTGGTGTTGGCTTGGTTCTGTTTATCGACTATTTTGATTTTAGAAATCCTAGACCCTAGGATCTCCTTTATCTGTATCTCCGTACTCCCTGACCTTGGCCTGTCCATGTTTATCTTTTGTCTGTTCTCAGACTGTTTTCTGTACTTAATCACGCTGACTCCAGGTAATACGTATTCTTTATTTGGTATAGCTTTTGTATATTGGAGTACGCCATCCTTGACATTATCTCCATGTGCAGCTAGTAGCACATTGCCTCAATTTACTTTAGCTGCTCAAGCTTATTTGAGCTGAACCTAGTAGTAGGCATATCTTAGACCCCTAAACAAGGAACCATTTCTTTGGCAATTTCTAAAGAGACCCCACTTTAATATAGTGCCAAATTTAGTATCATGCCACTAACTGCTGCTTCTAGGAGTTATGGTACAGAGAATTCAAAGCACAGCTCCCATACATCTCCCGCAGTACATGTGACATTATAATTTTCCACCAGGAGCTGTGCAGTTGTGAATATAAGCACAGCTACGCATGACTGTGCTTCTTGCTGCCATCAGTGACTTTAACCTTGATAGGAATTGATTGGAGAGAGATGCGAGTGGCATACCTATTACTTCCTCTCCCTCTAGACCTCTGTGTAAAGACACAGAGGGAATGGGACATTAAATATTTCTACTGTGGAGGATCAGGGGGAAAATTGCCCCTGTGCTCTCTCCCCTGGATCTGTGACTGCACACTATGCAAACAAATCACAAACCAGCAAAACAGAAAACAATTATACAATATCTTCATGATACACATATTTTCATTCAAACACTTCTTTAGCATTATTTTCTACTGTGATAATTTAAAACGTGTCCTAAATTTGTAGCTTGACATCTTGGATACGTATAATAAAATATTATTTATAGGCTTAAACTCTAAATGAAAAGATATGAATATGAATATGAAATGAAACAGTTTAATTAACCAAGATCATTATTGGTATAAGAAACCAACAGCTCTTAGAGATAAGATTACAAAGGATGGCTTTGGATGCCTCCCAAAAACCCTTGAAAGGCTTGTAATCTTGAATAAAATCCAAATGAATTTGCAAAGTGATGACAGTAGAGTTCGTTTTATCACAACATGCACTAAGTCCTACCTAGTGGTTACACTATCCTGTGCAGACAATTACATTTAAATGAAGATATAAGTACATAAATAAATCTATAGTTGCCAACATTTGAAAGAATTTCAAGGTACTATTTGGGAAAAATTTATCAAAATGTAACTGACACTTTTGCATCTGATTAGTCAATATTTGGTACAATTTATTAAATGTGCCATTCTTTTTACATTTTAGAATTTTTGGACTGATATCTTTTCAGATATTAAAGAGGTATGTAGAGTGATCTGTCTGGTTCACCCTCTGCAATATTACTGCATCACACTAATATGCCTACCTCCAGAAACAAATAAAAAACACTCTGAAACCATTGAAAGACATTGGATATCAGACATCACCCACCATACCCATAATGCATTCACAGAATGAGAAAAACATATCTGTTGTAGTCTTTAATTATCTCAAATGGAGGTCAGGGCTCTGAAGTGGCTCAACTCTAGGTCCACTGGGAATGGTTCCTGTAATCACCATTTTTTCCACACACTTATTTACATTTCATTACTTTTTTATTGGCTCAAAACACACCTTTATTTGTTACTCCCTCCATTCCTTCTGGAGACATTTTATGAACTTCTAAACATTGCTACTTTAAAGATCAAACTCATTGAGTTACCTTGTTCCCTTTCCTTCCCCATCTTTCTTTGTGTTTTTTTCCCTGTATATTAATTAAGTAACTCAATTTGAGACTTTTAGTTTTTTCTTTTCGTCTCACTAGCTAAACAACATTATTTGAGATTCTTGCCGTTATTGTTAAATTATCTTGCTGATCTTTGTTGAGTTTTCATCTTGTAAATGTATAAATACTGTGTATACATTGGGTTATGTAGTAACCCTTTTTATTGCATATTATTCTTTATGTCACATGTGTATCTCTTCCATGTTTCTTTAAATAAAGAGATTTAGCAACAAAGAACCAAAAAATAAACAAAACCATATAATACATTGAAACTATCCATGACAAGGCAATACACTGTCTAAGCAATGGACAGATTAATGGATGGATCAGTGGCAGAACTATTGGCTGCACCAGAGTCCAGACACCTTGGGGGCCCATTGGGTGGCCCCTGCACTAATGCCCACCCAATCAATATTATGGCTAAACAGGGGCCTGGAAGGGTGCTGCGACCCTCTAAGAGCCTGACTGGACCCTGCAGTCTCAGCATGTACCTCCCAGGCAGGTCTCATCGGTGGCTCAGTCGATTGCTGTGGCCCTTTGCAGCATGCCTTTAATGTTTGCAGAGAATTGTGGGAGGAAGTGACTATCTGGCTGGAGGTGCCAGGTCCCCCCTTAATGCACTAAAGAGTAGTAGTTTTAAATGACAGCGAGCAGCCACTGGCTGCTGGCTACCCCCTTGCTTTTTTTTTTTGAGCATGTGCAGTACTAATAGATGAAAACAAAAACATTTTTACCGAATTTCGTCCGATAAACAAATGGTTAACAGACAAAATTCGGGATTGATGAATTTAATTTTTATTCAGTACGAACTCATTCGTATGAAATGAAAATTTCACTGGTGCACCTGTCTAGTGGGCTTGATATGATGTGGCCATGTGGTGGAGCTGGTCCCATATTTTTTGCTATGATAGGTGATTTTAAGTAGCCTTGTTAAATGTGAAGCTTTATTTTTGTTTGTGTGTAGGCTGTTCCTCTAACTGTATTTTGTATATGTGTGTATCTGTGTGTGTGTGTTTATGTAGATATATGTGTGTGTGTGTCAGTGTGTGCCTGTGTGTATCTGTTTGTATGTGTGCCAGTGTGTGTATGTGCCTATGTAGTTATTTTGTATCTGTGTGTGTTTCAGTGTGGGTATATAAAAAACAAACATCAAAACTACATACAAACAGTATACACTATACACAAATAGAACCCTTTATTTCACACACACATACTCCATAAATAAACATGCCTACATCACTGCAGAATATGTTGGAACTAGAGTCCTAAAGTAATTTCTTGCACCGGGGTCCTATCTGCATTAGTTTCGCCGCTGGGATGGATAGATGAATATGTAGATTATTGTTGTGCATCCTTTACATATATCAGGTCACACTTTGACAAGTCTCCTTATGCTCATGTGTATGCCAAGCTTTGAGTTATGGGATAGTTGTGGAAACATGATTTTTTGGAATTTCCGTGCCCAAGGCAGATTTCCAAAATTCTGAATTAAGATATGCAATTGATGAGGCGGCGTGGCTTAGCCAGTAACAGAGATGCCAGCCTTTTGAGAAAAGTCCTGGAACACCCAGCAATATCATGTGACAATAACCCTTCATAATAAATTTTATTGAAGATAAAATATTAAACAGCCACTATTACAGTAGAGAGAAGAAAAATCTGTGAAAGGAGAAAGTATCATTATACTACAATGCAGAAAGCATAAGGATGCTGCAAACTAAGTCTGCTATGTCACTTTAAAAAAAGACAAACAATAAACGGGGAAATTCATTAGACTTTGGTAAATACTTCTACTTTATTGGAAAAGACAAATTCCTCAATTTTAGATGAGAAATTATCTCACACGACTCAAGAATCTGACTGGCAATATTGGTTACAAAATCACCATTAAAGGCAAAAGTGACAGTTGGTGACAGTTTGAAAGACTCCTGTCATTTGGGTGCTGAAAGAGCCTCTTATACAGATAGAGCATTCATTGAAAACACACAAATGTCTATTTCAGATTAATTTAATGCAGATGTTCGGCAAAAGTTAGAGTCTCGTTCAGGAGTTTCTGCTGATACTGAATATAGTGGAAAATGTATTCATACTTACCGTAATTTTCTTTTCCTGGCTATTTTTCATGGCAGCATATACACATGGGTTAGCTCCTCCCCTACAGCCGATAGGACAGGAAAACCACAAAGGTTTTAAAAGGAGGCTCCATCCCTAAGGTCCTCAGTCAGTTTACAAGCTCTACAGTACATAAATAGAGACATTAATGGGTGGGAAGTATATGCTGCCATGAATAATAGCCAGGAAAAGAAAATTACGGTAAGTATGAATACATTTTCCACTTTCCTGGCTAATCATGGCAGCATATACACATGGGGAATACCCAAGCTTACAAAGGAAGGGACAGAATAGCCAATCAAATTATCAGAATAATTCAACATAGATAGAAGAATGAACTGAGTTAAGTACTAGAGTACCAAATCGTGCATCATAGACTGTTTTAACGAACAGTATGAACTGCCAGACAAACGTGTCTAAAGAGGTTCAAATGCTAGCTTACAAAAAGTGTCAGCAGAAACCATTGCCATGGCAACCCATGATGCTGCAACAGCATGAGAGGAGAGTGCCCTGATACCCTCCAGCACAGGTAGAGAACAGACGTGACGTCCAAATTGTGCCTCATTAATTGCTTCAATGTCCAATATGTAATGCAGGACAAACTAGTTCAAAGAGGTCCAAATGCCAACTTTACAAAGTTTTAGCAGAGACCATTGCCATGGAAGCCCACAAGATGCTGTAACAGCACTAGTGGAGAATGCCCCAAATCCTTTGCTACAGGTAGAGAACGGCATTGAAAGGCTCTCACTTTAGGCAGGATCACTGGTGCTACATGCAAGACAACCATATCCTGTTGAAATTCAGTGAATGGGGGTACACAGGATCAAGCCTGGAGTTCACCCATTTCCCTTGCTGGGGTACCAGCCACCAGCACTTTCTGTGCTACTGCCATGGAAGCTCCTTCTAGAGGTTCGAATAATGGTTCAGTCAGGGCCCGTGAGACCAGTGGTACGTCACATATTGGCTTCACCACACTCAGTGGAGGCATGATTTCAATCAATGCCTATATGAAGCAAAGTGCAGCTAAGTGCACACATTCACCCTGCTGAGGTACCAGTCACCAGCAACAGCAACGTCTGGGCTAACATCATGGAAGCTCCTGCTAGAAGTTCAGTCAGAGTCTGTGAGACCAGTGGTACATCACATCTTGGTTTCAACACCCTCAGCGGAGGCTTGAGTTCAATTGTTGCTTACATGAAGCAAAGCACCAGGGGCATAAACGCTCAATCGGTACCCTCCAGTACAGGTAGAGAATGACATAGATAAGCATTCACCATAGGCAGGATCTTCAGGTGCCAAATGCAAGATGACCATATCTGTTGAAAAGTAGTGAAAGGGGGTTCACAGGATCAAGCCTGGAGTTCACCCATTTTCCTTGCTGGGGTACCAGCCACCAGCACTTTCTGTGCTACCACCATGGAAGCTCCTTCTAGAGGTTTGAATAATGGTTTAGTCAGGGCCCGTGTGACCAGTGGTACGTCACATATTGGCTTCACCACACTCAGTGGAGGCATGATTTCAATCAATGCCTATATGAAGCAAAGTGCAGCTAAGTGCTCCTCTAGAGTGTTATAACACAGAACCTTTCAAGGCCTGAACGAGGAGTAATTCCAACAGACAAAAGCATGTCAAGCTTAGTAAAGCCTGTATAGGATTGTAAGAGTATCTCAATGACCGTCTCAGGGATGCCTATACTAATATGGACTCCCGCATCAACACCAGAACTTGAGGATCCTGGTGTGTCATGGGGCCTTGTAATAGGTCTGGACGTACAGGAATTTCCCTTGGAGGTTCCAGAATCATCTTATTCATCATAGGAATTAGAGTCGACACGGTCTTCCACTGTCACCTTTTGCATTGCCTTTTTAAGAAGGTCGAAAACAGGAAAATATGTACATCAGACTAAAATTCTAAATTTGAGCCAGTGTATCCTGAGCATTCTGGTCCTAGCATGTAAAAAATTCTTCTGGACCTGGTAGTTCCAAGAAATGGGCATCAGATCTATGTAGGGTATCAGACAATCTGCATCAACCACGAGGATACGTCAGGACATGGTTGCCAATCCACCTTCTCCACAGTTATTAGTCTCCAGCAAACAGCCATGGCATTCTGAGCCACTGGTTGTTCTTCTGTGCCCTGATCATTATGGGCTGGAATTCCATTAATACGTATCTGTGAGACCCATCTTGGTAGATATAGGATACAGTTGCATTGATATTTGAGCAAATTTGGACCCACTCGTTCTTCAGCAAGCCTCTGAAGTGAAGAAGAGCCTTGAAAATGACTCTTAATTCCATACAAATGAATGGAAATATTGTGCAACATGGTCCAAACACTGTGCAACCAATCTTATAAAAACTGGAATTCGAGCTAATAATTGACCAATGAGGTTCTGTTCACTGGAAACTCAGAGATCTAATCCCTCTTTCAGCTGCCAGGGTAAGGTGCAACTCCACTGATGTGTGCTGGCTCCAATAATCTTTCTCTTGTTAGACCAAGATAGGAAGGATCTGTAAGGAATCCAGGGATGCCATTGGGCCCATCTGACAAGTCTGCTGGTGGAAGCCAGGATTCCTAGTAGTTGCATCTATATTCTTGCTGTTACCAAGCAGAAATGAAGAAACTGGGAGAGAAAACCTTTACAATCTGTGGAACTGTTCCCGAGATAGGGAAAAGCAGAGCCTAGAATTTTCCACTCAGGAATGTCAACCACTGAGCTGGTCTGAAACTGCTTTTCTTGATATTCAAGCAGCCAAACTTTAGGAGTTATGAAAGAACTATATACCTATGTGTGCCTGCCTTCTGAGGGTCTAAGGCTATCAGAAGTAGATCCTCCAGATAATGGAACCAGGTGGAGTCCTGGACTCTCAATAACACTATAAGCACATAGAAATATTCTTGGGGCCACATTGAGGCCAAATGGTAGGGCACTAACATGGAAGTTTTCTTCTGAGCTAATGCCGAAGATCTCTGCAGATTGGACTGAAAGTAAGCATCCTTGAGATATATAGAGGTAAGGAAATTATCCTTCCAGATTGCTTGAGATATGGATCTGATTGACTCCATCCCGAAGACTCTAACATTCAGCCTCTTGTTGGCCCCTCTTAGGTCCAGTGTAGGCTTTCATGTGCTTTTCCTCTTAGCACCAGAAGAGAGGCAAAACTTGTCCCTGGAACTGCTCTTGTTCTGGGACCTAAAAAAAAATAAAAAAAAAAATCACCTCTTCGTCCAGAAGGCTTCTTCCTTCAGTGCTTTACCTTTTGATTCATTGGTCTTACTACTCCTGTAGGTATGGAGACTCCTGTGCCCGTTAAGAAAAAACTCCAGTCTATATCAATCTGGACCATGGATACCACTCAAGCTTCCAGAGTATGACGAGCCCAGGTATGTGTGATCAGAAAAATTAGGCTCCTAGTACTGGAGGAGATATGTTCATTGCTGAAGAGCAAAACGACTGCGTTATAGCTCCATTAGAACCTTGAAAGGCAGGTTTACCAACTGCCATGAGTTACCTCTGGAGTATTCCCTGCAGGGCCAGTCGCTCTCAGAAATACTGGTCACTGGAGGTTCTCCGGTCAGACTATGAGGAGCTGGGATCCTTGGAACTTCCATCCTAAGGTACAAATATCTTGCAGCCCTCATTCACCTTTTCAATGGAATTATCCAAAGTTTTCCCAAACAGCACCACCCCTTCAAATAGAATGGTGTAGAGGGCAGACTTGGAGGAGGAGGAGTCATCCCAGAAACAGAACCATAATGCTTTCTTAGCTGCTATAGATAAAGCCATTTGATCCAGAGAATATCCTAGTTACTTCTAGGGAAGTTTCTGTGAAGAAGTCAGTTGTAACCTGAAGATTTCAGACTGCCTCTTCAATCTTGGCTTTTAATATCTCTCTCCATAGTAGCCTTTAGATCTTTAATCACCGATTTCATGTTTGTAGAAACAGCAGCGGAAATCACAGCTGGCTGGCCTCCTGCAATGGTAGGCATAAAATTTTGGACAGGTCTGCGTCCACCTATGATCCATAAGTGTGCAACTTAGGTGGTGTAGTTCTGGGGTTGGAAAGAACTTCCTCCACAGGGTAAAGCCTGGCCTCTTTTCTTACCCCTAAGGCCTCTGGAACTTACTTTGTAAGCCCTGCCCGCATGTCATGTGGCTGCACAGTGATAGGTCATGCTGAAGCGACAACCTTCTGCATAACCGATTACTTCCACTGTTTTCTCCTCATAACCAGATCCTGGTGAAGAATCAGACACCTGACAAATAATAATAACTAAATATTACTTGTGGTAAAATATTAAGAAAAAATGTGCACTGTCAAATTCTATAAGAAACCAGAGAAAACAGCTTTAAAACAGGCTATCCATGTCTGAGACCCTGCAAATACTTACCCAACAAGTGTATGTTTACTGTAATTTTCCTTTTATTTTAGGCACTTTCTGGCAATTGCCCTTATCAAAGATGGCTGCCACAACTTGTATTCCCACAATGCAAGTCATCTGTATTAGGCCCAATAAGGCACAAACTGCACACATGTGGGCCTATTCCGAGTGTGTTTGCTGTTTAGAGACCAGGGAGAGGACTCTGTCTGAAGCCTACATGGCCCCTAAACACCCAGGGAACCAAGAATAAGTCACTGGGACCGAGGGTGAAGCAAAATAGATAACAAAAGTGCCTGCAAGGAAGTTTAAATGGCAACCACGTACAAAAAGTCAAAGTTGAAAGGCACCACAGTCTAAAGGCCTCAAGGTATAAAGGTAACACAGTTTTCAAATCTAACAGTTTTTAAAATGTAACAGTTTTAAAAATATATTAGTTTTCCAAATGTACTGCAGTTTTCCAAATGTACTGCAGTTTTCCAATGACTTGCGGTATTACATGCAACAGTATTAAATGCAAATTTAAATGAAACAGTTTTAAATGCAACACAGCTTAAATGCTTCCTAGCAAAAGCACAACCGCATAATGTACCACAATCTTAAAAATAAGGTACAGCTGTATAATGCACTAGTTTAAAGATATCAAAGCTTAAATGCATCACAGCATAAAAGCACAACTGCATAATGTACTATAGTAAAACAGCAAATAAAGTAATGAAGATAAAACAACATACATGTCCATAAGTAAAGGGAGCAAATTGCTCACGTCCTAAGGGCTGTAGGACAGGAAAAAGACTGAGGACCTTAGGGATGGAGCCTCCTTTTAAAACCTTTGTGGTTTTCCTGTCCTATCGGCTGTAGGGGAGGAGCTAACCCATGTGTATATGCTGCCATGATTAGCCAGGAACTACAGATTGCAATATAGGGTGACATTCACCATGCGAACGAGACCCGTTCGGGAGTTTTGCATACAACTTCATGAACACCAAAGGTTGAGAAGGCATCTGTAATAACACTTGATAGAAAACATGCGAATGCAATGCATTTGGGAGCTCGCAAATGGATGAATTTACACAAAATATACATGAACACCAATTGTTCAGCTATGTCTCATTCGAATACTGAGAATAGCACTGTTATACCGAATGTGGTTCATTCGTTTGGCAAACGCAACTCCAATTCTGACGAATCCAAAGCAGCCACATAAAGTACTGAATCATCTACTTTCCCTATAAAAGGGAAAAAGTGTATTAACAATAATTCTGACGTAATGGACACATATGACAAAGGCAGTATACCCGATGAATGGGAAATAAGTCATTCTGAGGATTCGGATCAGGAACAAATGGATAATAGCCTTAATAAAAAAAACAAAAAGTAGACAACGAACGCAAGACCATGTTAGAGTTACTAGACTTTAAGTCTTTTTGATAACAGAACAAATTCATCCTCCGGTGTCAAATGCCCTCATTTGAGAAATGCTCCATATACAATAAGGCAAGACTTAAGGCAAGATCTGAGAAAGGAATTGACATTCATTAATAATACAAGATAAAAAAAGGTGCGCTATACCTTTAAAATACTATAAAAAGTGCAACACAGTGAAAAAATGTCAGTGCGATGCACAATATAGTGCCAACAGAACAAAATCAATAGATTAAATAAGTGTGCAAAGTCACAAGTGCATTAAATGATAAGTCTACAAGAGAAACTTACTAATAATCTAAAATTGGAGTATCACAATATTGCTTCCAGGGATATGTAGGAACATGATGCATAAAAGAGAAAAAGGGGAAAAAAATGTAGTAGAATACTGTATAGTGTAAAATAATAAATGAATGGATGAAATAAAACTCACATGGAGAGAACCGTAAAAATCTGCTCTAACTTTTCTGGCTTTAGTCCTAAATACAGGACTGGATATTGACAGGTAATCAGGACGGCAGCTGAATACGAAAGTATGCTTTATTTCCACATGAGTTCAAATTTCACATGTATGTGATACAGCTCTTTATCCCTTATAGAAGTTTATACCCCCCAGTTGTACAATCTGTCAAAGCCGCAGCTAGCACTAGCAGTCTTTCCAAGGTGTCCGCACTGTAGGCAGTTCTTCCAAGACCGGAGCTTCGTACAACCACGTGATGGCGTGATGACGTTGTACGCACAGAGACGTGATGACACGTTTCCCCTGGGTGGCTTCCTCAGATCACATCACAGCTGTCCTGTTCTTTTAAAGCTGCCATAATAGGTGTGGTTTGTAATAGTCTCTTCATCATTGATTCTTATTAGAAACCTAAAGTCCGAGTGTCTGCATATTTTGATGCAAATATACAAAGTCCACAATTTTCTGGCTTATCACCTAAACATTGTATCTGATGGAAATCACGAAACAATGAAGTGTACCAGAAGTTACATCAAAATACATTATATATATATATATATATATATATATATATATATATATATATATATATATATATATATATATATATATATATATATACAAAATATAAAAGAAACTAATATAAACATATAATAAAATATGGAAGTAAAAAACTAAAAACACTGAGAAACCTACTAAAAAGAACAGATCAGAACACTACAGCCTATTTAGAGGAATGCTACCAACAACTTGAAGATAAAAATATTTATATGGAGTTGAAAAAATACCCCACTCTAGATATCAAGTCTTCTTTGGATACTCTTTTAGAAAGGGGAAAAGAAAAAGGCATTTTACTGAGAATGAATATACATTTTTAAAAGTAGACTTTCAAAGAGTGCCTGTCTTTTTTATTTTACTAAAAGTACACCAAGATTTGAAAAAACAACAGGAAGACTAATTGTGTCGGGTATTAGATCTATTTCGGCCAATCTCATGTGGACATTTGGTTTAAAAATTTGTTTAAAAAAATTTCAAGAATATTAACTGGGAAGAAGGATATTTTTTGGTAACCTCTGATGTATCGGCACTTTATACTTCTACCATCCATGAATTAGGCTGCAGAACCATACAAGAATGTCTACTTAAATCTAAAAAATTTAAAGATAATCATATTAAGTTTTTAATTGATAGTTTTAGATGGATTTTAGAGAATAACTATTTTGTTTTTAACTCAACGTTAACTTGTTCATGTTTGGCTAGGAAAAGGCGGTTGTCTATAACAGCCAGGCATGGAGGACAAACCTGGTCACATACCATAGGTATATCTATGACCTTTTTTTTTTTTTTTAAGGGTTCCCAATGCGATCTTGAGATTTTCCTGGAGGGTATCAATCAATACGATTGAGGTATACAATTCAATTCAGCATGTCTAATATTAGTTTTTTGGATCTAGAGATCTATGTAGACGATGGTATTCTAAAAACAAAAAACTATTTCAAAAAAGTAGATGCTATGTCCTGTATAACAGTGATCACTATACCCCCTGGTTAAATAACATTCCAAAAGGGCAACTACAGAGGATCAGAAGGAATTGTAACGACAAAGATATATTTGAAAAACAAGCTATTGCTTTAGGTTGATTGGGTGTTTTTGAGCTATTTCACTGCTAAGGTCCAGCTCTACCTTTTTTACACGTATATATTTTATCATTGTATTCTAAATTTTAGCGCTTTCTTGCTTGTTTTTTTGTGTGTAATTCATTAATAATAAATTGACTGTTTTGAAAACAAAATCGGAACACACAGAATCCACTCTCTTAAAGCACGTGGACATTCATGATGACATCATAGAGAAAATGAAAGAGATGGAAATATATTTAAAAGCAGAAAACCACAAATTGGCTCTAAAGATGGCGGAATTGAAAAATCGTAGTAGGAGAAACTATTTACGGATTAGAGGTAGTCCCGATGCTATTTTGCCAAATGAACTGGATGATTACTTGAGTGTACTGATGCATTCAGTCAGACCATCATTTAAGGATTTGGAATTGCAATTTGACAGGATACATAAGCTTCCAAAAACAATTTTGGCCCCTAAGGAAGCGCCCAAAGATGTGATTGTGAGAGTTAATTTTTACAAAATAAAATAAGAATGTCCACCTATCTTCCTAATAAATTTAAACGGAAACTCCAGTGCCAGGAAAACAATCTGTTTTCCTGGCACTGCAGGTCCCCTCTCCTTCCCACTTACCTGAGACCCCGCCGATGTCCCTCGGTGGTGGTTTCTTCTCGACGCTGCTCCTCCCAGTCTTTACGTTGGCCGGTGGGCGAGACTCATTCCGCCCACCGGTCGGGGAGACCGAATGCGCATTAGAGCTCCCCATAGGAAAGCATTGAAAATGCTTTTCAATGCTTTCCTATGGGGAATTGAGCGACGCTGGAGGTTTTCTGTGCTATAGAGCAGGAAGTGCCCTCTAGTGGCTTTCTAGTAGACAACCACTAGAGGTGGAGTTGACCCTATAAGGTAATTATTGCAGTTTATAAAAAAAACTGCAAAAATTACACTTGCAGGGTTAAGGGTAGTGGGAGTTGGTACCCAGACCACTCCAATGGGCAGAAGTGGTCTGGGTGCCTGGAGTGTCCCTTTAAAGACATTAGAATTTTTCAGGATTATTCTCCAGCAACAATACAATGGAGAAATATGGGGGTTCCCTGTCAAGATCATATTTCACCTTGATGGACGTCAATATCCGATTCTCCTGACACGCCTGATCTATGTTCTCAATGGCCTCCAAGAAAAAGTAGAAAGAGAGATAGTAATTGATTAAATTTGTCTAAGATTTTGTAATTAATAGTTAACTATAACATGTATAGCTTGGAGGAAAGACAAGACAGCGGGGATATGATAGAAACTTTTAAATACATAAACGGAATCAACATAGTAAAGGAGGAGACTATATTTCAAAGAAGAAAAACTACCACAACAAGAGGACATAGTCTTAAATTAGAGGGACAAAGGTTTAAAAATAATTTCAGGAAGTATTACTTTACTGAGAGGGTAGTGGATGCATGGAATAGCCTTCCAGCTGAAGTGGTAGAGATTAACACAGTGAGAGGGTTTAAGCATGTGTGGGATAGGCATAGGGCTATCCTAGACTTAAGATAAGGCCAGGGACTAATTAAAAGTATTTAAAAATATTGGGCACACTAGATGGGCCGAATGGTTCTTATCTATCGTCACATTCTATGTTTCTATGTTTGGTTATTTATAGTTTTTTATTTTTTAAGTATAGTAGACGTTATTATTCAGGGTTATTTTTTATTTTTCATTTATTTTTTTCATATTTTACTTATTCTTTGATATTTTGATTTATTGTTTTATGATATATTTTTTTTCTTTTTTAGTGTTTACTATTTTTAATAGTGTTTACTATTTGATTGTTGGTGCATTTTACATGAAGCAGAGAGAAACTACACCTTTCACAGAATATATGTATTCTCGGATTGACAGATTGTGGACAGGTGTAAATGTTATCCCTCTTATTATTCGTTTGGGCATCCTAGAGGTTAACTGGTCCGACCATGCCCCCATAGTGTTATATCTAGAAGAATCCTTCCAGTCGAAGCCAGACAGGCAATGGAGATTAAGTGACTATGTAGTCACTGATCTTAAAAATAAATCCCTTGCCAGCAAAACAGAGCTTATTAATTATGTTTTTAGACCCAAATTATTTTTTAGACCCAAATTTGGATATTTCTTCATTATGGAACGCTCACAAAGCGGTTATAAAAGGTCATCTTCTTCAGCGAGCTTCCTTTTTTAAGAAAACTAGATCACAACACTTAAAAGACTTAGAAACAAAGTTATATAATTTAAATCTGGCGCATAAATTTGACACTTCATCTCTTGCTGAGGAACTACTTGATATCAAATCCAAAATAAATGCAATTCAACTGGATCACACACTCCTGATGCTAAAGAGATTAAAATAAACTTTTTACGCTAAAGGCAATAAAGCTTCTTCATTACTAGCTTCCAAGTTACGCCACAGGACTTCTCAGTCCAGAATTGAGCATTTGATAGATGATGACAGTATAAAAATGACTCATTCTAAGAAGATTAGCAACATGTTTGCAAAATTTTGTAAAATTTTTTATAATTTGGCATCTGATCCTACTATTAGGCAACCAACATTTGATAAAATATGCTCTTTTCTGGATAGGGTCCCTCTGAAGCAAAGCTCTAGAGACAAATTAGACTTCCTGAGTTCTCCTATATCCTCAGATGAAATAGCCAAAGTCATAAATATCATACCAATAGGCAAGGCCCCGGGTCCTGACGGATTTACCATATCTTATTATAGATCCTTCTCTGGCATTTTGATCCCATATTTAACTCAACTATTTAATCACCATTGGAAATCGGGTGAAATGCTGGAGGAGAATTTGAATGCTCAAATAATTACATTACCTAAGACTGGTTAAGCGCCCATTGTGTGCTCAAATGTTCGTCCCATATCATTGATAAATAATGACACAAAGATATAATCTAAAATATTAGCAAACAGATGATCTCCAATTTTACCATCATTGATTGATAATGATCAAGTGGAATTTATTATGGACGCCGATTTATAAATTTGATACACCAAATTAGACTAGATTGCATGCCCTCTTTGCTTCTATGTTTGGATGCGGAGAAGGATTCATTGGGATTACCTTAGGGAAGTGTTATCGCATTTCAACTTGCCTGCTTCTTTTATCAGGGCTGTGTTCGCACTTTATTGCAGACCTATGGACAAAGTTTTGGAGGCTGGATTCATGTCTGAAACTTTTAAATTATCCCATCGAACAAGAGAAGGCTGTCAATTGCCACCACTTTTATTCGTGCTGGCGATGGAGCCTCTGGCTGAATTGATATGTCAATCAGTTGAAATTGAAGGCATCTCTATAGGAGATAAAGAACATAAAATTGGTCTATTTGGAGGTGACATCATACTTTCTTTAAAAAAATCCTCTGACCTCACTATCTCCACTGATGTCTATTCTGCAAGAATTTGACAATATCTCATATATCTCATATTATAAACTGAATACAGCAAAAACTCAAGCTCTTCAATTCTTTATACCATGGTTTGATATAGACACCATGAAGAAAATGTATTGTTTCGATTGGAGGGATTCATGTATAGCCTATCTGAGCATAAACCTGTGCAAGAATCTGTCCAAGATGCATAGATGTAATTTAGAAAAGGTCTAGTCGAACTTAGGGAAGACATTTAGAGATGGTGTTCTTGAAATTTCATGGTTAGGGAGAATTAATACAGTCAAAATGACTCTCTTTCCAAAAATTTTATATATACTTAGAACTATTCCCCTCTCTATACCTCTATATTTTTTTTAGGAAAATCCACTCTGCCTTTTTTTATTTCATTTGGAACAAAAAAACCTGGAAGGATTCCATTATCCATTTTGCAAATACCAAGAGTTGGTAGGGGTAGAGGTTTGGCAGATTTTATTTACTACTATTACGCAACTAATGCAGCTATGGCTTTTAAATTTAACTTAGATAATGGCAGACTCCAACGGCTTTACCCCACTCAATTAAACATTTATTAAAGTTGCCTTCATCTCAACGTCCTAAGGCAACAAACTCATGTCCCTCCATTAAATTAACCCTTATTATGTGGAAACTTTTAATCAAGAAAATTTGACAGCTTGCCATATGGTCTAGGGCTACACCATTATCAGCAGTACGTTATGCCTTACCTGAATTGGATGTAGATTACTAGGCCTCCCATTCGATTGTCCATATTGATGATTTATTTTCTTCCAATGGCCTTCTGCCTTTCGATCAACTGAAAGAAAAATATAAATTGAGTTTAATTGATGCCCAAACACATGAGAGACTTGTGACAACAATTAGTGAACATTTTGCTCTTTCCGATCAGGATCCGAACTTGTTGAAATTAGATATGTCTAAACTAGAAAAAAGAATTTAATGGACCCTGGTCAGAAACAAAGCATCTCCATGTGTTATAATATTTTTGCAGGTGACATGTATGATAAATTGAATTACATGGTGAGATGGGAGAGTGAGCTGGGTGGAATATACACAGTAGAGGAGTGGAATACTTTATTATTATCATTAAAAATTATCACTCAATGCACAAATCATTTGGAATCCCACTACAAATTAATTTATAGATGGTACCTACCTCTTCCAAACTATTTAAATTAAACCTTAGTGAAAACAATAAATGTTGGAGAAACTGCGGTCACACTGGTACATTGTTCCACATCTTCTATTCGTGTCCCGAAAACAAATCTTTTTGGCTGAACATACTTACATTAATTAATCAAATTTTAGAATTTGATGTATTATTATCCCCATGTCTTTGTTTGGAAGAAGTTATGTACCATCTATAAATTAATTTGTAGTAGGATTTCAAATTCCATCTAACATGCCTAAGTATAAATAAATTATGCAAGGTCGTCTTTTGATCTCACCAAATTCCATCATCTCCCGACACTGGAAATCGGCCACAATACCAACTATGGATGAAGTTTTATCTGCAGTATTTGAAAGTAAAAGTTGTGAACTAGCTTTCCGTGAACCATCTACATTCACATCTATACTGCAGCATGAATGGTCCTTGTGAGAAGATGATGTGAAAAAAAGAATACAGACTTTAACCATGTTCCCACCTGACTTACTGATTTTTTTGTTTAGCACCAGGATATAACTAATTTATTTTTACTTCTGTACATATTTTACTTGTCTCCTATATATAGGGAAATTTGTATGTATATCTTATTTTTTATGTATTTTATTCAACAATGATTCATAAGTTAGTGTATATATATGTCATTATTATGTTAACTGTTATTCTATATTACACAAAACATTAATAAATATATCAGACAAAAAAAAAAGATATGCAAGTGATGACCAACATTCATTTTTATATCTAAATCAAATTGTGGGGAGGGAACATTTCTCCCAGTAGAATGATCCTCCCACAGTGATGTCACTTCATGTCAAGGTAGGAGGATGTGGATATGGGAGGATGGGCTAAAGGGAGGACATGCCGCTATTAGTCATCTGTCCCAAACATGGCATGTGTGCTGATGTCATATGTCCAATATGCACAGAACTGCCATTTGCTAGTATAGAACTATTGTTGGCTGGTTAATGGTGCTCTAATGAAGATGGAGTTACTCTTCAGCCAGCAATTTAAAATATTTGTCTATGTGCAGTGTTTTATACAGAATCAATGCATTGCTGAAGTGGTTATGGTGCTTGGAGTAACCCTTTAAAGAACATAACTGGTTAGTTCATCTAACTATTCCATGCCCAAAGCAGAGAACGTTAATCATATTAATTATATTAAAATTAGAACATTAATTAAATGTGCTGTATAATTCCATTAAGGTCATGTAAAAATAATTTGTAATGAGATGCAATTACATTTATTTGGGCTAAAAAACCCCCCCAAACATTTTTGTTTTCAATCAGACATTAAGTTTTTGTTGGCACCTTGTTTATGTATTGTCCATGGAAACAAGCTTTGCAGTGCATTGGGGAGTTAACATAAACATTACCAAGGTCATGAATCAGATCTCTTATCATAATAATGCAGTGTTATTAAAAGAGCAAAGAAGGAAAGGCTCCAAAATAGTATGCCTGCATTGGAATACATTATATCAATTAATACTCCAGCAAGCCTGATAAATATGTATAATAAAGCAGACACTGGGACTGTGGTTTCATTCAATTGCTGGCTATTATTTAGCTTGAACAATGCCACCGTCATTGGTAATCCTCTGCTGACTCGGGGAAGTCACTTGAAGGATACTCGGAGGACCAAAGTACTATAAAGAAATATATTTACTCATTTTATTTATACAGTTGTACATAGCTGCTACATTATTCATTCTAAAAAACAAAACACCCACCAAGATATTTAGATAGTTTATGGTTAGCTGACCTGCAGTTTATATCATTAACCTTGGCAGGACAAGTCTAATGTGATGGGAAAATGAAATCAGAAAATAGATAATTTCTCAATATTACCTTTTTTTCATCAGTAAAAACAATAGTCAAAGTGAATTTCAAATGTAAGATAAAAACCCCAAACTAAAAAAAGTCTTGACGTCAGCTATACATAGGAACTTTCCAGTAACCTTTAGAAGGTAAAATTTGTAATTCCTTCGTAAAATTCATAAATCATCCAAAAACTAGTTTGATGTTCAATGTTATGTAACGAATACGTAAATCTAGCATCAAGTATCATACAGGTATTTAATTAGATACATCGAGATAAGAGAATGTAAATTAGACATTAACGGCTGAATTCTTGTTGCAGGATAAGGGCTTGCTCTGCTTATTATATCGCTGGGAACATTGCAGTCTGGTAAGAAGAGTACAGCATTACTCTGCTATAAGAATCCAGTCCCAAGCATTTTATATTTATTTGGGTATTTATAATAAAGTGAACCCTTAAACGGATACTATAATCACCAACTTTAGTTTAATTAAGCAGTTTTGCCTCTGCAGTCTCAATGGTCAGGTATCTGCCATCTAGGAATTAAATCACTTTTGTTTCTGTTTATACAATCCTATTCACACCTCCTCTGTCTGTGACTTACATAGCCAGCATAAAAAAAAACATTTAAATTTGAATCTGTTAACTTGCTTTAGAAGTTTTTATCTCCACTCTGTAAATTGAGCTTTAATCACGCACAGAATGAGATGAGGCAGTGCCATTTGTTTTGAATGTTGCTGTGCACAAGATGAATAGCTGACAGGCTGAATGTTCTTAATAGAGATTCATTGATTCAATGCATATCTATAAGGAATTGCTGATTGGCGCTTCACAGTGTTTTGCCATGCATGTGCAATAGCCTTCTATGTCCTATGGGAAAGCATTGACTTGGCTGAGATCATTAAGATTGGTAATCTCAGCCATGGAGGCAAAGCCAGTTGGAGCCAGCTGCTGTAAGACCAGCACGTTGTGGGAAAAAAGGTGAGAATGGCAGCCAGTGAGGTGCCAAACCATTGGGGGTATTAGTGGTTCGTGTTCTATCCTGTTAAGTTTGTGGAATTGTGGTACTTACTTTTGTATTAAGTGCCTTATCTTGTTTGCTTGGTCCATTTATTTGGTGTATCGTAATTTTCATTTGTTTGAATAAAATCTTTTTGTTAATATACATTGTAGCTGTTATAGTGTGCATCCTATGTATATATGTAAGTAGTTGGGACACTGGAGTGAGTGCTTATGTGATTTGAACTTAATTATATTAGTATATCGGAGTATTGTTTACTCTCCATGCAGTTGTGTTATTGAAAATTGTGAGTTTAAACACCTTTCCTATGCGATCTAAGGAAGGCCAACGGTTTAACACTACAGTGTCAGGAATACACGTTTGTGTTTCTGACATTATAATGTTCCGTTAAGGTAAGTGTTATTTTAAATTTTAAGGGTAGTGTATAAGGGCATTACTGGTGTTTTCATTGCGAAGTGCTGCCTGAGATTAGTGGGAGTTGCAGTCCTGCCTTTTCTTTTTTTTTTTTTTTTTTATCTGCTTTCATCCAAAAGGCAGCAGGTGCTGCTCAGGTGTGCAACTCCCACTAATCCTAAGAAATAGAATTGTGAAAAGCATTGAGAAGTTCTGCAGACTTTGTAATAAACCCCTGAGATTGGAGGTCGAATGGTTTATGATCGTGTTTTATGATGTCTTTATAAAAAGGACTAGATGGTGAATTTAGAATGATTTAATGTTTAGAACATACTTCAAGCCAGTGTTGTGAATTGATGAACTCAAAAGTGTCACGCACCCTTTCACATTTGAAACTGACGAATTGCATGTGAAGTTGAGATTCAGAAGCTAAATTTAAAAAAAAAAAAGTATCACAGAGGCTTTATTAATGCTGAACGAAAAAAAGGATAAAACATCAAAAATATGCGAAGCTCAGTAATATCCAAGTGTTTGAATATACAATCTTTCAATTTCAATTATACATTTTAGTATGAAAAGCTAATGCATTTTGATTGTATCTCTTGTGTCATCTATATAAATCTCCTATTCTAAGCAAAGTAAATATAATATATTATAATAAAATAAAAACATCAGTGTGGCATTTCAAGAGTCAGCACAATTTTTTGTATTAGGTAATAAGCTAGGTTAATAAGTTACGTTGAAATGTAGTGGAGCGACTAGAAAGAGTGTTATAGTTAAAACTTCAGACATGTTTAGCATTTTCATACTAATGAATTAGCATGTTAAGATTGCTTGTGTGTATGATTAACCCCTTAAGGACCAAACTTCTAGAATAAAAGGGAATTATGACATGTCACACATGTCATGTGTCCTTAAGGGGTTAAATGATCCACCATGTATGATAGAAAGAAGTAAGGGCAGGCAGGCCAGATGACTGTCATCCCACGGGCATTCCTTCCCACAAACCTCTAGGTGCTAACCTGTTCTTTAGCAGGAATATACAACAGGCAATAGGTCTTCCATTGAGGCTGGAAGTAATACATTTTCACTTACAGCAGAGGTTCTTTACAGAAAGAAATATGAAGATATTGACTACTCTACTCGAAGAAGCTATCTTATCACATTCTCTAGATATTTTTTTAAAACAGCTAGTTGTATTTTGGAAAAATTCAAGGATATTACAGGTTGTTGATCCACATTGTGTATGTATTGTCCAAGTAAAAATCTCACTGTTATTATGTAGTCGAGTACTTTTTATTCCCCTTTCTGTGACATAATTGACCATCACTGCAACTTATTATTTCTTTTTTTTTTTTTTTGCCTTCTTTTGAATCAACAGTCTAAAAATTTATATTTTTGATTGTACTCTTTTTTTTTTTTTTTGTCTAGATTACTATGTAACTCTTGTCATGGTTATTCACTATGCTGTGAATAACGACATTCTGAAATTTTAAATTTTAGGCCAAAATAATTTGAGATTTTTTTTTTCAATTTCGCTTAACACTTAAAAATCCATGAGCAATTACCAATGTACTGAAAATTGCTAAAATTGTGATTATATGATAATTTTAATCTGCTATTATTCGGTGCTTTATTCGGAAAAATATATGTAAAATGTCAGAGCCTAGTTAGAATTTTTGTTCAAATTTATCAGTTCACTTAAATTCAGTATATATGGTGGCTCTGACTTTGTATTAATGTGAATAGTCTGTACTCATGATTACTGCACTGGTGACCATACTAATAAACAACTGTGCACTCATTATTGAATCACTTCTAATTATATTGGCTAAAATATGGTTACCAATCCAGACGCATGCTATGATAAAAGAGATATAATACATTTTCTCTTTAACCTCTTAAGGACCGAGGATGGTTCAGGACCGTCATCGGCATTTTTGCATTGCCGACCGGTGACGGTCCTGAACCGTCCTAACGGTAAGATGTATTTACCTGATCGCCGTTGTACCCCCGGCGGCGATCGGCAGTGCTCCCGGTGTGGGGAGACTGCCTGCAGCCGAGACAGTCTCCTCATGGTGGATTAGGACCCCTGTGGCCATGTTATCACTCAACAGAGCGATCACATGGTCACAATAGGTGTCCATGTGTCTGCCTGCAGGGGGACTGCCTGTGCTGACAGGCAGTCTCCCAGCTAGTGTAAAATAAAAAAAAATTTAAGTTTAAGTTAATAATAAAAAAATGTGTGTGTGTGTGTGTGTGTATATATATATATATATATATATATATATATATATATATATATATATATGTCTATATATCATATATATAATGTCATGTACATATATTAATATAAAAATACACTTATAATTAAATTACACAAGTATATATATATATATATATATATATTATATATAACTATATATTGTATATAAATATTATAAAATACAAATAATAAGTAACTTAAATTAAATAAAAATATTTAAAAATAATAATAAAAATTAAAAATATATATCTATATGAAATTTTATTTTAATTGTATTTTGATAGTAATATATATATATCAAAATACACTTAGAATGAAATTGTATATATATATATATATATAAATATATATATATATACATATAAATAAATAAAAATAATATGAAATATACATATGTCCATATACAAAATTACATAAATAATTATATAAATATACATGTAGACTTCAAATATATAAATATGCATATATATTTAAATTCTATGTGTGTATTTATGTAATATTTTTACATAATTAAGTAATTTTATTGATTGCAATTTGAGGGACCTGCTTGCCAACCCAGGCCAAAAGTCCAGAGAATTTAATTTGCTAACACTGTATTTTACCCTGTAACGTTCTATGGCACCCTAAAATCTGTAGATAGGGGATACTTTTTTACTCGGCAGACTTCACCAAACACAAATATTAGTGATTCAAAACAGTAAAACATATCACAGCGATGATATTGCCAGTGAAAGTGACTTTTTTTGCATTTTTCACAAACAAACATCACTTTTACTGATGATATAATTGTTGTCATACGTTGTCCTGTTTTGAAACACTAATATTTGTGTTCAGCAAAGTCTCCTGAGTATAACAGTACCCCCATGTAAAGGTTTTATAGCTTTTTTGAAAATTACAGGGTCAAGTCTATGGGTCAAATATTTTTACATTGAAAATGGCCAGGTTGATTACGTTGCCTTTGAGAGCGTATGGTAGCCCAGGAATGAGAATAACCCCCATGATGGCATACCATTTGCAAAAGAAGACAACCCAAGGTAATGCAAATGGGGTATGTCTAGTCTTTTTTAGTAACCACTTAGTCACAAACACTGGCCAAAATTATCATTTAATTTAGTTTTTTACTTTTTTCACACACAAACAAATATGAACGCTAACTTTGGCCAGTGTTTGCGACTAAGTGGCTACTAAAAAAGTCTTGACATAGCCCATATTGAATACCCTGGGTTGTCTACTTTAAAAATAAATATGTACATGTGGGGTGTTATTCAGAGATTTATGACAGATAATAGTGTTACAATGTCACTATTGATAAATTTTAAAAATGTATGTTTTGAAACCGCAATATCCTACTTGTACTTATAGCCCTATAACATGCAAAAAAAAAATACCAAAAAAGCATATAAACACTGGGTATTTTTAAACTCAGGACAACATTTTGAATCTATTTAGCAGTTTTTTTCATTCGCTTTTGTAGATGAGTAAAAGATTTTTCAAGTAAAAGTCAAAAAACATGTATTTTTTTTCAATTTTTCATCATATTTTTTCATTTAAAAAAAAATTAAATTACTTGAGATTATATAAATAATGGTATGTAAAGAAAGCCCTTTTTGTCCTGAAAAAACTATATATAATTTCTATGGGAACAGTAAATGAGAGAGCAGAAAATTACAGCTAAAGTGTAAAAAGATGCCTGGTCGCAAATGTACAGCATCGCAAAAACAGTCCGGTCCTTAAGGGGTTAAAGAGGGTTGTTGTTGTTGTTTTTTTTTTTCTAAATGATGAAATAAAAAAATTAAAACACTTTTGAATATGATTAACATTTTTCACATGCATTTTTTTTTAATATGGTGATATTTGATACTACAACCTTACAATAAATTATTAATTGGAAGAAACCCAATACAAAAAAAGTTTGCCTGTCCAAAATTTGATAACAAATTGAAAAAAAAGTCTTTATGTTTCATTCCTCATAACCTCTGTTATTTTTAGTTCTCTATTGTCTAGAATGTAACATAATTATCTCATCCATCTGCCTCATGGGATTCTAATCCTAGACCTGTGATCCCAGAAGACATCATCTGTAATAGGATATAGCAGATGGCTGTTCAGAGATAAAACTCTACCAATGGAAAGCCCAATGCAACTTGTCTTTGTCTTTCCCAATTCTGGTATCTCACAGAGGTAGTCAACTTATGTAATATTAATGGTCTTTAAATTTCTTTTTTTAACATCATTTTTAATGTTTTTAGACTTAATGTTCTAAAAACTTAAAACTATAATATCTGCTAATAAAAGTTAAAATGAATCAAAAGCAAAAAAAATTGATTTATACTGTCCATGTAAGAAAATGAGAGAAACTGTGATCCCTTTACCTTATGACATTGACACCTCCTTTTGCAGGGATAGTTACTTAAGATTTATCAAAGTCAGAATAGTGCTTAAAATGGGTTAAATACTTATTACCTAAAATAGCACCTGTTTTACCATGATAAATTTCCCTCATCATAGTTATCTTTTTTTTTCTTGCGTTAATATTACTCTGATAGGGTAATTTACTAAAGTAACAATTCTCTGAGAGCATAGCTGACTTTTCCAGTTTGGCTATTTTGACAACATATATCATAAGCAGAAAATAAAAATACTATAACACACACATTAATATAGGTGTATAAATGTATTATTCATATATGAAACAAAACGTTGTAACATCTTAGTAGTGCATGGCCCATGTCTTATGTTTAAAAGGTTTAAGTCTGTGTAGATTTTTTTAACCCCTTAACGCCGTTATGGCGTTCTATGCTGTCCTCATTTAAATGGGCTTTAAAGCCATTGTGGCAGCATAGAACGCCATAACGGCTTAAGCCCCCAGGAGCTCGGTGGTACTCACCTCTGCCGCGAACCTCTTCGGGAGTACTGCCTGACAGCCCAGGCAGTCCTCCCCCGGCAAATCTGGCCCCCTATAGCTGGCTGTGGATCTGCCAGCAGGGGAATGTCTGAAATGTCAGACAGTCCCCCTGCTGGTGGGTAGTGTAAAAAAAAAAGAAAAATAAACATGTTAAAATAAATTAAATGTATTTTTATATATATATAAAATATATATATATATTATATATAATATATATACATCATATATATGTAACGTCATATGTAGTGTATTTTAATATTAATATAAGCACATATATTAGTATTAAAATACACTTAGAATGACGTTACATATATATAAGATGTATATATATTATATATATAATACATCTATATATATTTTATATTTATATATACATGTATAATTACAATAATAAATAAATAAAATAAAGAAATAAAATATTTAAAAAAATTTTAATAAATTATATATACATATATAATTTCATTCTAACAGTATTTTGTTATTAATATATATATTGGTAATATAATACACTTAGAATGACATTCTCTATCTATATATAAAATACAAATAACCATATATATATATATATATATATATATATATATATATATATATATATATATATATATATATATATATATATATATATATATATATATATATAAAAAACAGATAAAATTCTTATCTTGTAATACCTTTTTTATTGGACTAACAGGATTTTTTTAATGACAAGCTTTAGGGAGAACCTCCCTTTCTCAAGTCTGAAGCATTTCTGAGCAAGACGACACATAGAATTCAAAGTTGAGTTGTGATACAGGGGTTAAAAAGACATGAGTGTAGATAAGACACAGGTTTGTTAGAAAATAGACACCATCTTAGCAGAGGGTCATAAATATCTTGTTGAAGAGCAGAGTAGGGGGGAGAGAGGGAAAAGAAAAACAAACAAGCAGACAGTGCACAAGATGATACACTTTATACATGCACACACACAGAAATATGTATATGTGAACGCATAAACATATGTATATATACATAAACACATATACATACATGCACATGGACTCATATACACAAATATAAATGCACAGTAATATATATAAGCATTCATGCATACGAGTATGGGAAAGCATAGGTCTACACATAGTACTTTGTATATAGATAGAATAAACATATAGGAATGCATTTTAAAGTGTTGGTACATATGACAGAACAGTAAGATAATGCTGGGAGAGTGTTCATGTAAAGTGTTGGTAGTGGGACAGGAATCCCAAATCAATATTTAGTCCTCTCTTCTTGCTGTTAAACCATTTAATCATTCTGGCTTCAAAGGCTTTTCTTTCCTGGGTATTTTTAAAACTCCCTTTCAGTACTTTGATTTTTAGGTCCTTCAGTGAGTGGCCAGGTTGGGTAAAGTGGTGTCCTACAGGAGTGCAGTATGAGTCTTCTTTGTGGTGTTTAATAGAGTGTCTGTGCATATTCATTCTGCCATTTAATGGCTGGGTGGTTTCCCCAATGTAGCATCCTAGGTGACATTTTATGCATTGAATCATGTATACCACATTGCTGGATGTGCAGGAGTATGAACCTTTAATGCTGTAGGTTTTATTGTTGTGTGTGGCTGTGTTGTCTGTGCATATGTGCTGACACAGTTTGCAGCGAGGTTTTTTGCATTGACTGGTCCCGTTTTCTTCGTTCTTACCATCAGTGGGCAGCCTCCTGTTGATTAATTTTTGTTGGAGGTTTGGTGGTTGTCTGAAGGCCAAAATGGGTGTTTCAGGGAAAATGTTTTTCAGAGTCTCATCTTCTGTTAATATTAGTTGTAGGTCTTTGATGATTTTCCGTATTTCCTCAAGAGCAGGGTTGTAGGTGACCACAAGTGGCACTCGTGTGCATATTTTTTTCTCTCTGTATTGTAGCAGGCGCATACGTGGCGTTTTTACAGCAGAGTTGATTTGTTTGGTAATAGTCTTTGGTTTGTAGCCTTTCTGTCTCATAGATTGGGAGAGTACATTTAGATGGGAATTACGGTCATTAGGATCAGAGCATATGCGATGGTACCTAGTGGCTTGGCTGTAAATGATGCCCTGTTTAGTATGAGAGGGGTGGAAGCTGGAGCTGTGTAGGTAACTGCACCTGTCTGTGGGTTTTCTGTAAACCGAGGTGTGGATTGTGCCATTATTACATGTCACAGTTGTGTCCAGAAAATTCACAGATCTAGTGGAATATTCCATTTTTAGTTTGATTGATGGATGGAATGTGTTGAAAGAGTCATGGAACTGTATCAGTTTTTCTTTGCTTTCAGTCCAAATTATGAAGATATCATCGATGTAGCGATAATATTTGTATGGTTTGGTGTGTTGGTTATCTAGGAATCTCTGTTCAAGAGATAAATATATAATTACATAAATAATCACATAAGTGTACACGTAGACTTTAAATACATATATATGTATATGTAGTAAAATTCTATGTGTATATTTAAGTAATATTTTAACATAATTATGTAATTTAATTATTTAAAATTTGATTGACATGCTTGACAACCCAGGCAAAAAGTGCAGAAAATTTGAATTGCAAGCACTATATTTAACCCTGTAACTTTCCAAGACACTATAAAACCTGTACAGGGGGGCTACCGTTTTACTCGGGAGACTTCGCTGAACACAAATATTAGTATTTCAAAATGGTAACTTGTATTAAAATAATGATATTTTTTAGTAAAAGTGACTTTTCTTTATATTTTACACACAAATGGCACTTTTACTGATGATATTATTGTTGTAATATGTTTTACAGTACCCCCAAGTATAACAGTACCCCCTATGTACAGTTTTCTATGGTGTTTTGGAACGTTAGAGAGTCAAATATAAGGCTTGCATTTCATTTTTTTCACATTGAAATTTGCCAGATTGGTTATGTTGCCTTTTGAGACTGTATGGTAGCCCAGGAATAAGAATTACCCCCATGATGGCATACCATTTGCAAAATTAGACAACCCAAGGTATTGCAAATGGGGTATGTCCAGTCATTTTTAGTAGCCATTTAGTCACAAACACTGGCCAAATATTTGTTTTTTGCTTTTTTCACACAAAAACAAATATGAATGCTAACTTTGGCCAGTGTTTGTGACTAAGTGGCTACTACAAAAGACTGGACATACCCCACTTGCAATACCTTGGGTAGTCTACGTTTGCAAATGGTATGCCATCATGGGGGTAAATCTCATTCCTGGGCTACCACACGGTCTCAAAGGTAACATTACTAATCTGCAAACTTCAACGTGAAAAAACTGAAAAATTCGATGTGCTATATTTGACCCTTTAACTTTCCAAAACACAGTAGCAACTGTTAATGGTGGCTACTGTTGTACTTGTGAGACCTTGCTGAATCCAAATATGTGCTTTTGTGCAGTAAAAGCTAACAGTATTATGACATTTACAGCTAAAATGTGAGGTGGAACTATATATTTTTTTTTAATTACATTTCTCAGAGTTTTTTTATTTTATTCATAATAAATTATGTTTCCTATATAAATATTTGATATGAAATGAAAGCCCTGTTGCTCCTGAACAAACTGATATATAATACGTGTGGGTGCATCTAATGTGAAAGAGGTGAATTACGGTTGAACAGACATATAGCGCAAATAACAGTTTTTGTTTACATTTTGTTTTGATCAGAACGTGTACTATTGACTCCGTCCTGAAGGGGTTAATGGTACCTCCCAACTTTGGTATCCTGTCAAGTGGAACTCTGGTGGGCAGGTTAGAAGGAGGTGTGCCAGTGACCCGCATCTGTCCAAAGAATTGACATGTATGTATAGTGTGAATACACTCCAGGCTGCCTGAGGGCAAACTCAAACTGAATTTCAGTACTGTCTGCAGAGTCCTAGTGAAATTAGTATAGAATGAGTGTGTCTAATTATGCACTCATGCTAAGCTTTTTGGAGATGGTTCCCTGGCGTTCTGAAAAGTTGGACACCAGGGAACAAAAATAGGATTGTGGGACAAAGCACTAAAATCGGGACTAAAACTGAGAAAGGAATTCTGAAAGTTAATAATCTCAGCTATTAATGTGATTGATTCTAATTGTCTGATAAACCCTATTTTTTGATATCAAGTGTGTCTCAAGAATCATTTGGGAATGCATTCTGGAACACTTTTTCATCTGCTTGAGACTCTGTCTTGGTTATTTTGATGTCTCATCCTGAACTCATCAAGAACAGTTCAGAAACAGTTTAGTACATGTCTGTTTCATGCAAATCTGGAGTTTATTTAATAACCTTGAGATAACTGTGGGATTTCCAATTAAAACCTTTTACAAATAAGAGCTTGTTTTATTTCAATTTTTTTCCTAAAACATCCTTGTACATTTTTAACATTTGTACCCTGTATTACATTTTAAATCCCATCTTTTGGTTATTGGACAGCACAATAGCATCTCTTAATTTTATATATTTTTAATGTGTGCACCAAATTTAAATTTTTGCCTCTTCCTTATTGTTTGTGGATGAACTAACCCCTCTCGGTACCAAAAGGTAATGTTTTATACTAGAAGTTTAGTAGTCACGCCATCATCTAATAATTTGTTGCACTGCAAAGATTGAGAAAATGAATAAGCACTGAAAATACATTTCTCTATATAGTATTTATTTTATACATACACAAAACGCCTCTGAACATTTGCTATGATGTACTATATTTTTGCTTGTTTTAAGGAGCTTGGATTTACTTTCTCTTTCTGATATCTGCCCTCCCTTTCCCTTGTTATTTCTGTACGGTTTTAAACCACTTCTATTAATTTAACTCAACTTCAGCATCCTCCAATCCCCCAATCCTTCATCCTGTTGTTAATGCTTGTTAACCACATTAATAATCAGTGTGGCAGTAATGATCTCACTAAATGAATTACCTAAGTCTAAGTAAAAGATTATAGGAGTTGTGCTTAGAATGCTCCAGGCAGCTGTTTTACATTAGCGTGCTCCTTCATGAGTCATCTTCAAGTGGCATCATTCCGAGCTTGTACATGAAATAGATGCTGTAGGGGAACAGTGGGTAATGTAGAATCAGAGTTTGTATCTGATCATCTGATCTCTGCCTTCATTGTTTACAGTGGTACTCTTCAGTATTCATAGTTTAAACATGAAACGTACTATTAGATTCTAAACACATTGCTACATAGCATTGGAAATGAGACTTATGCCATTTAAATAATATCAGCTCAATTTTGTACATGGCAATCAAAGGAAAATGATGATGCTCACAGCTCTCGGAGCATTTTAGTTACAATCAACCCTCAACACTGAATTTAATGCCTGAATTCCACATATCAATACTGTCAATAGAGATTGACAGCATTAATAATACTGTATGTATCTATTCTAGAAGTCTTATTTTCAAGTAGACCTGTGAACGGTGAGAAAATGATATGGACATATTGATCACAGATCAAGTGAGAAAAAGTAAACAAAGGTAAAAAAGTAAGTAAATAATAAATAAATCCTAAATTGTATATGCTTATATACTATATATTTGGTGGAAAAAAAATAAAAAATATATATATATATATATATATATATATATATATATATATATAACTACTTTTATTTTTTTCACCTCTATTGATCAATTCTCACTTGATCTGTGAAATACAATAAACATTTTGTGACTCTCCCCTTGAGAATGAAGCTTGGTGGTAAATGCAGAAATGAGTGTAGACTCACAAAACCCATATGAGGTGAAACTCATGACTGGGAAGCATTTGTACTAACCAGTAAAAGTGACAGAGCACATGGCTGAACACAGTATTGGAGAGATACCAACAGGGAGCATGACATACACGATGGACTCCTACTTTGTTTGAGTTCTCTATATATTGAATATCATACCTTTGTGAGTACCTTACGTTGGGGAACTAATCTGCTGATTTTGTCTGCAAGTGTTTCAATAAAAATTGCATAATGGAAGGTTCTTATGTGATTTGTTTTAGACAAATCAACTAAACAGCAATTTAATCACTTTAATTTTCTTTTTTGAAGAAAAATTCCTGTACAAGACAAAATGTGACACTAGGTGAGCAATACATTTCCAAGTTTGAATAATTATAATATTACAATGTAGTTTTTAAGATGACCCTGTAATGTATGGAAGCCCAGAGAGGTTATGTGTTTTTTTATATTTTTCTGACTTGTTATGCCGACATAAAACAAACTTGTTTTCTCAACATAACTTATTTTCTTTGCATACCAAGTTGTTTTATCAACATAACAAACTTGTTTTCACAACATAAGTTGTTTTCTCAACATAATAAGTTGTTTACTCAACATAAACTTAACCATGTAACTATTTGAGGAGGAGAGGGGGTGGACAATGGCATGTAACTCGTGCTATGGCCATTGTTTAATTATTTAGAGCCCCCACCTGAAGCCCATGGATAATAATTAGGGGCTAACAATGATTAGGAGTTGGGAGGGGATCTCAATCCCTACCCATTATATTATAATAGCCCCACTCGCTGACTACAGGTGGAGCATTGAAGACATCAGGATGTTCCCCCTTTACTTTTATTAAATTGCTCCTTTTTCTGGTCACTGGTGGAAGCAGCAAGGTAAACAGTGGTCTGCTCACCCACCATTGTGTAATTTACAGTACCTCACCCAATACCCATGGATGGGGGCGTAGCAGGGGAATATGTTTACACCTGTGGGGCCTATGTGGCCTTTATAGCAAGTAGTCAGCAATGACTACTACTTTGCGACTGGCTTTAAGTAACATTGGCTGGTTGCTTTCTGCTACTACTAGTGTTAATTTGCAGTTGGTAAACAATGACTACTTGCTGACTGGTAATACCAGCAATATCAGTAGCAACAGTTATTTCAGCAAGTACTTATTTATTTTTTTAATTATAGAATAGATTTGATTGATCTCTCGAGTGTCAGAGGAGTTATTGAAATGCAGAAATACAAGTCTTGAATTGCAAACATTATAGATGTGTTTGTCAGTTTTTTTTAACTCCTTATGAACGGATGGTGATCTATCCCTTCATAGCAATCTATTTAAACTCAATATACTAAAATTAAATGATTAAATGATGGTGTTCTCAAAGGAGCATTTGATTGGACCTCAGAGAGCGAAGAAGTTATGATAGATAGGCCGTATAGTAGAATTTTGAGCATCGAAAAAAGATTTGAACAGCGTTGAATTACAGCTAAATTGCTTATTTTATGAAGTAGGATGAGTTACTAGTGCAATAGAGTGCTGTAAGTTATAAATGAATAACAAATTAAAAAGGGTTGGAGTAAACTTTTAACAATGTAGGTTTTGTTGAGATACTCTAGAACAGGCATAGGCAACCTTTGGCACTCCAGATGTTTTGGACTACACCTCCCATGATGCTTTGTTAGTATTATGGTTGTAACAGCATTAAGGGAGATATAGTCAACAACATCTGGAGTCCTGAAGGTTACCTATCCCTACACTAGAACCTTTGTAAGTCCATCATTCATCATATGACAGTAAATAGATAATAAGAGAGTGCAAATACAGATAAAAAACCAAATCACTTTTATCAACTTAGTGAATAAATTAAATAATACAAGCAGCTAAACACACATTGAAGATTTCCCAATCTCATATATACAGTATGTTAGAATTGTGTTAGCGCTGTGTTGGAGAAACCCTCAAAGTGAAATAAAAAAGGGTGCTTCCACAAGTATTCTTATGAAGAAAAAATATCAATAACCATTACTGTAATTAAATGTATGTTGGTTATTATTACACCTTACTTGTATTCACAATATAAAATGGATATATATATATATAAAGAATCTTCTAAGACAAAGTGTATATAGATGTCCAGAGTCCTTTGGTGTTGAAGGGGTTAATATTTGTCGTTGCAACACAGTTCACTGATATAGATCACAGTAGTATGTAACAGCAGGATGGTACCTTTAAAAGGATACAAAAAAAATCCTCATAGTGTAACACTGTTTATTTGTAAAAAAAAACCTTAACCCCCAAAGGGAACCCTTACATGAATATATGGTGATACTTGTTTCCAAGATCTCACAAATGAGCAGATATGCAGAAGTGAATATGGTGTTACCGTCCGTCTGAATGGTGTTCTCGGCTAAACTGAAGTCTCTCTCCCATGATATCCACTTGTATTGTTGGAGAGACGCCAAGTTTCCAGGACGGTGCTCCCCTTCACTCTGTATTCGCTCAGAGAGCTGTTAGCACCTCAACACGTTTCGCCCCGTTATCCCGTGTTTTCTCAAGATAGTGCGCGGTCACACACAGCGTTCTTTTAAACTTTTGCGGTATTGCGGATTTAAATTATTAAAGCAGTAGACAATAAAAAAAAAATTTGTTCTTTCCATCTTATCAAGTTCATAAATGCACTTCTAAATGATTATGGCATACAGCATATTAAATTATATAAACATACACAAAAAAATATCACCAACTTCAGTTCATATTAAAAAATATCTTATAAAAACCTTCACATTAAGTGAATTATTCAAAGTAAAAAAAAAAACTAATTACTAATTCATACACAGCAGCTTTATATCAAAATGTAAGTTAATTTAGCAACAGGAATCCTCGTAAATATCGTATGAAATAAATACAAATCGTAAAACAAAAAACGTGAAACCAAAATTAAAAGTGGATGAGCTCCTTTTTCTAAATTAATATTGTAAATATGTGGAGCTCCTATTCTTATATGTGTAATTTCCTTTCTACAAGTGTAGACACAGAAATATTTTTCCAGTTTCCAAGATTCTGGAGTGTAAGTAGAAGAGTAGTGCTTCTGGTTATGCACATTGCTCAAGTATTAATTTGGTTGTGATTTGGGAAGCTAAAGTTTGCATGGGTTTGCTCTTTTGTAGAAGCAACATCTGACCTGGACTTTTTTACCAGATTCTGGACATTATGGGCTCTACCTTTCCAAAAGGACTTAAAAACATTCTAGGTCAAATCCAGGTCTAATATGCTACCAAAGTGGTTCTGACATCTGTGGCTCTTCCGTTTAACCATTCTCCTTAGCAAGCTTTTTGTTAGACATATCACATAGTAAGACTACTTACTTCCTAAGGTTTTTCTGAAGCTGATCTTGACTTCCTAAAGGGTTCCACAAGCAAGAGGACATTTGGTTTTATGTTCCATATAACTTGCAATGCACACTGCGCAGAAATCTGACTTGCTTTCTCATAGAGTATACTTTATATGCTTAATCATTTGAAAGTAGCTTGTTTATTAGTTAAAATTCTCATTTAATCATAATTTCCAGTGATATCTTTTCTTCTTTCAGATTTTTTGAACCATCAGGACTTCATAACGCAGCCACTTTTCATCTTATTTCAAACATACTGATTTATCATGACAGTTAATTGTGTTTGTCATATATCTCCTGAAGCCTTTAAATTGTTGAGATGCTCATTTTCTTAACAACTGACAAAACATTACTCTTGTTTATTTTCTGCAGTCATGCAGTTAGGAATCATTTGATTCTATATACGTCTTTAATATCTCTATATTTCTATCTTCAAACACATATCCATGAAATTCTCGGCTTCCGCAGGAGGCTATAAAGCATACATTTTCATCAAACAAAACCCACGCTGAGAGGAGGAGATTGCATCCACATAAAGCCGGCAAACCAAGAGGATCTCTTGGTAAAGATACAGAATTATGCATTCACATATGGAGACAGTAGTTTAATGAAATTTCTTGCAATAGGAAAAAAACAGATTAAGAAAAAGTAAAGTTTTTTTCCCGACTGCTAATAAGTAATTTTTTTGTTTTATTTTAAGACAGAGAAAATTGCTATTTATTGTGTATAGATACTACTATGAATTGTTTTTGTATTATACTATTTTACATTAACCATAGGCTAGATTACTGTGCAATAGTTTTACAGAAATACAGCTGTCAGATATATATATATATATATATATATATATATATAAATAATCGCCCAACATCTGAACGTTATTTTCTTTACAAATGACTTGTGTTTTGAACTCTCTCTCACTTTGCTGAATTTTGTTTTACAGCTTTTATTCTGCAGAAGGATTTTTTTTTAAAAAGTGACATATTTTCCTGCTGTTTTAGATGAACTTACAAAATAAAAAGCAGTAATGCTCACACATGGATCCTAGATTTTTAAAAAGGATTTTATTGCTTTAGTTATTGATCTTCACCAGTGGTAGAAACCTCATCCCCGGCAGGTTTCATCATGGGAAATAAAGATAATCTTGAGAGAAATCAAGCATGGACAGTCAGTGACATTGTCAATAATAATGATGCCTTTACTCTACTTACCTCTTTATTGTCATCAATTAAATAAACGTTCAGTGCTGACCAGTGTCTCAAAGGCCTATGAGCAGAGACTATTGGTCATTAAAGTCAGTAATCTGGTATCCAGGTTTTCTACTATATGCCCACCACTGGTGCCCCAATTTGCACATATTACCGAGGTGTGTGATATCATCATGAATAAAAGTATGATGCTGAGATGCCGCACAGTAGGGTTTCTGTTAGCTATAGTTCATCTAATAAAATCAAAATGAAAAAAAAAAAAAAAGAGCTTCTGATTAAAATGAAAGAAAGATGAAATATGACCATACAAAGGTTGTTTACAATTGTGAATTAAAACAAAAGAATGGCATAGAAAAGCCACCAGCAGTGAATATAGCAATTATTCGACCGATGCAATCAGTTTCACGCAGATTGCAATTTGTCTGAATTTTGGTCGATCGGCAGGTCATCTGAATCACCATATGAATGAATCCAGAAACAAATAAAATGTTTTTGCTTGTTTCATAGTTTGGAGTTTTATCTGTGGTGCCCCCCCCATTCCCCTCTACCCCCTCCCAAAAAAAAGGTAATTGATGGAATAAAATATAATTGAAAGTCAGGGGACAGAAACTAAATGTTTGTTTTGTTCACATATCAAGTGAAAAGTAAAAACAAAACTATATATATATATAAAACAAATTGTAGTGAGATCAAAAACTTCCCATGATAAAACTCCCCACATTGCAAATACAAAAATTACTACAATGCATCATATGCTTTACCTGCTCATCTCAGACTGGACTTTAAAAAGTTCTTCTGCATAGAAGCCAGAGAAAATGTGTTGCAACAACTATCCCAGAGTTCCCAGCTTGACATGCAAATGAGTATAGACAGGTATTGTGCTTAGGATTTCATACACATTTCTGCAGATACCCTTAGCAAACACAGCTTGTTTAAAACCAAAGCATTGACTGTGATCTAAAATGATCAGTGACCAGAACTGCCTTAGAGTGCATTTCTGGCATGGTGCCACTTCGGGTCGGGAAGTTGAAGTCTAAGAGCATATATCTAGGTACCAAAAAGATTGCAGTGAGACAGAATTTGCCTTCAGTGAATAGCAAAAAAATATGGCTGAATTCTGTTGCCAGGTAGAAGATTTTCTCCACGTACTGTATGACAGATTCAACAACTGCAGTGAACATTTCAAAAAGTAGGAGAAAACCTATCTCTGCTAATAAACAATATCATAAACTGACTGTTGGATAACTTCAAGCTGGTATTTTCTTCAATGTTAAAGAATGGGATAACATTTCAAAGAAAAACAGAACTTTTATTGCAGTGTAGCAGAGATCAGGAGTGATGTCAATTAGGGCAAAGGAGAGGGCAGAGGTTGATTGATGGATATTTCCTCTGGATCTGGTGGTTTTATAATGGATTATTGATCATAAATAAAATATTATTTGACAGTTTCCTTCTATTTTATTTTTTAAATTTTTAAAAATATAATTCTTAAAAAAAAAAAAAGAAAAAAAGAAAATCTCACTTAAAAAGCTTTTAAAAAAATAAATGAAAACATGTATTCCTGGCCCTATAGTGTTAAAAACACCATCTAAACCCCATGCCCACCCCCTAGCATTTGCCTCCCTAAACATAGTAAAATCTTACCTGTATTCCAGTCTGCTGCTGGCTCTGCCCATGATCTGCCTCCTTGGTTGTCATAATCAGAAGTGGTGGTTTCAGTCAATCACAATGCTTTCATATATAAAACCACTGGATTGGCTGAGATTGTCAAGCAGGCAGAGCAGAGGCAGAGCCAGCAAAAGCCAAACACAGCTCTGGCCAATCAGCATCTCCTCATAAAGATGCATTGGACCAATGTATCTCTATGAGGAAAGTTCAGAGTGTCTCTATGCAGAGGGTAGACACACTGAAGGTAAGTGCTGCACACGGTAGCCTCTAATATCCATCTAAGGAGTGGCCACTGGAAGTATCCCTAGGCTGTAATGTAAACACTGCACTGAATGATTATACTTACCAGAACAGATACAATAGCCTCTGGTGACTATAGTGTCCCTTTAAAAGACCTATGTGGATAAAGGGTGTTTAATTAAAACAATTAATAGGTAAATGTTCGTATATGTCGGTATGACGTGTTCTGATTTTGATTCAAAAGCTATAGCAATCAGCTTGATTAATAAAAAAAAACAAAATAAAAAAAACTCCAATTCAAGTATCTGTGCCTAACTATGTTTACTTTTAATTAATAAGACCAGTTTACAGTCAAACAGCTTTCAGTAGAAAGGTAACAGTTAACAGCTCCCATAACTCCTTACCATGCTGGGAATTCTGGGATATACTCAACACGGAAGTTTTATTTGCAAAAGCATCAAGACTATCTGAGCCAATGCAAAAGTTAAAATCATATGGATTTATAGCAAATGGAGAAACGTATAAATGAATAAGGAAATATGTATGTATGTATGTATGTATATATATGTGTATATATATTTATTACACAAGATCCAGCGCACTCACCTATCCACTAAACAGCAACTTCAATGTTGAAAGATTTTATTAGTTTTTTTTAAAAACACCTAATCTAGGCAAAAATAATGGGGGTTTAGTTACATTATATGATCATACATTGCATAAGCCTGCCACAACGTCAATGTACCCCATCTTTGGCAGGTCCTACACTAACAACCTAATGTCTGCTCTTATGAGATTAACCTACTTGGGGGAAAAAATTCCATCTGGGGCTCTCTGCAGTACAAGGCTAAATAGGGCCCTGGGATGAGGCACCTGTGACAGGGAGGGGTGCAAAACCAAGGAGTTGGCTAGACTCCCAAATATATATATATGAAAGAAGGGGGGGTTGGCTGCACTCACCTGAACATGCATAAATGGGGGTGCTGCTGGGGGCCAAATAATACAATACACAAGATCCAGCGCACTCACCTATCCACTAAACAGCAACTTCAATGTTGAAATATTTTATTAGTTTTAGATTTTATTAGTACTGCAGAGAGCCCCAGATGGAATTTTTTTCCCCAAGTAGGTTAATCTCATAAGAGCAGACATTAGGCTGTTAGTGTAGGACCTGCCAAAGATGGGGTACATTGACGTTGTGGCAGGCTTATGCAATGTATGATCATATAATGTAACTAAACCCCCATTATTTTTGCCTAGATTAGGTGTTTTTAAAAAACTAATAAAATCTTTCAACATTGAAGTTGCTGTTTAGTGAATAGGTGAGTGCGCTGGATCTTGTGTATTGTATTATTTGGCCCCCAGCAGCACCCCCATTTATGCATGTTAAGGTGAGTGCAGCCAACCCCCTCTTGTATATATATATATATATATATATATATATATATATATATATATTTGTGGTCGGAGCAATATTGCTGTAATGGTGAGATAACACATAATTAGCAATACACATCTCAGTCAATAGCACCAGTCGGTTGTGGTGTGCCGGAACAGACAATGCAGTAGGCCTGTAGTAAAGAGGGCCCACCTTAGAGGGTGATGTGAATAAAGGGAGTTGTGGGAGGGTTAACTCGCCAGGCCAACTATAGTGAAGTGGGAGAGGATTGGATGCCCTTATAAAGGGGACCCAAGCCCCTCCCACAACTACAGGCCCAGCCTTAAACTTGTGGTCGGGCAATATTGCCGAAATGGTTAGATAACACATAATTAGCAATACTATGGAATAGCCTGCCTACCACCATCAGACTCTCCCCTAGTCTTGCATCTTTTAAGAAGTGCCTTAAAATCCATCTCTTTTGGAAAGCTTATGGCCTCCCAGACTAACCTCTACCTCAGATACCTGTCTCTTGCTCTCTCCAAAAGGGCAGCCCACCTTATTTGATTGCAAATTCCTGTCCTATAGTGTTTTACACTCCACCTCCTATAGAATGTAAGCTCGTTTGAGCAGGGTCCTCTTCAACCTATCGTTCCTGTAAGATATCTTGTAATTGTCCTATTTATAGTTTAATCCCCCTCTCTTAATATTGTAAAGCGCTACGGAATCTGTTGGCGCTATATAAATGGAAATAATAATAATACACATCTCAGTCAATAGCACAGGTCGGTTGTGGTGTGTCAGAACTGACAATGCAGTAGGCTTGTAATAAAAATGGCAAAAAGAAGTGTACCATACAAATATATAATCTACAATACCTCAATATTACTTGAATACAACACGAAATGCCTGATGAATCCCTAACCGGTTCAGGTATAGATAATGTATGAGAGGATGATGTCCGGCCGTGATTCGTGGAGTAGTCCCAGCTCTAAGGGATGCTGGACTAACTGTGTTTACTCGGCGAGATAAAGCCCAGACCTGCAGAGGTGTTGGGTAGAGATGGTACCCCAGTGATTTGGGAACTCGAGATTTACGATTTATACAAAGCCACCATTAGTATGATCTATATAACGTACCGGCGGGCTAGCTATTGCCAAGTGGTGAAAAATTCAATTAATGAGGGTGACAGGTGAGAGATTCTATCTATGCATTGGCCCGAGGGGAGGCAGAGGCCACCAAAATGCGGGTGGCGGGGTGATGGCCTCTCGGTGACTTCTAAAGCATAAGATAGAATGGGAGTGACAGGTGAGGCCCTCCCTATGCAACAATGCAAGGTGAATAACTATTCGTTAGGCTGATGGCGTCGTCCTCCGATTATGAGGATAGGTGTTGGCCTCGCGGGACCACTAGACTATGGCATAGAGGCCAGAAACCTACCATAGTGGGCACTTAGATCCCTAACAACCTCAGCGTGGGCCAGATCATGGACCCTGCTAGATTGTGGACCCATTTAGAATGGAGTCTGAGAACGTATGCCTCTGCGTTGGCCAGACTGTGGATCCATTTAGAATGGTGACTGAGAACGTATGCCTTTGTGTGGGCCAGACTGTGGATCCATTTAGAATGGTGACAGAGAACGTATGCACCTGCGTGGGCCATAATTTGGATCCGTGTAGAACCGTGACTGGAAACATACAATTCAGAGTGGGCCAGATCGAGGACCGAAATAAAAGAAAGTGACCTACCCCACTGGTGGACACAAGGCAAGACAGGCAAACGCTGCCTTGGCACGACAATTGTTGGACAAGCGTATCACCCAGATAAGTGAAACCATAGATTAGGGAAACAGAGGAGAGTATAGAACATGGCAAAAAGAAGTACAAAAGGTTCCCAACCCTGACAAAAAAAGACAAGAGGTGCAGAACCATCCAGCGATCCAGGTCAAGGGACAGAGACCCAGTAACAAGAGCATACCAGCGCGCATGTTAGAGGTGCAAGAGAGCGAACCTCAACACCGAAAACACCAAATAAGTGTGAAGAGTGAGAAGGGGCGTACCAGACAGTAAAACCAAACGCTGAATCATAACAGGCAATTACACCATATGGAGAGTCACTAGAAATAGCAAAATACATGCAGATGAGTCACACATACCCGCAATACAATGGCATCCAGCTATCAGTACAGTAAGTGACATACCGTAATATTGTAACGTGCAAGAACTAAGCACCCGTGACACAACCGGATTGTGAAACGGGAAAACATAATGCCCCCGGAACATACAATATGCAAAACCAAACAGACTTTTTCTTTTTTTGTACATGTCAGTGATTTACTTGAAAGGTTGTGCCATTCAAACATTTTTTTGTACATGTCAGTGATTTATAAGAATGTCGTGCCCTTCAAACACTTCCTGTAACAAAACAGAAAACAAACCATGAGGGAACAACAATTACACACCATATGGGAATAAATCACATACACAGAACTAAAGTGTATACCATTCCCAGGCTGCATGACTTAACGCCCCAGAGGTCCGACCAATAAACAGACTGGTGATGGCAAACCTACCAGCAGGCAGAGCCCCAAGAGTGCTAAATCCCATACGAGCTGAGCTCCACGCCTGTGACAGACACCATACCAGCAGACCGAGCACCATGAGAGTGGCAGACACCATACCAGCAGGCTGAGCACCATGAGAGTTACAGACACCATACCAGCAGGCTGAGCACCATGAGAGTGGCAGACACCATTGTAACTGAGCTTCCTGTAACCCGGTTGGGTACCTTTGCCGACAGATGCTCCTAGTTCTTACTGAGGGCTCCAAGAACTTCTCCAGACAGCATAACTACTACAACCCCACGAACCACCGTCGCTTGGTTGGGGTCTCACCATCTTCTACCCACCCTGGACCTATGATAAGGCTCCAGGTTCCAGTGGGTGAACCTCTCTTCCTTCAGAAAACGTAGCAGGAACAGCTCTTACAAGAGGTAGAGATAATACAAGGGAGTATGATGATCATAGCAATCCCTTGTAGTGATATAGCAATTCCCCCCAATAAGAGACAAGACTCTAGATTGAGGGTGAAGTAGAACTGAAGTTTAATGGAGGCACACTGCCTTTTATGCAGCTTTCCCAACAAGGGTGATGCCCAGGTGGACCTTATTGGGCACAGGGACACAAACCAATGAAAACAATGTGACAATGAATGACACTCCCACATACAGTACACAATCCCTCCCCTCTGCCTGTGATATAATCAAGGCAGATAATGCATTAACTTAATTATCCCCAGGCAGAAAAAAACCCACACATTTTTATAAAGTACCATACGTACACCAAAACACAACATATCCCCATATCCCCATACATCCCATGATAGCCCTGATCTGGTTGAACAACATATCCAAAAATCACCCAGATCAGATAAAGGGTTCAGACATTTTATGGAAGTCATATTTTTGCCCAGGCGCAGGCATGGTCCCATGCCCAAAACAATTCCATAGAATCACGGCTAAGTGCCGCTGGAGAACCGACCGGCAACCACAAGGTTTCCATGCCGAAAATAGTTCCAGGGCATTCGCGGCTAAGTCCCCCTGAAGTCTATTTGTGGTTTTGGTCCATGCCAACTCGTGGTCATCTATAGGAATTGCGGCCACCCAGGCAAACACTTAGACCACAGAGGTGGGAATTGCAACCGTGTATCAATTAAGCTTAATAAGCTCCAGGGTGGTCTCCGGTTCGTGCAGCTATTCGGTAAACGATCCATATAGTCCCAATTGCACGAAAAGAGCCTATTATAAGTCCAAGAGGCACGATTGGTGTTTTAACGGCAGAGGCAGGACCCTGAAGAAAATCCCGAACGGGGACTGAAACGTTAGTTGTTTTTTTAAACTTTATCAAATAAATATTAGCATTTTTGAAAGACCGGTGAGCAGCCATTCTATATCGGATGTTGTGTTATTGGAGCTCAGGCTTATACGCCCGGCAGTGAAGGAGTTAAAGCAGGCTTCCCCAAACTTCGTCCCTCCAGATGTTGCTGAACTACAACTCCCATGATTCTATGAATGAAATATATAGGCTGAGAATCATGGGAGTTGTAGTTCAGCAACATCTTGATTGCCGGAGTTTGGGGAAGCCTGAGTTAAAGCATGAGTGCAGGGGACGAGAGAGAGAGAGAGAGAGAGAGAGAGAGAGAGAGAGAGAGAGAGAGAGACTGTTCAAAAAAATAAATGGAATACTTAAACTACACAATGTAACTCCAAGTCAATCACACTTCTGTGAAATTAACTGTCCACTTAGGAAGCAACACTGAGTGACAATCACATTCTGTTGTGCAAATGGGATAGACAACAGGTGGAAATTGTAGGCAATTAGCAAGACACCCCCAATAAAGGAGTGGTTCTGCAGGTGGTGACCACAGAGAAGGTTTGCTGTGTCTGTCAGCATGGCGTCCAGAGCATAGAGGCACTACCAAGAGACAGGCCAGTACATCAGGAGGCATGGAGGAGGCCGTAGGAGGGCAACAACGCAGCAGCAGGACCGCTACCTCCGCCTTTGTGCAAGGAGGAACAGGAGGAGCACTGCCAGAGCCCTGCAAAATTACCTCCAGCAGGCCACAAATGTGCATGTGTCTGCTCAAACGGTCAGAAACAGACTCCATGAGGGTGGTATGAGGGCACGACATCTACAGGTGGGGGGTTTTCTTAAAGCCCAACACCGTGCAGGAAATTTGGCATTTGCCAGAGAACACCAAGATTGGCAAATTCGCCACTGGCGTCCTGTGCTCTTCACAGATGAAAGCAGGTTCACACTGAGCACATGTGACAGACGTGACAGAGTCTGGAGAAGCCGTGGAGAATGTTCTGCTGCCTGCAACATCCTGCAGCATGACCGGTTTGGCAGTGGGTCAGTAATGGTGTGGGGCTGCATTTCCATGTGCTCCCCAGAGGTAGCCTGACTGCCATTAGGTACCGAGATGAGATCCTCAGACCCCTTGTGAGACCATATGCTGGTGCGGTTGGCCCTGGGTTCCTCCTAATGCAAGACAATGCTAGATCTCATGTGGCTGACGAAGGCATTGATGCTATGGACTGGCCCTCCCGTTCCCCAGACCTGAATCCAAATGAGCACATCTGCAACATCATGTCTCGCTCCATCCACCAACGTCACGTTGCACCACAGTCTGTTCAGGAGTTGGCAGATGCTTAAAGTCAAGGTCTGGGAGGAAATCCCTCAGGAGACCATCCGCCACCTCATCAGGACCATGTACAGGCGTTGTAGGGAGGTCATACAGGCACGTGGAGGCCACACACTACTGAGCCTCATTTTAACTTGTTTTAAGGACATTACATCAAAGTTGGCTCAGCCTGTAGTGTGTTTTTCCACTTTAATTTTGAGTGTAACTCCAAATCCAGACCTCCATGGGTTGAAAAATGTGATTTCCATTTTTTTATTTTTGTGTGATTTTGTTGTCAGCACATTCAACTATGTAAAGAACAAAGTATCTCAGAAGAATATTTAATGCATTCAGATCTAGGATGTGTTATTTTTGTGTTCCCTTTATTTTTTTTGAGCAGCATATATATATATATATATATATGTAAATACCTTTAGCAAAACAATTCCATATAATGTATTCCATATTGATAATTAATAAACATTTAATAAATATTTATCTTTGAATGTCTGTTTAATTCCGATTCAAGGAGAGATTTAGCTAGGTATATTCACAGAATGTTGTGTATTTTATTCTAAACTATAATGGTTGATTCAAGGTCAACAGATTATAGTACAATAAAAATAAAATGTCAAAAAAACCTTTCTACAAGTAATATCAGGATATGATATACTTGTGTGACTTACTTTAAAATATAATTTTTGGCTGTACAGAAAAGCTCTAATGTAAAAAACACATTAGGCTCATTTTGATTACAAACTAAAGCTCTTTAGGAAAGCAGGTTAAAAATAATGTACATTATAACTTTTATGGTTCATACTCTTTAAATTTGCTTCAATCCTGTCACATAGATTTCAAGTCTGTTTTCCATACTATGTACAATTACAATGTACTTACAAATGACCTTTCTATGCTCCATGACTAGTTTATTGGTGATAATGGACTGCTTTAGTATCATTTGAGCGTTAATGTAATATCTAAGCTCTCTGTGCCATGCTGCTTCTATATGTAACTAAATAGACCAAACATAAGAAATGTCACCCGTGCATAGTCGACATTTGGGCAGGTGGTGATTACCCTCCAAAAAAACATAACCACCCCCATTACCATTCAAACGCAGACACTCTGAGGTATGGGTCAATATGTCCACAGTTTTATTAAATACATAATATATAATAACCTTTTTCAAAATATCAACTGAAACTTGAAAGTCATTGCCCCACCCCTCTACCCCATCCATCACAATACATTTCCCATATACAAAGAAACAAGTCCTGCGCTCAAACTCCCATTACTCCTGGGCGGCAGCAATGACCATAGTAAACATCAGCCAAAATACATATAGTAAAACCAAAGAAAAAAGTTATCTGCGCTCTTTCCACATCCCTATGTACTTTTTGGTGAAAATTGTGTGTATGTCTGTGTGTGTACACAGGACATCATCGGTGTTGTTTGTGTGCATGTGTGTGTCCACATGACATCATTAATGCTGTTTGTGTGCGTGTGTGTGTCTACAGGACATCATTGGTGCTGTTTGTGTGCATGTGTGTGTCCACATGACATCATTAATGCTGTTTGTGTGTGTGTGTGTGTCTACAGGACATCACTGGTGCTGCTTGAGAGCATAGATGCATGCTGATTGCAACATACCAGACTATTGCTGGTCTTTATCATGAGACATCTGTTGATAGATTTTTAGATTCTGTCACAATTTCTTAATGCAGGCCCATGTTTTCAGTGACTCAGCTTATTCAGCCAGGTTGTAGGTAGTAAATGTAAGCTTTCTGAAGTTGGAAGTGGAGGTGTGAAGTGATGCCTGTTGAACCCCTGGTAGGGGAAAAGGCAATAGGGCACTCCTAACATCATAACCACTTCAGGGAGCTATAATGTTTATGGTGCATAGGTGTTCCATTAAAATATTATTATATAATACAAATAGGTGCATTTAAATAGAAAATGTTAAATTATGGTGAAAAAACACATAGCAAAAGTGCCAAAAAGTCCTTGTTTACAAACGCACAATATCTCAGAAAAGCCTTGTTTATGATGGGCTTAAGATGTCTATATTTTATAATTTGCATAAAAGTTGTTATTATTTTGTACATAATGCTGTTCTAGCATCTTTAATTTTAAACAATTGAAATGTATTTATTTAGGAAGCATTTTACCGCAAAGAATACATTGTGATTTCCTTGTATGCCCTGGGAACTATTTGTTTTGCTAATTAATATAGTATGCATGTAAACATACAACACAATATAAAACCAGCTGATTGAAAACCTTGCTGAGTTATGACAATACATAATAAAAGAATTGACAATAATAAAATCAGGCATCTCACAGCTATAATATCAGGTGTCTCCAGAGAAGCATAATACCAAGCAGAATGCTCTTGAGAGGAGTTTCACATGTATTTAATGTTCATAAATGTTCAGAAGAAATACATTCAACTTCATCTAACGTAACACAAAGAACAACGTTTGTGGTCTACAAATGGCCCTATATCGTTGGGAAACCTTTTTTGCCTGGTACATAATGGAATTATTTATCATATTTTATAAGATAACTCCAAGAAATCAGTTTCCTGGTGGTATAAAATGTCCAATCACAATCATTGTCTTTACTGTGTGGCTAATGACTTAAGTGGTTTGCAAAGCCAACACGTTCATATGTAACTAGGAGAAACCAGTAGACATACTCTTATGAATGTTTGCACAAAGTACCACTACACGCATGGAGTTCTATAATTTCTTGAATGCAACATGCACAAAGAGACACACAATTTCTTACTTATCTCTTCATGGCAGATGCCTTCCAGTACTCCAGCAGCTGCTAGATTTTCTGTCTGTAGCATTCTGGTGGAATGTTTCCATGGCAAGAATTAGAGCGCCCATTGCTGCTTCTATAATTTGGACATATTTTGTATCAGAAGTTAGGTTGCAATCAATGGATTTAATTTATAAGATGGCAATCATCTATATATCATACTTGTGCATAAAAGCAAACCTCTAATACAGGGGTGCCCAAAAAGTGTGTCCCTAGATGTTGTAGAACTACACCTCCCATGATGCTTTGCATGCATTTGGAATACCTTTAGAATGGCAAAGCATCATGGAAGCTGTAGTTTTGAAACATCTGGGGATCTTCCTTTCAGGCATCTCTGCTCTAAAAATTGTATAAACAGTTTAAATACAAAATTTAGAATTTCACAAGTGCTGGACAAGGATTTATAGAATCCAGCACTCCTATAAAAAAATAATCAAAAGATCAGGAAATATTCCAGCCACTTCCAAGTGAAAAAAACAACTTAAAAAAACAAAACACAACATCTGAAGCAATGAATCCTATGGACTTTGTGCAAACACTAGTACTTATTTAATTCTTAATAAATATCTTATTTAAGTTTTAAATATTTTTTTAATACATTTTTTATTGCAATGAAAGAGAAATTAGGTCCAATTCAATTAAGTAACCCTCACCTTTACCCCCATAAAAACCTATATATGTAGATCTTATTCTTAATATTTACTGTTACTTTAAATCTCACTTTTGTGCTGTGTTTTACTTGTTTGACATTCGCATATTCTTGCAGAGTTATAAAAAAGAATCGAAGAGAAGTGGAGCTCTTTTTTATGGGTAGTTTTTTTTTCCTTTTATTATTACTCTGAATAACTGAGCTAAGCATTTCTTTAGAGTATCAAAAAAATAAGAAAAGAAAGAGATAAAATGGCCCTTTTTTTAGATTCCATAAATCTCTTTGATTGTCACACATGTATTCCTTAGCGATAACAAGGTCAGGTTTGACTTTTTATTCCCCTTCCCATCTTCCCTGCTGTCAGCCTTGTTGTTACATGTTCTGTGACTCAAGGGATGCACGTGTGAGCCAAATAGATTATGGAGTGAAAAGCTGGGATTGGACAGATAACCATATATTACAGGTGTTTGATTTTATCAGGCTTTAGGTAGCAATTTTACAAAATGAAAATCAAAAACACTAAATTGGTGATTTATAATATTTGATACTTCACAAAATAAATGTAAAACCGAATTAATTGCAGACAATTGTTTTTAAATATATATGAGATAATAGTCAGTAATTAAACACGTCTTTACATCTTTTCCAGTAGCTCCGTCCATGATTTATAAACAAAATTCTTACCTCTTGACATTAGTTTACCTTTATTTACGAAAAGTGGAAGTGCATTGAATTTTAAGAAGATATGATTTATTGACCCTTTAACCCCTTAAGGACACATGACAAGTGTGACATGTCATGATTCCCTTTTATTCCAGAAGTTTGGTCCTTAAGGGGTTAAATCTTAAACAATATAGTCATTAACGTCTTGGTTCTCAATTGATGAATAATAGTCTGAATTGCAGTTGAACTTTACTTTCTCCGTATTACATAGTTACATAGCTGAAAAGAGACTTGCGCCCATCAAGTT
>OW240917.1:26618190-26851353 GCA_933207985.1 Pelobates cultripes
TGAGCTGTGTCAGGGGCCCTAAAATTTCTGATGGCAGCCCTGCTCAGCAGTCTGTGTGTGTGTGCATGGACTTGGCAGTCTGTGTGTGTGTGTGCGCATGGACTTGGCAGTCTGTGTGTGTGTGTGCGCATGGACTTGGCAGTCTGTGTGTGTGTGCACATGGACTCGGCTGTGTGTGTGTGCACATGGACTCGGCTGTGTGTGTGTGTGTGTGCATGGACTCGGCAGTCTGTGTGTGTGTGTGCGCATGGACTCGCAGTCTGTGTGTGTGTGCGCGCATGGACCGCAGTCTGTGACATGGACTCGGCAGTCTGTGTGTGTGTGCGCGCATGGACTCGGCAGTCTGTGTGTGTGTGCGCGCGCATGGACTCGGCAGTCTGTGTGTGTGTGCGTGGACTCGGCGGTCTGTGTGTTAAGACACTCACCGCCAGGTAGATGAAGCCGCCGTATAGTAAATAATCCCCTTCTCCAGAAATGCAGTTTATATCCAGCCGACCGTCAAACTCCCGAAAGAAGTCCACGAACACGGCAACTCCCGATCAGCAAAACAGTCGAACGACTTCCACAGCTAAAAATAACGAAAGCGCTGTCCCAGTAATAATTCCCCCACAAACGAGACCAAGCTCCGTCTTGAGGGTCAAATCAGGATCTGTTTAATGGGGGCTACCTGCCCGGTATTTATGCAGGTCTCCACAAGGTGGACACTCCCCGAGGGGACCTTGTGGAAGACTGTAAAATATATTATACAGTAGCCAATCGCAGTGGCTTCAATATAAGCCCTTCCCATCTTACCCATAAACCCTTCTTCTCTACCCCGGAGATAATTAGGAAGAAACCTAATTATCTCCCAGGGCAGAGACAATCGCCATTTTAAATTACAGTAGCAAAAATACATTAAAATACATAACTGAAGAAATACCGAATGAATATAGTTCGTGTAACGTATCCCCAGACAGCCTGGATCTGTGTGCATATTTTCACCGAATAGCGCTCAGATCCGATGTATCTAGTCGAATCGCCATGGAGTCAAAGTCTTTCACCAGTCCTTCGGTATACGAATGACTCCATGGGACGGCTGTCTGGGTAAAAGTCCATACGAATGCATAAAAACTCCCGAACGACCGGCGTTCGCATGCCTTGTCGAAATAGAAGGTGGGCATCAGCTTCCAGCGGTGTTCAGTAGTTTAAAGTGTCCGTTTTTAGTTCCATAAAATTTGTACCGAACACCGCTATGCGTTCGTGTGTCCCAAAATGGCCGCTGCCTCGTGGTCGACATGCGAACGACGACCACCCGTACGAATGGAATGGAGAGATGTCTGCGGTTAACCACAACGTTCTAATTGGGGCCAAGAGGTTAACCAGCAGCACACTCCTCTCCTGGGTGGTCGTTCGTTCGGTAGTTTCAATCGGTAGTTTGCAAATTACACGAACGGGGGTATACGAACAGGAAATCCAGCGAAACAAAGGGAAACAGACGAACCAGCAATACAGATGAATCTGTCACAGTGTGTAAGTGTATAAATAAGCATGTGTGCATTCCGCAACGTCTGTGTGCATTCAGAAATCTGTGTGTGTGTGTGTGTGTGTGTGTGTGTGTATTCAGAAGTCTCTCGGTGTTAGTATTTGTGTACTGTGTGTATGTACTCAGCAGTCTATCAATAATTAAAAAATGTATTCCTGTGAGTTGTTGTGTAGGAAGGGCACCAGAGCACTGCTTTGCCTGGGGGCCCTTAACACTGTTAAGATGGTACTGCTTGTGTTAGTGAGCTTCTATTTAGTGAGCTTGTGTGTCCCTGAACTTCTTTGTAGTGAGCCTTGTGTTTATACAAGTGAGTTTGTCTGTAGTAAGCCTGTGTGCGAGTCAGTTTTTTTGTCTGTCAGTGAGCCTATTTGCGCATGTTAGTGAGCTTGTGTGCTTACTGTACAATTTTTTTATATATATATATATGTAGGAATGGCATTAATTTTTTTCCAGTTTGACTCTGCCAGCAAGTGCGCTTTACTGCTGAATCATCTGTGTGAGCTGCCGCACACTTTAACCCTGTTACACGCGTCTGGGAGCTGCTGTTGACAGGTACTAGTAGTCTAGAGCAAACAGAGATATAAGGATGCGCCTAAAACTTGATAAAATAAAAGACTAAATTAGTCAGATAAAATACAGAATAAAATAAGGAATAAAACAATAGTCCAATAAAATAGGCTTATCACAGTCCGTGAGGGGAGGTCCCACTTGTAAAGGAATATTCTTTAGGGTGTAGGTGGGATCGTATCTTCAAATGTTGAGAATTCAGCATATGTGGAGAGAAAAATAAAAACAGGACTCCAATGGCACAGTAAATCGGTGTATAAAATAAATATAAAAGTATAAAATCAGTCTTACTCACACTTTTCAGAGCTAGGATCAGCTCTGATATTGCTCGTGTAAAGTGGAATAATCCCCACTTCAAGGATATATGGAGTAAATTTTGATAGTTGAATACCTGACGTGGGTTCAGCGTTCAATAGGCTTCTTCAAGTAGATAGTTTTCCCACTATCTGCTTGAAGAAGCCTGTTAAGGCGAAACGCGTTTAGATATTAATAGATTTTGTTCTTAACTTTATAATAAAGATATTTTATTGGCATAAAATACTTTATTGCCATTTGCTTTTTCCTTTACCTGATTTTACATACATTTTCTTTTATTGCTTTTACGTATACGGCTCACCCTGCAGGAAGTGCAAAGAATCCATAGGTGGGGATTATACCACCTGAGCGCCTTCACTGAGCAGTTTTGAGTCTGCTCTACTTTACGTGAGTAGTATACTTTACTTTCTTTTAATTTTATTACATACAGTGAGCACTATATATTTTATTTCATTTTTTCCTCTGGGTCGTATTACGTCAAATTGAACGCTGAACCCACGTCAGATATTAAACTATCAAAATTTACTCCATATATCCTTGAAGTGTGGATTATTCCACTTTACACGAGCAATATCAGAGTTGATCCTAGCTCTGAAAAGTGTGAGTAAGACTGATTTTATACTTTTATATTTATTTTATACACCGATTTATGTGCCATTGGAGTCCTGTTTTTATTTTTCTCTCCACATATGCTGAATTCTCAACATTTGAAGATACGATCCCACCTACACCCTAAAGAATATTACTTTACAAGTGGGACCTACCCTCACGGACTGTGATAAGCCTATTTTATTGGACTATTGTTTTATTCCTTATTTTATTCTGTATTTTATCTGACTAATTTAGTCTTTTATTTTATCAAGTTTTAGGCGCATCCTTATATCTCTGTTTGTTCTCGCTATCTGTTATCATTAGGGGATTATTGGGGACTCCCCTTTGAGGATTGCTGCCTTTCTTATAATTTTATTGTGGCAATTTAGCGCTGTTTTTTTCTCTTTTTCCAACTAGTAGTCTAGAGATTGGGACATGGGGTATATGCTCAGCTATCTGTATAATACTATAGTGCTGTTCTCTTTATAATACAGGTCTGTGTCTGTATAATGTCCTGGGATAATCCGTGTTCCCTGTATAGTGCTGCTCTCTGTCTTGGGATATTATACACAAACAGATCTGTATTATACAGAGAGCAACACTATACAGGGAGCACGGACTGTCCCGAGATATAATACACACGGCCATGTATTATACAGAGAGCAGCACTGTACAGGGAGTGCTGACTGTCCCAATGTCTCAAATGTTGGCAACTATGGCACTATATCAAGGGACATGTTTGTTTTTTAATAATCCCTGGTGTAAAATAATGAATCCTCCACCAGGGATTATTAAAAAAAAAAACAAAAAAAAAACACATTGTGTCGGGGGCGGTGCTTAACATGCCACAGGGGTAGGGTCAAACTGCGGCGAGGGCGGGGTTAAATGTGCCCCCCTACTTTTGTCCCTGGCCGACCATGTGCCCCCCCTAAAAATGAATCCTAGAGACGCCACTGCAAATAACCCCACAAAGGGTTTTCCTTTGCAAAAGCAGACTCCCCAGGGTATTTTATATGGTGTATATTGTGCCTTAACTTGTCACCATTTATGTCAATGTTTGTGGTGAGGGGGAAACAAAATGGCATTTTTTTACATGTGTGTTGCATTTTTGCTGAGTATTTCTTACACTTGATATGTACCACTGTCATAAAACCTCCCAAATTATGCTCAGTTACATCTTGTGAGTCAAACAATATACCCAATATATGACCGGCCTAGACTCTATTTTGTGAAGTTACAGTGCTGTAAAAGAGTCGTGACAAGTTAAGGTTTTTAAGTGTAAATTTTCATGGATGGTTTTGATGTGTCCGTATCCCACTTTGGAGCACTTGAGCAGGCTACATATTTCAACTACACCATAAAGGCATACTATTTCTTAAAGACATCCCAGGGTATTTTTTAAAAGTCATATTTTGAACCTTAAGCGTGGGAGAATTTTTCCCCTAGCTTGTACCAAGTTTGGTGGTAATAAGCATTTTTTTCCTGCCTTTTTGACACACAAAGTGAGTTTGCACAGTATTTTGCAACGACTGTATAATACTTCATATGTTGCTCAGCTATGTCGGCTGAGTACAGCAATACTCCCAAATGTACCTTTGCCAGGTATATGTGGATGTTGAAGGGGTACATTTGAGACGCAGCCATTCAGTTTTTTGTTTTTTTTAACTTTGAAGTTTTGAAGTGTCCATGTTCCATTTTGGAGAAGATTAGCTGGCTGGTTATTCAAACTTCCCTACAAACACATACTATTTATTAAAGAATACACCACTGGGTAATTCAGAAGGCCTGTTTTTAAACTTATTTTTTTGTTGTTGTTTTTTTTTTTTTTTTTTACTTATTAAATGTTTTAAACTTTTTCTTAACTTTTTACACTTTTTTTTTTAAACTTTTTTTTTATAAACTTTTTTTTTTTACCGTTAACCTCTAACTAGCAGTAAGCAGCACTAACAGTAAATTCTCCACTTTCCCATAACTCCCACCCCAGCTAGCAAAATATAAAATTTTAAAATATATTTAAATTATTGAAATAAATTGAACCTCTGAGGGTTAAAAAATAGAAGCTAATCCTCAGGGGTTAAAAAAATTAAAAATTACAGTGATCAACTGGCAGGGAAGGGGTTAATTTTATTTGGACTAGGTAAAGGGGGTGGGATTTTTATTTTTAATTTTTTTACTTAAACGTTAACTTTTTTAAAAAACTTTTTTTAACTTTAACCCCCAACTAGCCTAACACCAAACCCCCTAATTCCCCAATAACTTCCACCCAGCCCTGTTAGCTAAATATATATTTTTAAAAATATTTAAATAATAAAATTTAACCCCTGAGGTAAAAAAAAACAAAAAACACCACAAACCTCCGCAGCTTGGTTGGGATCTCGCCGTCTCCTACCCACCCTGGACCTACGACAAGGCTCCAGGTTCCAGTGGGTGAACCTCTCTTTCCCCATAGAATCAAGCAGGAACAGCTCTTACAAGAGCTTAGTGATTTATACTCAGGGGAGTATTGTGATTATAGCAATCCCCAGAGTGTAGTTCTCCAATTCCCCAAACATGAGACGAAACTTCATGAAGGTGCAAGATTATCTGATTCTTTAATGGTTCAGGTTGGCTTTTATACAATTGGACACAAACCAATCAGAACAAACATACAGTCTGTGACACGCCCATGTACAGCACACAATCCCTCCCCTCTGCTTGGGAGATAGAGTAAAGTCTTGTAAGTAACTCAATTATCTCCAGGCAGAAAAAACACATTTTCACAATGTTCAGAAAGTACCCCAAAACATAGCCCTGATCTGGATGAACAAAATATCCAAAAATCACCCAGATCAGAGTAGGGGTTCAAAAGTTTCATGGAAGTGTCTTTTAGACCGGCCGCAAGCATGGCTTTATGCCCAAAATAGTTCCAGAGAACTAGGCTGTGTGGCCGGTCTATTTCCAATTATAAAAGTGCACTTCAAATAGTCGAACAGGACCATTCATGCACAAAGTTAGGGTTGAAGTGTGTTCGGTAGATTATTTCTACCGAACGGCGCTCTGTTCGTGCATATTTAGCGAACATAGATGAGGTGGAAGTCTCAGCGGTGTTCATGCCGTCGAGTGTCCGTTTTCAGTTTCATGAACTCGACGGCAAAACACAACTGACCGCGTTCGATTAAACAAGATGGCTGTCACCATGCGTTTGATTGTACGAACGGCGACTACCCAGCCATTCGTCAATTTGGCTGTGGTTAACTCCCAGCCTGGGGGAGTAAATGGGCTGCACAGTGTGTGTGTGTGTGTGTGTGTGTGTGTGTGTGTGTGTGTGGTCCGACTGTTCGGTAAACAAACACCATAAGTAGAATCCATTCGGTAGCCCCATATACCGAACTGCAAAGGGGAAAAGGCATGAACAAAGCCTGTTTGCACTGCTGAAGCCAGGTCTAATACATGGGCCATAGTCCTGGGGCAAGAGGCTGGCAACCAAGCTCCTCCAAAAACTTGTGGCAAACTCACAGGAAAAGGGGAGTTTGTCACAACATTAAAATGTATTCCTTGCCAATTGATTACTGTAGTCAGTGATCAATTGGCTAGGAATGGGTTAATTTTATTAAATCAGGGGAAAGGGGGGTGGGATTTAACTTTAATTTTATTTTTTTTACACCGGGTGAAGCGGATCAGCACTGATCCGTCTCCCTGCACTTCACACTGACCGCGGAAGAGTAGGGAGGCGGATTGTGAGTCCCTGCAGCACAAGTGCTCGCTCTGACAGCCTGTCAGAGCAATCACTGCTGCAGGGACAGCGCGATCGGGTGATTCCAGTCTGCCTCAAATACCGAGGCAGACCCGGTGAGTGTTAACACCGCTGTGGCGAAAGTAACCTCGCCACTGTGTTTTGGAGAGGCCTGCTTGCCAGTCTCTTACCCTGTGACTATGTCCCCTGGGATGTATTGCCTTTTAGAAACACTATATGTGCATATTGGGACTTAACACAATGCCCCTTTCAAACATGTGGCGGCGGTCATCTTAAATTGTCTGCGGTGTTTTGTCGTCAAGTGTATGGAACTGTTTTGGGCATGGGACCATGTGCACGGTGGGGAAAAAAATAAGACTTCCAGGAAATTTCTGAACCGATCTGGGTGATTTTTGGATATGTTGTTTACCCAGATCGGGGCTATCAGGGGATGTGACTTTTGTGGGGATATGTTGTATTTTAGGGTTTGTAAAAATGTTTATTATTATTTTTTTTTTTTTCTGCTTAGAGTTAATTGAGTTAGTCCATTGTCTTAGTTAATGATATAACAGGCAGAGGGGAGGGATTGTGTACACTGTATGGGAGTGACTGAATGTAAAACTGTTTTTTTTTATTGGCTTGTTGTTCCTGTGTCCCTGTGCCCCACAAGGTACACCTGTGTGGTAACCTTGTAGGGAAAAACTGTATAAAAGACCAAGCTGTTCAATAAACACTCAGATCTGCTGAGTTCCTGTTTTACCCTCAACATAGAGCCTCGTCTCATGTGTGGGAGGGAAAGGCTGCGTCTGCACTGGGGGATTGCTATATTCTGTATACTCCCCTGGGCTATAATCACTAAACTCTTTTTAAAGAGCTTGTTCCTGTTACTATCTCTTGGAGGAGAGATTCACCCACTGGAACCTGGAGCCTTGTCGTAGGTCCAGGGTCGGTAGAGGATGGCAAGTTCCCAGCTGCGGCGGTTCGTGGGATCTGCAATGCTTATGGTGTCTGGTGCACTGCTGATGGTCCTTTGTAAGCACTAGGAGCATCGATTGATGGAGGGTCCATCACATCTGGTGGCAAGCGGTGGGATGACTTCCTAGTGCGAGGTAAAGTTCGTGGATTTATAATTAGGGCAACGCTTGTCCCCGTACAGTGCCCCTGACTGCGGCAGTTCCTGGACAGCGATCCACTACGAGGAGGTGGACAACCCAGACTACAGGGATGCATGCCGGAAAGCAGTCTGGCGTGCGGCCCTGGAGGACGTGGAGTGGCGGTGGGGTGAGCATCTCCCCAGTGAGGAGCAGCGGTGGCAGATGCAAATGGCCCTGCGGATGCCTCTCCTAGGAGAGCAGCCCCTGGAGGAGTGGGTGAAGGAGCTAGAGTACCAGGTATGACAGTAGCTGTGGCTAAAGGACGCGTACCAGGCGCTCTGGTGGTATACAGCTTGGTATACCCCGGCGGAGCACGACAGCCCTAAGTGTGATGATTGCGATGGCCCTGGCCTGGGAGCTGGAGCAGGACTATCGACATCTGTTCTGCTCAATTCAGAATACCCTGCAGGAGAGTTGGGTGGCAGTCCCAGACTTAAAACCCTGCGGTGGGGAAGACCCTGCTGAGGTATCCCCTACTTCACTACCAGCTACAGAGGTAGGGGACCTTAATAGACTGGTCCTGGGGGGAACCACATATGGCAGGTGAAGATGGGACCGAGGTTTCACCACCTGCCCCACAGGGATGCTGGGCAGTCGGCCCAGATACCCAGCTGCAGCTGGAGTTTCAGGGAGTAGGGATAGTTGGTCCTACTCCCCAGCGGCAGTATACTTTGCAGGGAGAAGAGACAACCGGTCTCTCTCCCCAGTGGCGGCCTGAGTTCCAGGAGGAGGAGATAATCGATCCCTCTACCTTACAGCAACTAACGTCCTGAGAAGTGGAGGCAACTGGCCTCACCCTTCCATAGCAGCCAGAGATACAGGGAGAGGGTACAACTGGTCCCTCACCTCAACTACAGGGGGAAAACGACCCTAACCCCACTGGCGCCGATGGGACAGCAGTCTCTGTGCCAATCCTACAGGGATGCTGGACGGCCGGTCCAGATCTGCAGGGATACCAGGAGGAGGTAAGCGAGCCCTCCTCTCCCCAGCTAATTCCCAACAGAGTCCTGGGAGGCAGTGGATGAGTCTCCGATACGTGCTGGCATCCGGGCAGAGCAGAGTTAGCCTCTGTCCTCCCCTGGTCGGTGATCCATGAACTAACTACCCACTTCCCTACCCAGCTGTAACGCTGGCTGCAGGGCATTGCGCCGCTAGCCTCTGCCCTAATGGTCCCCTTGCCACCGGGCAGGACTATGCCACGGTCCCCCCAGCTGAAGAGCTGGCATCTGGGCAGAGCGCAGTTGGCCTCTGCCCTTCTCTTTCGCCTTGTCCAGAGCCTGACTCCTTGCAGGCTACCCCTGCAGAAGCGCTGGCATCCGGGCAAAGCACCGCTGGCCTCTGCCCTACCTATCCCGTTGTTACAGGGCAAGACTGTGCTCCAGTCTACCCAGCTGAAGCGCTGGCACCAAATAAAGGCAGTTGCTTATTGAAAATAAAGGTTGTTGCTGCTTGTACAAAGAAAGAAGCTGGTTGTCTCTTTCCTTGCTGTAACTATCCAAGATTTGCTTTAATGTGAATGCTGGTGGATAAAGGGACTCCAAGCACAGGTCGTTGCACTTAGTATAGTAATCAACTGTGCAACTTAGTGGAAGCACCCACGGATGATATTAGTTTGTATTGTCACAAACTGGTGGCAGAGGTGGGATAACTTGTTGCTGTACTGTGATATGAAGAGGCAAACGTTGAATGGAGATGACAGTCAACTGGGGGTTCATGAGCAAATCTATTAAAAGTTTTGTAATACAGGGTTGGCTTTATAAGGCAATCATGCTGTTGTACCATCCCCCTTCAGCAAGAACAGTGAGTTCTACTGATTTAGTTCCTGTTAAAAAATGGAACAAGACAAGGATGTCCACTTTCTCCATTACTATACATAATATCAATTGAACCTTTTGCAATGAAAATTGGAAATAATAAAAAAAAAAAGGATTCCCAATAGGACTTGCACAACTAAAAAATAAATCTATACGCAGATAATGTCCTACTGACACTTTTTAAATCCAAGAGAATCACTTAAAGAACTTATTGAAGAAATACAAAATTATAGCATAATATGGAATTATAAAATAAACTAAGAAAAATCAAATTTTATTTATAAATATGAAACAAGAAGTTATAAATGAAATGATAAAGTATAAATTTTACTGGGTGAATCAAAACTTCCCCTATTTAGGAGTGAAAATAACTAAAGATGTAACTAGCGTAATGAAAATACATTTTATGGAGCTATGAAGATCAACAAATCATCTATTAAAAGAATATAGAACTATCTTGGTGGGGACGGATTAATTTTAACTCATTCCTACATCCTCCCATGATGGCCATATCTTTTTCAAATGTTACCCTTACACATACCGAATTTATGGCTTACTATGCTACAATAAACTTTTACAAACTTTTATTTGGAAGGGTAAACCACCTAGGTTAAACAGGAAACTTCTGCCCCCCAAAAAAGTCTAAATCTCCCAAATATTAAAAATATTTACCATTCAAGTATAATTACACACTTTTACCGGTTGCAAATAAAATCTCCTGAATTAGAAGGCTGGCAAGAAACAGAAAAATATTAATTGAGAAACTGAGATTTATCCTTGACGGTATGGAATTTAAAAAAATAATCAGTATACCACACATACGCTGAAACATAACATAATCTTAAAACAACTATTAGAAGCATGGAATAAAATTAATAAAGAATTGGGAGTAACAAACAAAATAATATTGTCTACAAAAATTTAGATCATAGAACTATTAACAACAGATCTAGACCTAAACTCATGGAATCAAAAGGGTATCCTATTTGTTAAACAACAGATTAATAAGGACAAAATCAAATCTTTTCCAGAACTTTGAAGAACACTTTAATTTATCTTAATTCTCCGGTTTTCAACTATTTAAGAGTTAAGAATATATCAGGTAAACATGTTTTATATAATAACTCAAATCTCATTACTATGTTACAACTGATATTTAACTATTCAAAAGTGAATAAAGTATTTTCTAGAGCAAGAACCTTAATACAAGCTATAGATCCAATAATTAAAACGTCACCAATATTTAAATGGGAGAAAGATCTGAGTGCATATAGACAAGGAAGAATGGAATAAAACATTAGATAGCATCTCATCAAATGTTCATTGTCTAAATCTGTTGGAAATACATTATGATTGCCAAAAGATGGTAATGGGTCCCGACCAGAAATGCAAATATTTCCCCAACTTTTACAGATATATGCTGGACATGTAATAGAGAGAGGGACATATTTGCACATCTGGTGCGAGTGTCACCAAATCAAGGGAATATGGTCTGACTCTTATAAATGGCTACCAAATTTAACTAAAATTAAAATAAATATTAGTAAATCAACTAATATACAAAATTGGTATAACGCAAAATAAAAAAAGCTGATATCCGAAATACAAATGGAGATAGATTATATGCATAAATCTCTACACCAAAAAAAATTCTCAATTTGGAAGGAATGGTTAAATAGAATTTCCCCAGATTAATCTAATCTAATATTGATACTAATGATCATGGAATATTGGTATATTAATAGATCCAATGGTATTTTCCCTTTTCTTATAAAAATAACTATTCTTTCCCTCAGAACAACCTTTATGTAACTGATGAGAAGAGGAGTGTGGGAGTACATTAGGCCCTTCCCCTTTCTTACCGTGGATATAATTATTTCTGTTTTTTTTTTCTCTGGTCTATGTAATATGAATATCTGTTGTCTCTAAACTTGTATACGTATCAACATTCTATTAACTTTTATAAAGACCACACATTGTCAGATTAAATGTTATATGTATAATTATGAAAAATCTCTCAATAAAAAAAGAATTATAATAAAAAAAAAAAAAAGTTGACTGGATATGCACACCAGAGCTCAGAGCGCTGCTGAGGGACGCAACATGGCTGAGCAACAGAATGGAGTGTCTGAACCACAACCAGAGGCACAGCATCGCTCCTGCAATGTCAACCCAGCAATCAGACTGGTCCAGAGAATGCAGAACTTCAGGGTTGACACAGGTGGCGAAGTAAGCCTTAGGGAGCTGCTAGCAATCGCAGTAGAGGACTTAGCCCAGGAGGATCGTGATCACCAGGTGAATGAGACCGCAGCCAGGGTCTCCCCATTTGGCCAGACAGAGGGTACCGTCTCAAAGTGTCAGTGCACAGCTTTGTTGGATGATGTAGATGGGTTCCTGCAGGACTTTGAGCAGCAATGTGAGCTCATTCGCTTGCCGCCAGATGACTGGGTGCTGGTACTGGATGGGAGACTGAGAGGATGAGCTCTGGAGGCCTGCAGAGTTATTCCAAGAGAGAAATTGGGGGACTACCAAGTCATGAAGCGAGGTGTGCTGGACTGGTACTCTGTCACCCCAGAGTCCTACAGGGTAAAGTTCTGGGAGATCCAGAAGGCACCTACCCAGAGTGTCTGGTGGTTGACACTTGCATTGAGGGATGGTGGACCAGGAGTAAGGTGCACTCCTGGGAAGACTGTAAGCAGATCATGCTGCTGGAGCAATTTAACCACCGCTTGCCATCTGAGTTCGGACAATGGACCCAGGGCCAGAAGCCCACTACAGCCGCTGCGAAGTTAGCCCAGCACTTTCGTGAGCCTCATGGAGGAGTCCCCAGGATTGCTCTTCCGGGACAGAATCCTACAACACCTGTGTTTGTGCCGACGCCGCGGACGGTGGTAGCAGCCCCTGTTCAAACTGTGGAATCTAGAAATGTCCCACAGGCAGACCGGGCTATGCACCCCACTGGTGTCCCCGGTCGGAGGCCAATGCCAAGGTCAACTTCCCAGAAAGGGAGCAGCGGGGCACCAGCCTGTTTGTGAGACTGTCCCTCCCAGGCCAGTGATGCTAATCATCCAGCTCCACCGGTCCAGATGGTGGGAGAGTGGGGTCCTGAGGAATATGTTGGGACAGTAGAGGAAGCGGAGGTGGACCAGGACTATTCAGACTTGCCCCTGGGAGTGACTCAGGTACTGACCACGCAGTGGCCCAGAGATGACCTAAGCTGCCGCCACCGCCAGCGAGTGCTGGTAAATGGCATCCATGCAGAAGGACTGCGGGACACCGGGGCATTCTTGACTACTGTTAAGCCTCATTTGTTGCGAGGTGTCCAAAGTGATTGCCGTTGCTTGCAGAGGGCTACTTGCTATTTCTATGGCCCATGTGTGGCTGGACTGGGGCTGGCTGTGGATACAGGGTGGTGTGAGTGCTGCCAGGCCTTCCTGTAGATGTGTTATTGGGGAACGACCTGGGGCCCAAGGAGAGCTACTTCGTCCAGGTTGTAACCCAGGCTCAAGGGGCTAAAGCAAAGGACTGCGTAACCCTTTCAGCCACAGTTAGTACTCAGCCACTTTGCCAGCAACCAATGAGATGCAGAAAGTGCCCCAGTTGTTCCGGCATCTCTACCACAGGACGGCACTGGCACCCACTCTGAAGCTGTAACAAGGGTGCCAGCAGCCGCTGTCAGAGTCAATGATTCACTTGTAGTGAACCCTTCCATTCAACCCACTATATACGAAGGTGACACTTCCACTCCGGCAAAAGATCTGGTAAGACCAAACCCCCCCCTGATCTGACTAAGACTGCCTGGACTGACCCTGCTGTCCTGAGACAGGAGACCCTGGTGGAGCCTAGTTTAGTTGGGATGAGGGACAGGGCAGACACACGGTTACGACTCTATCAAATATGCTGTACTCTGCCCTTGGGTTTTTACGTCCAAGATGAATTATCTTGCACTTATCTACATTAAATTTCAGTTGCCGCAGCTCTGACCATTTTTCTAGTTTACCAAAATCATTGGCCATTTGGCTTATCCACCCTGGAACAATCCTGTTGCAAATCTTGTATCATCAGCAAAAATACATACAGTGCCCTGCAAAAGTATTCACCCCCTTGGCATTTTTCAAGTTTTGTTGCCTCACAACCTCTAATTAACGTGGATTGTTTGAGAATTTGCATCATTTAATTTACAGAACATGCCCACAACTCTTTTTTATAAATGACTTTTTTATTTATTTATTTTTTATTGTGAAGCAAACCACAAATAGGACAAAATAACAGAAAAAGTCATTGTGCATAACTATTCACCCCCTAAAGTCAATACTTTGCAGAGCCACCTTTTGCGGCAATTACAGCTCTAAGTCACTTTGGATAAGTCTCTATGAGCTTGCCACATCTTACCACTGGAATTTTTGCCCATTCCTCCTTGCAAAACTGCTCCAGCTCCTTGAAGTTGGATGGTTTGCGCTTGTGAACAGCAATCTTTAAGTCTGGCCACAGATTTTCTATTGTATTGAGGTCTGGGCTTTGATTAGGCCATTCCAACACATTTACATGTTTCCCCTTAAACCACTCAAGTGTTGCTTTAGCAGTGTGTTTGGGGTCATTGTCCTGCTGGAAGGTGAACCTCCACCCTAGCCTCAAATCACGCACAGAGTGTACAGGTTTTGCTCAAGAATATCCCTGTATTTAGCACCATCCATCTTTCCCTCAATTCTGACCAGTTTCCCAGTCCCGGCTGCTGAAAAACATCCCCACAGCATGATGCTGCCACCACCATGTTTCACTGTGGGGATGGTGTTCTTTGGGTGATGTGATGTGTTGGGTTTGTGCTAGACATAGCGTTTTCTTTGACCAAAAAATTACATTTTAATCTCATCAGACCAGAGCACCTTCCTCCATACATTTTGGGAGTCTCCCACATGCTTTTTCGAAAACTCAAAATGTGCAATTTTTTTTGTTTTTTTGCTGAAAGTAATGGCTTTCTTCTGGCCACTCTGCCATAAAGCCCAACACTATGGCGCATACGGCTTATTGTTGTCCTATGTACAGATACTCCAGTCTCTGCTGTGGAACTCTGCAGCTCCTCCAGGGTTACCTTGGGTCTCTGTGCTGCCTCTCTGATTAATGCCTTCCTTGCCCGATCCGTGAGTTTTGTTGGGCGGCCGTCTCTTGGCAGGTTTGCTGTTGTGCCAAATTCTTTCCATTTGGTTATGATAGATTTGATGGTGCTGCTGGGGATCATCAAAGATTTGGCTATTTTTTTTTTATAACCTTACCCTGACTTGTACTTCTCAACAACATTGTCCCTTACTTGTTTGGAGAGTTTCTTGGTCTTCATGGCAGTGTTTGGTTAGTGGTGTCTCTTGCTTAGGTGTGCAGCCTCTGGGGCCTTTCAAAAAAGGTGTGTGTATATGTAATGACAGATCATGTGACACGTAGATTGCACACAGGTGGACATCATTTCACTAATTATGAAACTGCTGAGGGTAATTGGTTGCACCAGAGCTTTTTATGGGCTTCATAACAAAGGGGGTGAATACATACGCACATGCCAATTTTCTGTTTTCTATTCCTAAAAAAGTTTGCCGTGTATATTTTTCTCATTTCACTTTACCAACTTAGGCTATTGTGTTCTGATCATCACATAAAATTCAGATTAATAAAACATTGAACGTAAGGCTGAAATTTAACAAAATAGGTACAAAGTCAAGGGGGGGGTGAATACTTTTCCAAGGTACTGTACTTTACCATCAAGCTCTCCTGCAATTTCACTTGTAAAAGTACAGATCCCTGAGTTACCCCACTGGTAACAAGATCTTGTTTTGAATATACGCCATTGACTACAACCCTCCGTTGCCTGCCACTCCGCTACTGCCTAACCCATTCAATAATATTGAAATCCAAACTTAAAGATGGCAGTTTATTGATAAGCCTTCTATGTGCAACAGTGTCAAAAGTCTTACTAAAATCTAGGCAAGCAATTTCTACTGCACCACCCTGATCTATTATTTTAGTTACACAATCAAAAAAAATCAATAAGATTAGTTTGGCATGATCTCCCATGTTGTCTCTGATTTCGAAATCCATGTGATGTTCAACAATCCTATCCCTTAACATAGTTTCCATTACTTTCCCCAATACTGAAGTAAAGCTTACTGGTCTATAGTTGCCTGACTCCACCCTACTAACTTTCATGTGAATTGACACAACATTCGCTAATTTTCAATCTTCTGTGACTACTCACGTTGACAATGATCACATCACGCCCCATAGACTTATTTGTCTTTTACTTTACAGATAAAATAAACCCTCTTCCTCTGTAAACTCACATGTAACACAATGACTCAGTCTTTTTTTTTTTTTTTTCCTAATTGTAAATACTGAACAAAAATATTTATTGAGGCTATACTTTTATTCTCTTCTACATACCTCCCTTCTTTTACTTTTTCTTTTTTCATTTATGTAGGTAAAAATGTTTTCTCCCCCTGACTGGGCTATTTTCTGTTCTGTGTGTGCCTTGGAAGCGCTTATAACATTCTTTGCCTCTTTCTGCCTAATCATATAGATCTGTCTATCTTCCTATATTATTTATTTATTTATTCATTTAACTATTTTGACCACTTCTGCGGAGTACCACTTTTTTGCTCTTGAAGGACCAGTATAGGCACCCAGACCACTTCAGCTCAATGAAGTGGTTTGGGGTCCCAGGACCCTCTAGTTTTAACCCTGCAGCTGAAAACTTCTATCTATCACTGAGGGTTAATCCAGCCTCTAATGCAGGGGTCCTCAAACTCCGGCCCCCCAGATGTTGCTGAACTACTGCTCCCGTGATTATTTGATTTACATAGATAGCCAGAGAATCATGGGAGTTGTAGTTCAGCAACATCTGGGGGGCCGGAGTTTGAAGACCCCTGCTCTTGTGGCTGTCTCTCTGACAGCCGCTACAGGCGCTTCTGTGATTCCGTAATGCTTTCCTGTGAGTGGGTTGAAAGCGCGTGCGGCTCTCGCCGCGCATTTGGATGTCGGCAGGGGGAGGAGAGGTCACCAGCGCTGGAGAAAAGTAAGTGGCTGAAGGGGTGGCTCTGAGGGTGGGGGGACCTAAGTTTGTTTTCCTGGCACTATAATGGTCCTTTAATGACGAGCCTAATGCAATTTTCTGTTGCCTTTAGTGGTGCAACATTTAAATAATCCCATTTCTCCTGGACTACATTTAAACTGCTCCATTCTGATAATGACTCCTGTACGCATATTCTAATTTTAGAAAAGTCTGTTTTTCTAAAATCTAAAGAAAATGTTTTTTTTTTTGGTCTATCTTTATTTTTTGCTTCGGATTAATAAACTCGCTTGTACTGCCACAACAGCAGGAACTAGCACACACAAATAATTTCTAATAAGCAGGATCTTGGCATTTGATAAAACAGCACAGTTTTGGTATAATAAACATGCTCTGTTATGTGATATAATGTGCAGGCTACGAAAACATGTCTAGAGAGGTAGCGTATATATGCTAACTGACTTGACATTCTAGGTGTAGATGCATATTTATGCAAGGATGTGAGGCATGGTATATGCTTAACAGAAAGTACTCGGTATCTAAGCACGTATGGGAGAACATAATAGTATTATAAGAGAGCAGTGGTAGCAGGTCATTATGAGCGTTATAACAGTTGCGTAGATTATGGCTTGAATATTACCATCTTGGAGTTGCACAAATTATATATAAATGACCACTAGGACTGGGCAGCACAACAAAAAAAGGCACTTAAGACCGCAGGGCGTTCTATGCCCTCCTTAAGGAAGCGGCTTTAAATGTTGCAGGGCGGCATAGAACGCCCTGCGATCTTATGTACTTACCTGGACGCCGGCAATCATGGTATGGGGACATGCCTGGGAGCCCAGGGAGTCCCCCTCCTTCCTCTTCGGACCCTCTGGGCCATGTGATCGCGAGGTCCTTGCGAGGACCTCTACAATCAAATGGACGGCACAGCTGTCTGGAATAAAAAATAAACATTTAAAACAGTGTAAAATTAAATAATATATACTTAGATTATATATATAAATACTTAGATTATATATATAAGTATATACACTGCTCAAGAAAATAAAGGGAACACTTAAACAACACAATGTAATTCCAAGTCAATCACACTTCTGTGAAATCAAACTGTCCACTTAGGAAGCAACACTCCTAATCCACAATCAATTTCACATGCTGTTGTGCAAATGGGATAGACAACAGGTGGAAATTTATAGGCAATTAGCAAGACACCCCCAATAAAGGAGTGGTTCTGCAGGTGGTGACCACAGACCACTTCTCAGTTCCTATGCTTCCTGGCTGATGTTTTGGTCACTTTTTTTTATGCTGGCGGTGCTTTCGCTCTAGTGGTAGCATGAGACGGAGTCTACAACCCACACAAGTGGCTCAGGTAGTGCAGCTCATCCAGGATGGTACATCAATGCGATCTGTGGCAAGAAGGTTTACTGTGTCTGTCAGCGTAGTGTCCAGAGCATGGAGGCGCTACCAGGAGACAGGCCAGTACATTAGGAGACGTGGAGGAGGCCGTAGGAGGGCAGCAACCCAGCAGCAGGACTGCTACCTCCGCTTTTGTGCAAGGAGGAGCACTGCCAGAGCCCTGCAAAATGACCTCCAGCAGGCCACAAATGTGCATGTGTCTGCTGAAAAGGTCAGAAACAGACTCCATGAGGGTGGTATTCAGGCCCGACGTCCACAGGTGGGGGTTGTGCTTGCAGCCCAACACCGTGCAGGACGTTTTGGTATTTGCCAGAGAACACCAAGATTTGCAAATTCGCCACTGGCGCCCTGTGCTCTTCACAGTTGAAAGTAGGTTCACACTGAGCACATGTGACAGAGTCTGGAGACACCGTGGAGAACGTTCTGCTGCCTGCAACATCCTCCAGCATGACCGGTTTGGCAGTGGGTCAGTAATGGCGTTGGGGGGGCATTTCTTTGGGGGGCCGCACAGCCCTCCATGTGCTTGCCAGAGGTAGCCTGACTGCCATTAGGTACATAGATGAGATACTCAGACCCCTTGTGAGACCATATGCTGGTGCGGTTGGCCCTGGGTTCCTCCTAATGCAAGACAATTCTAGACCTCATGTGGCTGGAGTGTGTCAGCAGTTCCTGCAAGACGAAGGCATTGATGCTATGGACTGCCCCAGACCTGAATCCAATTGAGCACATCTGGGACATCATGTCTCGCTCCATCCACCAACGTCACGTTGCACCACAGACTGTCCAGGAGTTGGCAGATGCTTTAGTCCAGGTCTAGGAGGAGATCCCTCAGGAGACCATCCGCCACCTCATCAGGAGCATGCACAGGCGTTGTAGGGAGGTCATACAGGCACGTGTAGGCCACACATACTACTGAGCCTCATTTTTTACTTGTTTTAAGGACATTTCATCAAAGTTGGATCAGCCTGTAGTGTGTTTTTCCACTTTAATTTTGAGTGTGACTCCAAATCCAGACCTCCATGGGTTGAAAAAATTGATTTCCATTTTTTAATTTTTGTGTGATTTGTTGTCGGCACATTCAACTATGTAAAGAACAAAGTATTTCAAAAGAATATTTAATTCATTCAGATCTAGGATATGTTATTTTTGTATTCCCTTTATTTTTTTGAGCAGTATATATACACACACATAAATACACATACACTGTATGTGTATTTTTATATATATATATATATATATATGTGTGTGTGTGTGTGTATATACACAAGATCCAGCACTCACCTATCCACTAAACAGCAACTTCAATGTTGAAAGATTTTGTTTTTTTTTTAAAAACTCCAAATCTAGGCAAAAATAATGGGGGTTTAGTTACATTATATGATCATACATTGCATAAGCCTACCACAACGTCAATGTACCCCGTCTTTGGCAGGTCCTATTTATATATAATCTAAAATAAACAAATATGTAAATACGTTAAATTAAATTTAAAAAATAAATATATGTGTAATTTCGTTCTAACTGTATTTTAAAATTAATATATATGTAGAACGAAATAATATATCTATACGTGTGTGTGTGTGTGTATGTGTATGTGTATATATATATATATATATATATATATATATATATATATATATATATACAATGTGTGTGTGTGTGTGTATATATGTGTATATATATATATATGCCCATAAAACACAGATCCAAAGCGCACTCACCTATCCACTAAACATCCTTCAAAAGAGAGTTGAAAGATTTTTATTAGTTTTTACAAAGAAAAACACCTAATCTAATTACCAAAAATAATGGGGGTTTTAGTTCACATTATAACTTGATCATACATTATAGAAGCCTGCCACAACGTCAATGTACACCATCTTTGGCAGGTCCTACTCTAACAGCCTAATGTCTGCTCTTATGAGATTAACCCACTTACTTGGGGGGAAAAAATTAAATCTGGGGCTCTCTGCAGTACAAGGCTAAATAGGGCCTGGGATGAGGCACCTGTGACAGGGAGGGGTGCAAAACCAAGGAGTTGGCTAGACTCCCAAATATATACATATGAAACAAGGGGGGTTGGCTGCACTCACCTGAACATGCATAAATGGGGGTGCTGCTGGGGGCCAAATAATACAAAACACAAGATCCAGCGCACTCACCTATCAACTTCAATGTTGAAAGATTTTATTTGTTTTTTTAAAAACACCTAATCTAGGCAAAAATAATGGGGGTTTAGTTACATTATATGATCATACATTGCATAAACCTGCCACAGCGTCAATGTACCCCATCTTTGGCAGGTCCTACTCTAACAGCCTAATGTCTGCTCTTATGAGATTAACCTACTTGGGGAAAAAAATTCCATCTGGGGCTCTCTGCAGTACAAGGCTAAATAGGGCCCTGGGATGAGGCACCTGTGACAGGGAGGGGTGCAAAACCAAGGAGTTGGCTAGACTCCCAAATATATAGAAAACAAGAAGGGGTTGGCTGCACTCACCTGAACATAAATGGGGGTGCTGCTGGGGTAAAATATTACACACAAGATCAAGCGCTCACTTTTCCTATCCACTAAACAGCAACTTCAATGTTGGAAATATTTATTAGTTTTTAGATTTTATTGGTACTGCAGAGAGCCCCAGATTGAATTTTTTTCCCCAAGTAGGTTAATCTCATAAGAGCAGACATTAGGCTGTTAGTGTAGGACCTGCCAAAGATGGGGTACATTGGCGTTGTGGCAGGCTTATGCAATGTATGATCATATAATGTAACTAAACCCCCATTATTTTTGCCTAGATTAGGTGTTTTTAAAAAAAACTAATAAAATCTTTCAACATTGAAGTTGCTGTTTAGTGAATAGGTGAGTGCGCTGGATCTTGTGTATTGTATTATTTGGCCCCCAGCAGCACCCCCATTTATGCATGTTAAGGTGAGTGCAGCCAACCCCCTCTTGTATATATATATATATATATATATATATATATATATATATATATTTGTGGTCGGAGCAATATTGCTGTAATGGTGAGATAACACATAATTAGCAATACACATCTCAGTCAATAGCACCAGTCGGTTGTGGTGTGCCGGAACAGACAATGCAGTAGGCCTGTAGTAAAGAGGGCCCACCTTAGAGGGTGATGTGAATAAAGGGAGTTGTGGGAGGGTTAACTCGCCAGGCCAACTATAGTGAAGTGGGAGAGGATTGGATGCCCTTATAAAGGGGACCCAAGCCCCTCCCACAACTACAGGCCCAGCCTTAAACTTGTGGTCGGGCAATATTGCCGAAATGGTTAGATAACACATAATTAGCAATACTATGGAATAGCCTGCCTACCACCATCAGACTCTCCCCTAGTCTTGCATCTTTTAAGAAGTGCCTTAAAATCCATCTCTTTTGGAAAGCTTATGGCCTCCCAGACTAACCTCTACCTCAGATACCTGTCTCTTGCTCTCTCCAAAAGGGCAGCCCACCTTATTTGATTGCAAATTCCTGTCCTATAGTGTTTTACACTCCACCTCCTATAGAATGTAAGCTCGTTTGAGCAGGGTCCTCTTCAACCTATCGTTCCTGTAAGATATCTTGTAATTGTCCTATTTATAGTTTAATCCCCCTCTCTTAATATTGTAAAGCGCTACGGAATCTGTTGGCGCTATATAAATGGAAATAATAATAATACACATCTCAGTCAATAGCACAGGTCGGTTGTGGTGTGTCAGAACTGACAATGCAGTAGGCTTGTAATAAAAATGGCAAAAAGAAGTGTACCATACAAATATATAATCTACAATACCTCAATATTACTTGAATACAACACGAAATGCCTGATGAATCCCTAACCGGTTCAGGTATAGATAATGTATGAGAGGATGATGTCCGGCCGTGATTCGTGGAGTAGTCCCAGCTCTAAGGGATGCTGGACTAACTGTGTTTACTCGGCGAGATAAAGCCCAGACCTGCAGAGGTGTTGGGTAGAGATGGTACCCCAGTGATTTGGGAACTCGAGATTTACGATTTATACAAAGCCACCATTAGTATGATCTATATAACGTACCGGCGGGCTAGCTATTGCCAAGTGGTGAAAAATTCAATTAATGAGGGTGACAGGTGAGAGATTCTATCTATGCATTGGCCCGAGGGGAGGCAGAGGCCACCAAAATGCGGGTGGCGGGGTGATGGCCTCTCGGTGACTTCTAAAGCATAAGATAGAATGGGAGTGACAGGTGAGGCCCTCCCTATGCAACAATGCAAGGTGAATAACTATTCGTTAGGCTGATGGCGTCGTCCTCCGATTATGAGGATAGGTGTTGGCCTCGCGGGACCACTAGACTATGGCATAGAGGCCAGAAACCTACCATAGTGGGCACTTAGATCCCTAACAACCTCAGCGTGGGCCAGATCATGGACCCTGCTAGATTGTGGACCCATTTAGAATGGAGTCTGAGAACGTATGCCTCTGCGTTGGCCAGACTGTGGATCCATTTAGAATGGTGACTGAGAACGTATGCCTTTGTGTGGGCCAGACTGTGGATCCATTTAGAATGGTGACAGAGAACGTATGCACCTGCGTGGGCCATAATTTGGATCCGTGTAGAACCGTGACTGGAAACATACAATTCAGAGTGGGCCAGATCGAGGACCGAAATAAAAGAAAGTGACCTACCCCACTGGTGGACACAAGGCAAGACAGGCAAACGCTGCCTTGGCACGACAATTGTTGGACAAGCGTATCACCCAGATAAGTGAAACCATAGATTAGGGAAACAGAGGAGAGTATAGAACATGGCAAAAAGAAGTACAAAAGGTTCCCAACCCTGACAAAAAAAGACAAGAGGTGCAGAACCATCCAGCGATCCAGGTCAAGGGACAGAGACCCAGTAACAAGAGCATACCAGCGCGCATGTTAGAGGTGCAAGAGAGCGAACCTCAACACCGAAAACACCAAATAAGTGTGAAGAGTGAGAAGGGGCGTACCAGACAGTAAAACCAAACGCTGAATCATAACAGGCAATTACACCATATGGAGAGTCACTAGAAATAGCAAAATACATGCAGATGAGTCACACATACCCGCAATACAATGGCATCCAGCTATCAGTACAGTAAGTGACATACCGTAATATTGTAACGTGCAAGAACTAAGCACCCGTGACACAACCGGATTGTGAAACGGGAAAACATAATGCCCCCGGAACATACAATATGCAAAACCAAACAGACTTTTTCTTTTTTTGTACATGTCAGTGATTTACTTGAAAGGTTGTGCCATTCAAACATTTTTTTGTACATGTCAGTGATTTATAAGAATGTCGTGCCCTTCAAACACTTCCTGTAACAAAACAGAAAACAAACCATGAGGGAACAACAATTACACACCATATGGGAATAAATCACATACACAGAACTAAAGTGTATACCATTCCCAGGCTGCATGACTTAACGCCCCAGAGGTCCGACCAATAAACAGACTGGTGATGGCAAACCTACCAGCAGGCAGAGCCCCAAGAGTGCTAAATCCCATACGAGCTGAGCTCCACGCCTGTGACAGACACCATACCAGCAGACCGAGCACCATGAGAGTGGCAGACACCATACCAGCAGGCTGAGCACCATGAGAGTTACAGACACCATACCAGCAGGCTGAGCACCATGAGAGTGGCAGACACCATTGTAACTGAGCTTCCTGTAACCCGGTTGGGTACCTTTGCCGACAGATGCTCCTAGTTCTTACTGAGGGCTCCAAGAACTTCTCCAGACAGCATAACTACTACAACCCCACGAACCACCGTCGCTTGGTTGGGGTCTCACCATCTTCTACCCACCCTGGACCTATGATAAGGCTCCAGGTTCCAGTGGGTGAACCTCTCTTCCTTCAGAAAACGTAGCAGGAACAGCTCTTACAAGAGGTAGAGATAATACAAGGGAGTATGATGATCATAGCAATCCCTTGTAGTGATATAGCAATTCCCCCCAATAAGAGACAAGACTCTAGATTGAGGGTGAAGTAGAACTGAAGTTTAATGGAGGCACACTGCCTTTTATGCAGCTTTCCCAACAAGGGTGATGCCCAGGTGGACCTTATTGGGCACAGGGACACAAACCAATGAAAACAATGTGACAATGAATGACACTCCCACATACAGTACACAATCCCTCCCCTCTGCCTGTGATATAATCAAGGCAGATAATGCATTAACTTAATTATCCCCAGGCAGAAAAAAACCCACACATTTTTATAAAGTACCATACGTACACCAAAACACAACATATCCCCATATCCCCATACATCCCATGATAGCCCTGATCTGGTTGAACAACATATCCAAAAATCACCCAGATCAGATAAAGGGTTCAGACATTTTATGGAAGTCATATTTTTGCCCAGGCGCAGGCATGGTCCCATGCCCAAAACAATTCCATAGAATCACGGCTAAGTGCCGCTGGAGAACCGACCGGCAACCACAAGGTTTCCATGCCGAAAATAGTTCCAGGGCATTCGCGGCTAAGTCCCCCTGAAGTCTATTTGTGGTTTTGGTCCATGCCAACTCGTGGTCATCTATAGGAATTGCGGCCACCCAGGCAAACACTTAGACCACAGAGGTGGGAATTGCAACCGTGTATCAATTAAGCTTAATAAGCTCCAGGGTGGTCTCCGGTTCGTGCAGCTATTCGGTAAACGATCCATATAGTCCCAATTGCACGAAAAGAGCCTATTATAAGTCCAAGAGGCACGATTGGTGTTTTAACGGCAGAGGCAGGACCCTGAAGAAAATCCCGAACGGGGACTGAAACGTTAGTTGTTTTTTTAAACTTTATCAAATAAATATTAGCATTTTTGAAAGACCGGTGAGCAGCCATTCTATATCGGATGTTGTGTTATTGGAGCTCAGGCTTATACGCCCGGCAGTGAAGGAGTTAAAGCAGGCTTCCCCAAACTTCGTCCCTCCAGATGTTGCTGAACTACAACTCCCATGATTCTATGAATGAAATATATAGGCTGAGAATCATGGGAGTTGTAGTTCAGCAACATCTTGATTGCCGGAGTTTGGGGAAGCCTGAGTTAAAGCATGAGTGCAGGGGACGAGAGAGAGAGAGAGAGAGAGAGAGAGAGAGAGAGAGAGAGAGAGAGAGACTGTTCAAAAAAATAAATGGAATACTTAAACTACACAATGTAACTCCAAGTCAATCACACTTCTGTGAAATTAACTGTCCACTTAGGAAGCAACACTGAGTGACAATCACATTCTGTTGTGCAAATGGGATAGACAACAGGTGGAAATTGTAGGCAATTAGCAAGACACCCCCAATAAAGGAGTGGTTCTGCAGGTGGTGACCACAGAGAAGGTTTGCTGTGTCTGTCAGCATGGCGTCCAGAGCATAGAGGCACTACCAAGAGACAGGCCAGTACATCAGGAGGCATGGAGGAGGCCGTAGGAGGGCAACAACGCAGCAGCAGGACCGCTACCTCCGCCTTTGTGCAAGGAGGAACAGGAGGAGCACTGCCAGAGCCCTGCAAAATTACCTCCAGCAGGCCACAAATGTGCATGTGTCTGCTCAAACGGTCAGAAACAGACTCCATGAGGGTGGTATGAGGGCACGACATCTACAGGTGGGGGGTTTTCTTAAAGCCCAACACCGTGCAGGAAATTTGGCATTTGCCAGAGAACACCAAGATTGGCAAATTCGCCACTGGCGTCCTGTGCTCTTCACAGATGAAAGCAGGTTCACACTGAGCACATGTGACAGACGTGACAGAGTCTGGAGAAGCCGTGGAGAATGTTCTGCTGCCTGCAACATCCTGCAGCATGACCGGTTTGGCAGTGGGTCAGTAATGGTGTGGGGCTGCATTTCCATGTGCTCCCCAGAGGTAGCCTGACTGCCATTAGGTACCGAGATGAGATCCTCAGACCCCTTGTGAGACCATATGCTGGTGCGGTTGGCCCTGGGTTCCTCCTAATGCAAGACAATGCTAGATCTCATGTGGCTGACGAAGGCATTGATGCTATGGACTGGCCCTCCCGTTCCCCAGACCTGAATCCAAATGAGCACATCTGCAACATCATGTCTCGCTCCATCCACCAACGTCACGTTGCACCACAGTCTGTTCAGGAGTTGGCAGATGCTTAAAGTCAAGGTCTGGGAGGAAATCCCTCAGGAGACCATCCGCCACCTCATCAGGACCATGTACAGGCGTTGTAGGGAGGTCATACAGGCACGTGGAGGCCACACACTACTGAGCCTCATTTTAACTTGTTTTAAGGACATTACATCAAAGTTGGCTCAGCCTGTAGTGTGTTTTTCCACTTTAATTTTGAGTGTAACTCCAAATCCAGACCTCCATGGGTTGAAAAATGTGATTTCCATTTTTTTATTTTTGTGTGATTTTGTTGTCAGCACATTCAACTATGTAAAGAACAAAGTATCTCAGAAGAATATTTAATGCATTCAGATCTAGGATGTGTTATTTTTGTGTTCCCTTTATTTTTTTTGAGCAGCATATATATATATATATATATATGTAAATACCTTTAGCAAAACAATTCCATATAATGTATTCCATATTGATAATTAATAAACATTTAATAAATATTTATCTTTGAATGTCTGTTTAATTCCGATTCAAGGAGAGATTTAGCTAGGTATATTCACAGAATGTTGTGTATTTTATTCTAAACTATAATGGTTGATTCAAGGTCAACAGATTATAGTACAATAAAAATAAAATGTCAAAAAAACCTTTCTACAAGTAATATCAGGATATGATATACTTGTGTGACTTACTTTAAAATATAATTTTTGGCTGTACAGAAAAGCTCTAATGTAAAAAACACATTAGGCTCATTTTGATTACAAACTAAAGCTCTTTAGGAAAGCAGGTTAAAAATAATGTACATTATAACTTTTATGGTTCATACTCTTTAAATTTGCTTCAATCCTGTCACATAGATTTCAAGTCTGTTTTCCATACTATGTACAATTACAATGTACTTACAAATGACCTTTCTATGCTCCATGACTAGTTTATTGGTGATAATGGACTGCTTTAGTATCATTTGAGCGTTAATGTAATATCTAAGCTCTCTGTGCCATGCTGCTTCTATATGTAACTAAATAGACCAAACATAAGAAATGTCACCCGTGCATAGTCGACATTTGGGCAGGTGGTGATTACCCTCCAAAAAAACATAACCACCCCCATTACCATTCAAACGCAGACACTCTGAGGTATGGGTCAATATGTCCACAGTTTTATTAAATACATAATATATAATAACCTTTTTCAAAATATCAACTGAAACTTGAAAGTCATTGCCCCACCCCTCTACCCCATCCATCACAATACATTTCCCATATACAAAGAAACAAGTCCTGCGCTCAAACTCCCATTACTCCTGGGCGGCAGCAATGACCATAGTAAACATCAGCCAAAATACATATAGTAAAACCAAAGAAAAAAGTTATCTGCGCTCTTTCCACATCCCTATGTACTTTTTGGTGAAAATTGTGTGTATGTCTGTGTGTGTACACAGGACATCATCGGTGTTGTTTGTGTGCATGTGTGTGTCCACATGACATCATTAATGCTGTTTGTGTGCGTGTGTGTGTCTACAGGACATCATTGGTGCTGTTTGTGTGCATGTGTGTGTCCACATGACATCATTAATGCTGTTTGTGTGTGTGTGTGTGTCTACAGGACATCACTGGTGCTGCTTGAGAGCATAGATGCATGCTGATTGCAACATACCAGACTATTGCTGGTCTTTATCATGAGACATCTGTTGATAGATTTTTAGATCCTGTCCCAACTTCTTAATGCAGGCCCATGTTTTCAGTGACTCAGCTTAAATTTAAGCTCTCTGAAGTTGGAAGTGGAGGTGTGAAGTGATGCCTGTTGAACCCCTGGCACTCCTAACACCATAACCACTTCTTGGAGCTATAATTTTTATGGTGCTTAGGTGTTCCTTTAAAATATTATTATATAATACAAATAGGTGCTTTTAAATAGAAAATGTTAAATTATGGTGAAAAAAACACATAGCAAAAGTGCCAAAAAGTCCTTGTTTACAAACGCACAATATCTCAGAAAAGCCTTGTTTATGATGGGCTTAAGATGTCTATATTTTATAATTTGCATATAAGTTGTTATTATTTTGTACATAATGCTGTTCTAGCATCTTTAATTTTAAACAATTGAAATGTATTTATTTAGGAAGCATTTTACTGCAAAGAATACATTGTGATTTCCTTGTATGCCCTGGGAACTATTTGTTTTGCTAATTAATATAGTATGCATGTAAACATACAACACAATATAAAACCAGCTGATTGAAAACCTTGCTGAGTTATGACAATACATAATAAAAGAATTGACAATAATAAAATCAGGCATCTCACAGCTATAATATCAGGTGTCTCCAGAGAAGCATAATACCAAGCAGAATGCTCTTGAGAGGAGTTTCACATGTATTTAATGTTCATAAATGTTCAGAAGAAATACATTCAACTTCATCTAACGTAACACAAAGAACAACGTTTGTGGTCTACAAATGGCCCTATATCGTTGGGAAACCTTTTTTGCCTGGTACATAATGGAATTATTTATCATATTTTATAAGATAACTCCAAGAAATCAGTTTCCTGGTGGTATAAAATGTCCAATCACAATCATTGTCTTTACTGTGTGGCTAATGACTTAAGTGGTTTGCAAAGCCAACACGTTCATATGTAACTAGGAGAAACCAGTAGACATACTCTTATGAATGTTTGCACAAAGTACCACTACACGCATGGAGTTCTATAATTTCTTGAATGCAACATGCACAAAGAGACACACAATTTCTTACTTATCTCTTCATGGCAGATGCCTTCCAGTACTCCAGCAGCTGCTAGATTTTCTGTCTGTAGCATTCTGGTGGAATGTTTCCATGGCAAGAATTAGAGCGCCCATTGCTGCTTCTATAATTTGGACATATTTTGTATCAGAAGTTAGGTTGCAATCAATGGATTTAATTTATAAGATGGCAATCATCTATATATCATACTTGTGCATAAAAGCAAACCTCTAATACAGGGGTGCCCAAAAAGTGTGTCCCTAGATGTTGTAGAACTACACCTCCCATGATGCTTTGCATGCATTTGGAATACCTTTAGAATGGCAAAGCATCATGGAAGCTGTAGTTTTGAAACATCTGGGGATCTTCCTTTCAGGCATCTCTGCTCTAAAAATTGTATAAACAGTTTAAATACAAAATTTAGAATTTCACAAGTGCTGGACAAGGATTTATAGAATCCAGCACTCCTATAAAAAAATAATCAAAAGATCAGGAAATATTCCAGCCACTTCCAAGTGAAAAAAACAACTTAAAAAAACAAAACACAACATCTGAAGCAATGAATCCTATGGACTTTGTGCAAACACTAGTACTTATTTAATTCTTAATAAATATCTTATTTAAGTTTTAAATATTTTTTTAATACATTTTTTATTGCAATGAAAGAGAAATTAGGTCCAATTCAATTAAGTAACCCTCACCTTTACCCCCATAAAAACCTATATATGTAGATCTTATTCTTAATATTTACTGTTACTTTAAATCTCACTTTTGTGCTGTGTTTTACTTGTTTGACATTCGCATATTCTTGCAGAGTTATAAAAAAGAATCGAAGAGAAGTGGAGCTCTTTTTTATGGGTAGTTTTTTTTTCCTTTTATTATTACTCTGAATAACTGAGCTAAGCATTTCTTTAGAGTATCAAAAAAATAAGAAAAGAAAGAGATAAAATGGCCCTTTTTTTAGATTCCATAAATCTCTTTGATTGTCACACATGTATTCCTTAGCGATAACAAGGTCAGGTTTGACTTTTTATTCCCCTTCCCATCTTCCCTGCTGTCAGCCTTGTTGTTACATGTTCTGTGACTCAAGGGATGCACGTGTGAGCCAAATAGATTATGGAGTGAAAAGCTGGGATTGGACAGATAACCATATATTACAGGTGTTTGATTTTATCAGGCTTTAGGTAGCAATTTTACAAAATGAAAATCAAAAACACTAAATTGGTGATTTATAATATTTGATACTTCACAAAATAAATGTAAAACCGAATTAATTGCAGACAATTGTTTTTAAATATATATGAGATAATAGTCAGTAATTAAACACGTCTTTACATCTTTTCCAGTAGCTCCGTCCATGATTTATAAACAAAATTCTTACCTCTTGACATTAGTTTACCTTTATTTACGAAAAGTGGAAGTGCATTGAATTTTAAGAAGATATGATTTATTGACCCTTTAACCCCTTAAGGACACATGACAAGTGTGACATGTCATGATTCCCTTTTATTCCAGAAGTTTGGTCCTTAAGGGGTTAAATCTTAAACAATATAGTCATTAACGTCTTGGTTCTCAATTGATGAATAATAGTCTGAATTGCAGTTGAACTTTACTTTCTCCGTATTACATAGTTACATAGCTGAAAAGAGACTTGCGCCCATCAAGTTCAGCCTTCCTTACATTTGTTTTTTGCTGTTGATAAACCACTTCTTCAGGCAGAGAATTCCACATCCTTATTGTTCTTACAGTAAAAAAATCTTTGCCTTAGACAAAATCTTCTTTCTTCCAGTCTAAAAGCATGACCTCGTGTCCTATGTAAAGTCCGGTTTGTGAATAGATTTCCACACAATGGTTTGTATTGGCCCCGAATATATTTGTATAATGTTATCATATCCCCTCTCAGGCGACGTTTTTCTAAACTAAATAGGTTTAAATTTGTGAAACTATTGGAAAGTTATTTGAAGGACAACTGATATAAAGCCTCTCCTCTTTGGTTCCGGGGTTCTAACGCTGCTCCTCAGTGGCAGTGTATCACATTGATATCTATCATTTAGCCATGCAAAGTGCCATACTGATACTGGAGGCCCATCATCCAATAGGGACACACTTTGCAGTGAGTTGTAACTTTGTATATTAGCTATTTGGGGGTGATATGTTGAAAGCAAAAGAAGAGTGAAATTCTTGGAATCTTCTGGAAAAAAAGTTGAAAAGGATCTTGGTTGTGTTGGACATTTTTGTGCTAATTTGTATTAGACTCAATGAGTTTGTTAGTGATTGATGGGTTGCTTACCAAGTCAGGCCACACTAGGCAGGTCCTTGGAGAGTTCCTTTATTGAAATGGTTACAGTGAAAGCAGCTCAGAAGAGACATGCATTTCTGACTTGGAGCAGTCCCTGTCACAATGTATATACTGGTTACAAACTGATTACAAAACAGTGGTTAATAAAGTTAATACAAAAAAAGAAAATGACAATAGGTTAGTACATCCTTAATTAACAATGGAGTATGCAATAACTGATTATATTCTGTAAAAATAATGAGGCAAAGAGTTTTCAAGGTGAGTTAGCCAGGGTTTGGGGAGCACAAAATGTATATTTTCTCAGACCACACTTAAAGGACAAGATACACTGTAGAGAGTAAAGCCTTTCATACCAAGTAGATATAACTGTTAAATATTGAGAAGGAAAATAGTCCGCAAATACAAGTTTTGTTTGCTTAAAATAATACCAAGGACTTTCCCAAAACTGCTCAAAGTGCTCAAGGCATCCCCGTGAATCAGGAGGCTGAAACCGTGAGAGAGGGGATGGGAGATACCTCACTTTGCCTCAGTACAGCTAGATTCCTTATCCGACAAGCTGCTTTCAAGATTTCAAAGCCCCATACAGAATATCACTAAAGAAATCCATGATTTGGGCTCACACACTATGCACATGGAGACAAAGATGGACGAATATACAGAGGAGCACAACAGCCAAACAGACAAAGTACAAACAATGAAGCAGAAAGATTGTGAGTCAAAGCTTACTGGCCTGGAGGATTGCTCCAGGTGAAACAATCTTCAGCTGTGGGGAATGCTGTAATTTGACACATTTTCTGATCTCCCAGCCTTTGTAACAGGCCTGTTTAAGTTGATTGTTCTGGAAATACCATGAAATATGTTTCTGCTGGACAGATTACACAGCATGGCTGAGCCCAAAACTATACAGAGAGATGTCCTGGTTATGGTGCATTTCTTTCACATTAAATAAATCATCATCAGAGCCAGCAGAGCAGGCAATACCAAGGCATCAGAATATGCATCCATTCAAATCTATGCTGACCTATCAACAACTACTTTAGAAAAACAGAGCATTCCACCCATTGTCTGAGGCCATTGGTAACCACCACACCCAATACAGAAGGGGGTTCCCTACCCACCTATAGATCATACGGAATGGAATGGTCTGATCTGTAGAGGAGGACATACAAATGCTTTGTAAATGGATATACTTAACTTTTCCCCGTAGACAAAAACAGCAAGTCCCCTCACATTATCTCCAGAGTGGAATGTAAGCAACTTCTTGCTCGATAGGAACGGAATTATGACCGTGGTGCAAGATGTAACATACGAACTGTAGATGAGAATTATGTATAATGCATGCAAGTATAACACACATGTGAAGGATGGCCTGATCTCCCTGATTTGTTTTGCACACGCTACAAGCTTGCATCGCTATTTTGTGACTGCTTCCAATGTACACTGGCATCTCTGTATTACAGGCATCTCTGTATTGTGTACCTGTATTATACACAGAGCAGTATGTGTATCTGTATATGCAGCTGTGGGTCAAGAGAGAGGGAGATGGACAGCGGCTCTCTGTGCAGGTATATATGAGGTATACCCAGGTGTAAAATGCATTTTGTATGTGATCAAGTTAAAGGGGGACTTGTGTAAGAAATCACTTTGTACCCAATTCTTTCCTGTTTGTTTTATTTGCCCTGTTCTGTATTCCCATTGGTGAAAATGTTTGTGCAATGTTTTTTGTTTTTTTTACCGTACGCTGTGAGCTGTGTAAGCTGGATCTTTACACAATAAACAGACTCAGTGTTCATATTGAGTTAACAAGAAAGAAGCTGGGGTTATCTCTTCCTTGAGGTCTCACAAGATATGACTATGCATTGTCCTCTATAGAGCAATTACTAATAAGAGTATTGCCAGAAGACTAGATAGATAGAAAGTCATATTAGCCAGATACCAGTGCAGTATATAATGTATACGATATTAAAGATAAGTCCTAGCATTTAGTGGAGCCGTTAATGGTGCAGGTTATGTAAAAAGAAATCCACAGTGTCTAGCGTTGCCAGAACTGTTGCACCTTCAGTAACAGAGACACCAGGGTCGTATCATTTATTATGTCAGTAGCTAATATCTGCATATTGGCGCAAAAAAAGTTATATTGTAATTTAAAAGCAATGTACCAAGTCACGATTATGTAAACACGAATACTTCAATTTATACCTGTTGTCATAGTGGGAGCCCATGGGTGCAGAAAGTAGATAGAGTGGTACCCAATGTGGCAAATAATAGATCACCATTTTAGGATGGCTCCGCCACTTGTGAGGGTGAATGGTACAGTCATTAACAGTCATATTGGACACAAAGTTATATAATAAAGGTTACAATTTCCACTACATATTTTTGTTGTTAGAATGTTGAACCACCAACCAGATCAGGGAGTGTGTAACCCAACTCCAAATCACAAACAAAATAATTGGTGGGGCTACTTTAAGTTTTAAATACTTTTATTTTTGTTTTTTGTATTCAGTTTCCTTAGTTCAATTCAGTGCAACAGGTCCAACAAACATCAGTTTTTTTTCTCAATACGAGCACTGGCTAACCCAGCTTCTTGCTGCCATGCAAACCCAATACAATATAGCAAATTATTAATTCCTATCATACCCACAACTGAGATCATACATGGTCGCTAGTGATCAAAGGAGATCGAAGCAAAACATGGGGTACCGACTGACTACCTTTGAGAAAAGTAGCTATGAAATGAGACCGATAATAAGACTTATATCTGCAGCGAGAGATTGTTTCACATTGAGCGATCCTCCTGGAAATCTGTCAGGGTTCAATCCCAAGATGAGCTGACCCAACAAGTGACGTTAAATTGCTCCTATGATTACTCAGATTACTCTAGTTCAGAAATAAACAAACAATCTTGTAGTAGTACTGTGCCAAAACAAGATCATTAAGTCCCTTGGTGTGCCGTTCCTATTTTTTTTTAAATGATCTGTGTATATTGCCATATTGTGCTTGTGTTATTTATGAGTGCTGCATTGGTGCATATGTGGGCTGTTATATTGTTCATGAGTAGTGTGTGGTATTGTGTATGATACATATGAATATGGGTTGTGTATGAGGGCTGCCTGGGCCTGGAAAATTGTGTGTCTGGATGATGTGTGGATGTGTGGGGCTGCTTATGATATTACATTTGAGAGGCTGCTTCTGGAATTGTGTGTGTGCATGTGGATTGTAAGTGGTGTTGTGGGGACTGTGTGTGTGTTTTTGCGTGTGAGCTGTTTGTATTATTTTTATGAGGGTGATGCTTCTTCTGCTGCAATGTGTATATCTTACAGTGTGGTGGCTTCCCTGGGGTCTAGTGGGGACCAGGCAGGCGAGGTATAGGTCAAAGGCTTGAGCTGCGATAGCTACTGTGAGCTGCTCTTCTCCAGTGCAGATTTCATTTCACAAGTGCGGAGAGGAAGTAATTGGAGATTCCTTCATCTAAGTTCTGCAATGCATACATTGAGGATTGTACCTCACCACCTGTAATCACCACTCAGGTTGCACTAGCAGATATCTAAAATCCCAGCAGGACTCCTGATAGACTGATTGAGTGCCGTGCAAATTCACTTCGAGTGTCATGCATGGCACACATGCCATAGGTTGCTGACCCCTGCTCTAGTTACTCGGTATGAAGAGGCTCACTTTCATGACCTTTGGGTAAACCTCCTAGAGGGAGTGAAAGTTGGATAAGAGTGGAAATTGTTATCCCTTCTTTCTTGGTGGCTATGTACCCAGGATACGGACATAAAAGTATAAACCTTCTTACTCCCACACTTTCAATGAGCAGTTCTTTATACTTTACTCCTTTATAATTTACCCTTTTTACCCCTTTGCTTAGTTATCATTGAGATACTTCTTAGAATTTACGAGAGCCTGAGGCATGTACCAAAGATGAGCATAATCCATCATAATTGTGAATGGAAACATTACCTAGCAAGAGCTAATATTTGATACCGGATAAAAGCTAACTTAATCATAGATGCATCCAACTGGAGAATGTGGTCCACGATACACCTAGGGACAAATTGTCCATGAGCACCAGATAATGTAATGTTATGGTATTGGAATACAAATGTATAAGTGGTGACATATATATACACACAGTATCAAAATTGCCTGGGATGTACCAATGTCATTGTGTATATTAAAAATCAACAATGTCATGACCCTTGAACCCATAGCATATAAGATAAATAAACAAGACCAAATAACGGGACTAAATACATATATGGGACCTCAAAAAGTGGCTTTATTTGCAGATGATGTCCTGCTAATACTAATAAATTCAGATAAAGCAATAATGCCACTGATGGATTTACTGAAGGAATATGGCACAATGACATATTATAAAAATAATATTGTCAAAACCCAAGCCTTATCTATAAATATGCAACAGTCAACTGTCCAGAGGCTGAAAACTCATTTAAATGGAGAAAAAATTCTATAAAACATCTGGGTAACCAGCTTTTCGTTTCAAAGCAGGAAATGATCAAAAATAATCATAGCAAACTGCTACGTGAAGTACAAGATACATTAAAGCGCTGGGATAAGAGCACAACCTCATGGGTGGGACAGATTCATTCTCTTAAAATGTGCATCTTACCGCAGATCTTATTTCTTTTTAGAACTATACCAATAATGATCCCTAAATCAATCATAACAAATTTTCAGACAACTATAAATGTTCATATATGGAAACGTAAACCTACAAGGATATCATTGAACACAATGAGCTGTAAAACGGCAGAGGGCGGGATAGGAATACCGCATATCCAGAAATATTATATAGCATCTGTATTTGCACAAACAGCAGCACTAATAGATATGTCTATTACACAACTATGGCATATATTAGAACAATCTATGGTTCCACAAAATGAGATATTGGATCTCATTTGGACAACACATCGTGTTTGTCCTGCTAATCATAACTTCCTATCCACAACACAAATTTCTCTGCAGATGTGAAGAAGCTTGGCCCCTAAACTCCTAGGGAAAGACATTTTTTTCTATTACGCAACTTTGCAAAGTTCAATTTATAATACAAAAGATTTAAATATAACAACATGGAGAAATAAAGGGATAACAAAAGTTTGACATTTAATAACAGGCATAGACATACATCAATTCCCAGATATACAAATTAAATATTATATTCATAACAGGGAGCTTTATACATACCTTAGGATGAAACATATCTTAATGAAACTTCAAGTGGTAGAGGCAGAAAATTCTAAGAAAAACGAATTTGGGAAGTTTTGCTTAGGGAGACTATCTTAAGCTAAACCTCTTTCAATAAGCTATAGATGAATATTAAATTTAGCAAAACCCATGAAATTGCCATCTTTGTTACAATGGAAGAAGGAACTAAATAATTTATGGGAGCCTTCACAGTGGTATAGGGCTATAAGATTGACTTAGGCTGCCACACATAGCATACAACACATAGAAACAACATATAAAATTTGGCTACAATGGTACATGTCACCCCAAAAATTGGCACAAATATATCCAAGGAATACGGGGATTTGCTGGAGATGTGGCGAAGTGGAAGGATCTATGACATATATTCTGGCATTGTAAAATGATAACTGATATATGGAAACATATCCAACAACTGATTTTTACTGTTACAAATATATTGATGCCCCTGCAACCAGACATTTTCTTACGACCAATTATGCCAGAGAGAATACTCATGCAGGAAACTGCGCTGATTATACATATTTTATTGGCTACAAAGAAAGCTATAGCCAGTTTATAGAAAACAGAACAAGTGCCATCAGTAAGCATAATAAGGGAAACATTTCTATTATTAAAGGGACACTATAGTCACCCAGACCACATAAACTCAATGAAGTGGTCTGGGTGCCAGGTCCCTCAGGTTTTAACCCTTCACATGTAAACACAGCAGTTTCAGAGAAACTGCAATGTTTACATATCAGGGTTAAACAGCCGCTAGAGGCGCTTCTGCGACGTTGGATGCAAAATTCACATCCAGCGTACAGAACGTCCATAGAAAAGCATTGAGAAATGCTTTCCTATGGACGGTTAGAATGTGCACGCTGCTCTTGCCGCGCAAACACATTCGGCTCCACTCGGGAGCTGAGTCGGCGGGGGAAGAGAGGTTACCAGTGCTGAGGGAGCCCGGCGCTGGATTAAGGTAAGCTGCTGAAGGGGTTTTAACCCCTTCAGAGCCACGGGAGGGGGACCCTGAGGGTGGGGGGAACACTTAGGATTGTATAGTGTCAGGAAAACAAGTTTGTTTTCCTGACACTATAGGAGATGGTATTAAAACCTACGAGGAGATGGTATACTGGATAAAAGGCAATCAAGATATCTTTGATAAAACCTGGACGAGGTGGAAATGAGGGGAATTTAGGCAAAAGCGAGGGGAAATCAACAAAACAGATATATAAATATAGTTAGCTGATATAAATTAAAGGGGTAGTTATAAAACAAAATTAGATGTCTTCAGATTGATAGAGAACCCAGAAGCAGAAGATTATTAATATAGGTGTTTGGTTGGATATGTCATAAATTAAATTGAAATTGTAAATATATAGAAGCAATTATTACTACAGTAACTTTTGCGTTTTCTCTTTTTTTTGGGGGGGGGGGTAGGTTAATTTATCAATTCATTAAATCAAAGTTGTCTGAGAGTCACATATTAAGATCATGTTCTTTGCTATGCACATATTCTGATTAAAATCAAAATAAATAATTATTAGAGTAATATACAGATCGGGCAGGAGGGCTTATAATTCAGGTTAACACAGTGACGGAGTTTAAGCATGCGTGAGATAGGCATAAGGCTATCCTAGACTTAAGATAAGGCCAGGGACTAATTAAAAGTATTTCGAAATATGGGGCAGACTAGATGGGCCGAATGGGTCTTATCTGCCATCACATTCTATGAACTAAATAAGATTCAGGATATGCATAAATTGTATTAATATATATATATATAAGAAAGGATTGTTTATCTAATATAAGGGACTAATGTCGATCTGAATATATAAGAATGACATCAATTGCTACTGAAGGTGATAAAAAGGCACAATAGATCGTAGGTTGTATAATGTGGCACTATATTATTCTGCATTTTTTATTTCATGTAATTGTATATTTCTTTGTAATTTGGAAAAAAGAAAAAATGAAATAAAAATTCAAATATAAAAAAAATGGCAATGTTTCAACACATTTTTTTCGACGTCTTTCTCAAGTAAAAAAACAAAACAAAACAACAATGTGTTTAAGCTCATCCTATGCATGTATAAATATGTATTTTATGTTGAGAAAATCAATAAGAACACGCAATTGCAAAAAAAATTATAGATCTTTATATTTACTTACCAATTTTAACCCCTTAAGGACACGACTTCTGGAATAAAAGGGAATCATGACGGAATATTTCCGTCATCTGTCCTTAAGGGGTTTCATTTGGCTGATTTTCAAGATCTGGAAGTGCTCTGTGATCCTTGTGCTTATAAGCATAATTGTACCTTTCCTTTCCAGATTTTTACTGCACTTTAACATGTATTATCTATATTCACTTCCCACCTGGTAAACAAGGTCTTCTTGGAAACCAAATCATGAATATTTTAATAATCATATAAAAATCATATGATAACTCATATCATAACCAGGTAACTTTCTTAACGAGAAGCTTGCTACTGCTTATACCTTTAAATCATGCAATTAAAGGCTGTGTTCTACTTGATTATGTTATAGTAGTAATAGAGCTTGGGACGTGTAAATAGCAATCTATTTGTACTTTGCATTTTTATTGCTCCGTTCTGTTGGAGCCAATATTTTATGGTGCTTTAATAGAAAATCAGATTGGTAAAAGTCATTTAAGTGCTGGTCTTTGCCAGCATCTCATTAACACAGAGACAGCAAGGGAGCCAAGTCATAGCAAAACAGCTGATTAGCCAGATACATTACTGGTTTGTGGTTAATTAAAAAGGAGAGCCAATGAGAACAACATTACTTGGCAAGCCCAAAACATTCCATTCCATATGGAATAGTGAAGAATAACAGGTGAGCAAGCATCATTAAAAACATTCTATTACATGAATTATAGAAGTAAACATATATAAAGGTGGCATGGATGAATGCTGCACCAATGTCTACACATACAGAAGATCCTGCCCTAGCTTTGATGTACTACAGGTAAGATCTTTGAACATCATCAGCAGGTGAACCTGTCATTTGTGTTTTCTTAAAGCAACATTCCCATGTCCTTAACAACTCCATTGCAATTACATTATGGGACAGTAGGACCTCCAGCATCAGATTTTCCCCATAGGAAAACATTGATTCAATGCTTTCCTATAGGGAAGTCTAATTCTTGTGCTGCATTTGCCGGGCATGCGCATTAGACCCTGCTCATTGTGGGATGGAGGAGTGGGCGGAGCTTCGACCCAGCACCGAGAGACATTGGCACTGGAATAATGTAAGCAAAAAAAAAAAGGGGGCTTTTATTGCTTTATTTATGGGGGGGTTGGCAAGGAAGGGGGGAGGCAGAGGGACCTATAGTGCCAGGATTACAGCTGGCATGGGCTCTTTAGTATCCCTTTAAGTATTTTACCTTCAGGGGTTAAACTGTTTTTTTTAAGGTTTAATAATAAAGTTGGTCCACCACTGCCTGACAGCTCTCCTTTTTAATGTCTCTAAACCAAGGGTCAAGTCCTGGGGAAAAAAAGTGTGGGAACTCACCCAAGATCCACACTCCCCCCAAGTACAAGTACATCACATGCAAGTACATCACAGATCACCTCAGCAATACAATGCATAGGAAAGTGCAGCATGAGAGTGCATCAAGGGCTCTACAGCAATTTAACTCACAGAAACGTGCAGTTTGTGAGTGTATTACAGATCACCTCATCAATACAATGCAGTATGTGAGTATATCTCAGCCAACCCACTGCTTTCCCATGCGTGGGAAAACACTGCGCTGCACCAATCAGCATCTCCTCATAGAGATGCATTGAATCAATGCATTTCTATGAGGCGTGTTTAGCATGAATGCCAGTGCTGCACGTTGTGCAACACTGGACTAGGAAGCACCTCTAGTCGCCATCTGATGAGTGGCCACTAGAGGTATTTCTAGGCAGTAAGGTAAACACTTCATTTTTTTCTGAAAAGGCAATGTTTACATTAAAAAGCCTGCAGAGACATGCCTTAGACACCAGAACTACTACTTTAAGCTGTAGTGGTTCTGGTGACTATAGTGTCTCTTAAATATTCCTATGTACATAAGCTAAATAGTAGATTTTATTAAGCAGGGATCAGTATTTCTAAATCTACATGGCTCATCAAAAAAGGTTGTTAAATCCTTAAAATGATAGTGCTTAGAGAAAAAAAAAAATCAGCACAAATGTATGAAATAAAATGTATCATTATTCTCAAAATTATTTTTAATAAACTATGCACATTCTTAGCTTGATTTTTAGCACAACTTTAGCACAACTTGATTTTTAGCACAAACCTATTTTCGAGGCACTGTAGAATCCTGGAGTTCCCCTTCTCCCTCTGCCCCCATCCCGCAGCGCTGAAGGGTTTAAAACCCCATTCAGTTACTTACCTGAATCCAGCACCAATGTCCCTTGGCTTGCTGGCTCAGGCCTCGCCCACGCTCCTCCCCTGCCGGGGGATTCAGGAGACGCTGGGGGTCCTCATGCATAGTGTGAGGATGTCCAGCATCATTTAGACCAGTGTTCCCCAACCCAGTCCTCAGGGACCACCAACAGTCCAGGATTTATGTATTTCTCTGTCTTATTCCAATGGAGATACTGACAAAACCTGGACTGTTGGTGATCCATGAGGACTAGGTTGGGGAACACTGGATTAGACGACCAAAAGTCGTCTAAGAACCCGGAAGTTTATAAAAACTGCAATAATTACACTTGCAGGGTTAAGGGTGATGGGAGTTGGCACCAGACCACTTTAATGAGCTGAAGTGGTCTGGGTGCCTGCAGTGTCCTTTTAAATATCAATACAGTTAATGTTTGCCTTTATCTGTGTGTATATATTGGTTTCTTTTCATTCTGGGTTCCATCCTATAGAGGTTGCTGCACTGGGCAGCACCCCTTTGCGACCAGACCCCTGACACATATTCTCATAGGGAATCATTCAATTTAATCAGCTCAACGCTCTCATAAATTCAGGTTACATTCGCTTGTTTGTGATGAGCAGACACCCAATCCCATCGACATCAGCAAACTAAGCATGCTGAAGTCACGGCACAAATGGGTAAGCCAGTAGAGAACTTAAAGTGAAGGCTCAATGAAACAGAAAGCTTTCAACCCCTTTTAAATGATTCAAAATTTACTTTGAAGGAAAGTATGCCTTTCAAAGTAGTGCTAGAGTATAAATCGTACCTCTACAGTTAATTCACTGCTTAATTCTCTGCCATTTTGGAGTTAAACCACTTTTTTTATAAGCCATGCATTTCCTGGCTGAGACTCATACAGCCTCCATGGAAAAACATGGAAAAAAAACTATTTAATGGCAGAGATTTAAGCAGTGAGACTGCATGATCTGTACACCAAAACTGCTTCATTAAACGAAAGATGATTAGGTGCTTAGAGTGTAATTTTAAAGCTTGGGAAGTGTGCGCACAAGAAACCAAGCAAGAAGATAAATCTAAAACTATTTTAAATGAATAATCAAAGATTACAACTACAAAATACAATTACATATGTGCCCAAGTTATGGCTGCCTTGCATTTGTACCTGAGATCCCTGGCAGCTCAGGACAAGATATGGTCACATGTCTGCCTACAAATCATTTAAAAATTATGCAAAATTGATTTATTTAACTATAAAGGACTGGTCCATGCTAAAAAAAAATTCAATCTCATTTAAGCCCTGTTAGAAGAAACAAAATATTAATATTAACTCAAAATGCATGGGGAACACTTAACGGTACCCATAGCAATTCATATCTGGTCTGGGTGAAATGTTCCCCCAATTTAAACCATGCAGGTAAAAAATATTGCTGTTCTGCAAACTGGCAATGTTTTTGTTGCAGGGTTAAAGTGTCTCTAGTGGCAGTCACTCAGACAACCACTAGATGTGCTTTTGTCACGGGTGGCGGTACGGAAACCGGGACCCCTGAGTGCCTGATGAAAAGTTGGGAATCTCCATCGTGGAAGTGGATTATCAGGGCCTGGTGCAGGGTAACCACACACCCTCTGGTGTTGAGCACCAGCGTTTGTGCGGCCACATACCAGGTCCCTGATGCAGCTACAGCGGAACCCAGGAACTTGAAGCTTGGAATTAAGCAGACCTCCCAGGCTCTGCAGCAAGAATGTATCCAGTACAGAAACAAGGAAAGGCTAGGAGAGGCACCAAACATGAAAACAAGACAAAACTACTAAAACCCAGAACCGGAGAAGGATAGGAAGCTAAACCCAGAACATGTACACAAGAAATGAGAGAAAAATGAGAGAAACATGAACATAACATGGGCATGACTGGACAGGACTGTACATGGACTGGGTATACAAACTAAAACAAGACAAGATAAGATAGGCAAAACAAAAAGAGAAATAACTAAGCACTATATATGAAAATCATGGGGATTTAGTCACATTATATGATCATACATTGCATAAGCCTGCCAACAACGCCAATATCTGGCAGGTCCTACTCTGCCTAATGTATACTAAAAGAACCATAAGAAACACATATATAGCACTTACCTGTAAGAAAGGGCAGAAGGCTTGAGCAGCTGCCTGCAGGACACTGAAACAAAAGGAATGATGGAAAACAAACGGGTGTGGCAACATAAAACAAACATTTATATGAATCCAAGAGACTGAGAATTCCAGGGACGGAATAATGGAATGAACCCAGAAAACCCAGCATAAGGAAAACCAGACATGGAATTGAAAACCAGAAAAACCAAGAAAAACTAAGCAAGGATTGTAAAACGAGTACTGGATACCAGAAGCCAAGGCCGGACATCTCCATAGAACAGAGCAGGATGTGACAGCTTTGAGGAAATAGCAGAAAAAAATGGTATTTCTATCAGATGATCTGATTGGTGCAGCATTGCGTTTTGCTGTGCACACAAATTGGCCTCTCATTGCTTTCCATTGCATTGGAGGTGGTGATCATCAATTTTGATGATCTCAGCTAAGAAGGTGGGGTCAGCCACAGATACCAGTACTGCGGGTGAAAAAACATAAGTAAAACTACTTTTTGCCTCCATGCAGATGTGGGCTGGTTACCTAAATGACCACCAGGAAACTGTAGCACATTTGTATTCCTAATGCTACAATGTTCCCTTAACTTGCCAGAGGGGCACCCCCAGTGGCTTAACTACAAGACTGCTTTTGTCCTGCCTCAGGCAAATTGTTTGCAGATGGCTGAACAGTTATTCTTGGCATGCTGACTATATATCTGTCGTTAATCATGTATATTAAAATGATTACCATTAAATTGGGTAGTAGTAACAACCCCTGGATGTTGTGCTAAGGTAACATCCCCAGGACGCACATGAAAACCAGAATAATCTGAATGTACCTTTCCTGGTTAAATACTGTGTTATTATTATTATTATTATTATTATTATTATTTATTATTATTTTGATAAAAGGAAAGCTTATACAGTAAATGAGATTCCAGTCCTAACAATTAGCACAAAGCTGGATGCTATGGTAACTGAACGACATCACTTAGTGTCATTGATGATAATATTTCAGATTTCTGAATTAGATACTGTGTCCTAATGTATTACAAGATACAATGCAGAGTTTATTCACTGAACTAAACATATGGTAACTTGAACTGCAGTACAAAAACAGAAGAAAAACAAAACATCTTCCATTTAAGCACACAAATCATTGTTTAGTATATAAAACCATGTTTGACTGTCCGTGTGTACAGAGGATTACAATGCCCTTGTGCGGAGCCTTTTTTTCCTCTTTGGTGCTCCCTTTAGATCCAGCTGATTTTTATGTATTTGTCAGTACGTGAATGTGATATCATTTTTAGATGCTCCTTTACATGTGACCCAAGTCCTTTATGTAGGTTTGTATTTGTCTTCATCATTTTAGAGTAAATAACCACGAATAAACCATACCACACTATAAATGACAATACTCATTAAATTGTTTTAAAGTAGGGCTCATTAAATTAATATCAAATAATTAGGTGTTGAAAGCAATTATGTAAAGTATTTGTGTTGTGATAATTCATGCAACACATCGGTGTACGTAGATACATGTCGTAAATAAAGTGGAAGTGTGAAAATTGTTAAAAAAAATATGATTTTTTTAATTCACTTTTGCAGATATTCCTATGGATAAGAAAGCAGAAAAAGAAGCACAAAAGATTGATATGGGAAAAAAATGTATAACATAGAGTAGAAATAAATGAGAAGACATCATACAGTGATAATAATGGTAAAAAATGTAATGAAGAACATATTCATAAGAGCCGCAGAGATTTTAATACCAGTTCCTGGCACAAGCTGACAGATCTAAATCTCAAATACTTTCCCTTGGAGATAACAGATGAATATGCAGCCTGGCAGAGTATCTGGAATCTCCCCCTCGAGGTCCACCCAAGAATGAGCTTGAATGTTCGTACACCCGAAGGACGTATGATCAAGCTCAGAATCTGCTGCTGTTTGGCAGATTTTTTTTAGCTTACTGCCAGCTCAGACACTCTGTTTTATTTAATAATTACTGGATTTTCTTGCTTCTAAATTCAATATACCATATGTATACTTACATTTTAAGTCCAACATTAAACACTTGCCTACACCCATGAAATAACAGTCAGTCTGATATGCTGTCGCAAAGCGCAGCTGATTATGCTAGGGAAAACTAATTAAAGCTTTAGAATTATTTCCAGCTTTTATTTTGTGAATTCTTTGAAAAACAGCAAACAAAATCTTAAATTTTACTCTATTGTGTTAAAATTAAAATGTACTTAAATTCAATAAATGTGCATTCAAAGACACCTGCTTGAACTGGATTACATACTGTAATTATATTTGCCTTAATGGGGCACTCTAAGCAAGAAAAAAACCTTTATTTTAATTATGCAGTTTTGGAGAATAGATCATGACGCTGCAATCTCAGCGCTCAATTGAATCCATTTAGGAAGTAAATCACTTTGTTTATGCAGCCCTAACCACACCTCCCGAAATATGTCTGCGTTTAGAAAAATATATCTTCTACTTTTAACAAGTGTATCACTATCCTCAGATTCCCGTCTTCTTCCTTCCTTGCATCCTTTAAAAACTGGTCTGTTTCTTCTATGTCTTTTTCCAGTTGATTGGAATAATTATTTTATGTATATTTCTTGGGTTAAATGTTCGCCACATTAATATACGTCTATATTAATGAAAAGTACTAATACGCAATCTGACTTACGGTTTCTTCAGGTTTATTCTTAGAGTTACGGATACATAATAAAACATCAAAGGATGTTACAGGATAATGGACATTAAACAGCAGATGGTAATTGCTGGACTCCTGAAGTGAGCGTTTGAGTCTATATAGCTGGACAGCCCGACAAGAACAGCCTCGTGCAGCAAGCAGCAACAGCAAGACCAAGACCTCGTGGTCCTTTGTTCACTAATCTATATAGATATGACCATAATGACGTCAGAATATAACCTTAGCCATATAAGGACAAGAACCCCAAGCCACATTCCAGACTTCTCAGACAAAGAAAGCCTTGAGACTTATTGATACCATCTGTTACTTATGTCAATCCAGACATCCATACATAATCAATAGAAACATAGAATATTCAATATTCTACACATCCTAAGACCTGAATAGGCACCCCTTAGTGCATACTACAGAGCCTGATATGGCTCTACAGATTGTGAGTTCCTTTCTTTTATCTATTGCATTATATTTTAATACAGATGACACTTTGTTTAATGTACTTTATTTATTTTAGATCTTTATGCTACAACCATTACATTACTAATAAGTGGAGACTACACTGATCCCGCTGTATACCAAGTACTTTATTGTGTGTTCACACAATGGTTTATTATGCTTATTTTTTTGTATGCCTTTTATCTAAAATGTTGGGAAAACACTTTTTTATACATAGACATGCACACTGTATACTTTTAAGTAGCGCTAAAGCACTCGTATTGCTATTCTTTGTATTGTATCTTCTTCTAGGTTAATTGAACTTCATCCACACATCAAAGGCTAATGTAGGAAATTAACAGAGCAGGAGATAAGAAATTCTAAAGTAAACACACTGTGCAATAAAGGAAGCTAAAACATTTTTAAATCATTTTAGGAAGTATGTATGAAGGCCGTGTAATTCACCAGCAGGGATGCATAAACAAAATGATTTAACTGCTAATCGGTAGTGAATTGACATTGCAGGAGCATTCCCTATACGCCAAAACCACTTTATTAAGCTAAAGTTGTTCTGCTGCTTAGAGTGTCCTTTTAATCAAAACCTTAATGCTCAATAACTGTACAATATATAAAGAATATTATGAAAATATAATTTTTGTTCATTTTGTGTATACCACAAATTTTGGTACTGCCTATCTCTTTAAATGGAATCAGCCCTTTGTGTTTCCTGCACTGTATTGCTTCTTGCAGGCAGCCAGAAAGCGTGTAATATAAAAATGATCAGAGCCCACTCTAGTGCAAACGATCTCCAAATATAGTATTCAATATCCAAAAACGTAGGTATTAACACTCATTTTTGGGAACATAAAGATTTCACTCCACATTATAAAACTGTGTGTCTCTGTATAAGGGTTACACCCCCTCTTGAACCAGATATGTACAGAGTTCCAAAATATTTGTAAAATATCAATTTATTCAAGATCCAATGATCTAGAATATTAAATACAAATAGTGTCAATTGTAGCAGCTTACCTGAAATATATAAGAGGTAACCGCATACACTGTATCTCACATTCAGTGTTTTAAAACAAATGCTGGTTCTGCCTATGGCATTGTCTCTATTTTTTCTGCTGTATGTGGACGCCCTCCTTTCCCTTTTGGGTAATCAGAAGTGAGTGGGCATGTTTTTCATCTTGGTGATTTCACAAGTTCACTAAACAACACATTTAGCTTAGATACCATTTCGTCTAAGTCCCAGAGTGTTATCTCATTTATAAAGGAGTCTATTAAAGGGACAGTATAGTCACCAGAACAACTACAGCTTATTGTATTTGTTCTGGTGAGTAGAATCATTCCCTTCAGGCTTTTTGCTGTAAACACTGTCTTTTTAGAGAAAATGCAGTGTTTACATTACAGCCTAGTGATAACTCCACTGGCCACTCCTCAGATAGCTGCTAAAGCTGCTTCCTTGGGCCGTGCTTCACAGTAAGCAACTCTGCCATTCAATGTCTGAACTTTCCTCAATTCATCTCTATGAGGATTTGCTGATTGGCCCGGGCTGTATTTGACTTGTGCTGGTTCTGCCCCTGATCTGCCTCCTTGAGAGTCTCAGCCATACCTATGCGGAAGAACAGAAGAAAGGGATCAGCGCTCTCTATCTATACAAGATACAACAGAAACAATAATAAATAAGTAAAAAGTGGCAGCACACCTAAAAAGTAGGGCTCCCTCACAGGCCTTACAACAGAAATGGTACAGAAAAAAGAATGCATTCTAGTCTGCCTATTCTATGCTCTTTTAATTTATGTGGTTTGTAGTGGCGCTGCCTTCCTTTCTTCTTTCTTTTTTCTATACCTATGCGGAGGCACTGTGATTGACTCAGACCACCACTTCTGATGATGTCAGCAGATAGAGGCCGTTCACAGGCACACAGGGGCAGAGCCAGAAGCTACAGACTTGAATACAAGTAAGATGTTACTATATTTAGGGAGGTAAGGGTAGTCAGGGGGGCTAGATGGTTTTAACACTAAATGGTCTGGAATACATGTTTGTGTTCCTGAACCTATAGTGCTCAGTTAAGGATAAATCCTATGAAATACAGTAAAACAAATATACATTCTACATATATAGACACTATGCATACGAAAACTCATAAGCAAAGACTGATTTTAATACCTCATAATTTAATAAATCATATTAATATTTTATAAAAACATCCTTTTAATTTTAAGATATTTACTTAATTACTTAAAGGTTCAGGGGTGAAAAACTTTGTAAAAAACATCCCTACCACTGATTAAAAATAAGACAACTCAAAGTTGCTATTTAAATCATAGTGTTTAATTTAAAAATCCATCTAATTTCTGAATCACTCAGTTTTTAAAAAAAATCCTCTCCACGCCAATCTTTATAAACTCTTTGAATACCTATCACATTTACTGAGGGGGGTCTACATTATGGACAAAATTAAAATGTAAGGATACACACTGTGTTTCATATACTCTCTTTTAATATTAAATACTTGTTCCTGTATTATTTTATGAAGAGGCATTTTTGTTCTTCCTATATAATTTAAACCACAGGACAATCTAATTTATAAATACCATTTGATGTATGACAGGTGATTAATTCTTTGATTTTATAGTTTTTATTGTTAGCTTCAAATCATTCTATTTTCTTTTTCGGAACAAGTCTGTCTACATGCTGTGTAGCTTTCACAGTAATGGAATCCTTTGTGCGGATTTAAAAAAATGTTGTTTATCTTCTTCAATCAATTCAGATTTATTTAAAAATCTGAAAAAGAAAAAAAAAACACCGTTAAGACAGAAATATTCTACTTCTTATTCAAATTTACTTATAGAATTTGATACACCAACTTCTAATGGGTTAAAAGTAATTTTCCATTAACAAATATTTAAATGTTTTTAACATTGTGTTTTTTTTAAGATCTTGGGTGCACTCGGAATTATTTATAAACTATTCATCCTGTCACAATTTGTATTAATAATGCTTCTTTATTTCATTGTTTTATCAGTCATATGTTCAGATTTTGCCTAATTTTTTGTTTTTCATTGATTTGGGTCCAGGAAAACTATGAAGCATGGTCCACTTTAAGGAATAGTTATGGTAGGGTGTGGAACTGCACTCTGTCCCTTTAAGTAGTATGTAGCTGGGTGCAACTCGGACAGTCTCAGTACCAGAGACCAAATGCTGAATAACAGAAATCGAAGAAAGGTCCAGGCACTCCAAGGTACAAACAAGGCAATTTTATTGAACCATCACAACGTTTCAACCTGCACGGTCTTTGTCAATGGAGTGGGTTCAATAAAATTGCCTTGTTTGTACCTTGGAGTGCCTGGACCTTTCTTCAATTTAAGGAATAGACCTTTTTTTTACTATTTATACTTTTTATGTTTATAAGAGATGTCATTCCAGTACCATCAAAGGAATTTCCCTTACTGTGTGACTGCATATTATTTTCAAGTTAAATTTTTCTTATGGATATTTTATTATTTAACCTAACTGAGGGTAGATTTAAAGGATCACTCCAAGAACCATAACCACTACAGCACCCTCCATTGTGAGTAGTCAAACTATTATTTAATGGTTTAGCTTCTTTACTGGGGTCTGTCAGGCATTGCTCCCTGACTCCACTACCTTAGGCAGAGAGCCAAAAGTTTGTGTTATCTCTCCTGATCTAAGCCCACCAGAGCAGAGATAGATTATTGGCTGAGAGCATCAGCGAATCACTCTTAGCCATTGCGCTAAGCTGTGAACTTCTGGGCTTAGTACTGACATCGCAAATGTATTTTAATTAGAGTGTTCCTTTGAAATAATGAATGTGTAAACCTCTTTTTTGGCATGTTTTCCAGATGTCTTAAAAAGCATATATATATAAAAAAATGTATTCCCTTTAAAAGAAGCATTCAGTTGCATATGGTAAGGCACTGTCAGGTTGATTTCGTAAACAATGGAAATGATAATTTTCTCTTTATGAAAAACACCTGGAATCACCTTAGTAAACTGTTTTCTTTCGCAATTATCCAAGTTGTTTTCAAAGCATCTGCTCAGAAACGTCTTTAAAAGTACTGAGAATGCGAAATATTATTCTGAAAATAAAAAATACGTGTAAAACAAGTGTGACACGTTTTAGTGCATTGCATGAGAATAATTATTTTGATCTTTAATAGGAATTGAAAGTTACTCTTTTACATTAAAAACCTCTCTACATTCTATCGATATTGTCTCAGTGTCCACTTTAATTTAGCTTCCTCTTAATGTTTTATTTTCACTCCAGCCTAGCTATATCATGCCTAATTCAACTCCGAATGATACTACACCTTTATCTGTGGTCAAATGGACATACTAGCCATATAACAAAAGTGAATGCTGCATATGTAGGTGGCAATCCCCTTGCACAGTTCCAACAGTATTGGTCTTGCAGTACCGAGGAACTGTTCAAAAAGGAACTGCTAGACCCTTAATAGAGGAAATCGGGGATAATGAATGGGTGACACGGGGAGCTCTGAAAATATCAGGTTTTATTGAGGCATTGTTTCAGTTTAGGTTACCAAAAAAAAAAAAACACACAATGTTTTAACATTAGCCATAGTCATGGATATACTTGCCATCCAAACCATCCATCCCTGGGTCTCCTTGATTTAAGGAAACTCTACATTTTAGAGACAGGTTCCAGTGTGAGCTGGGGAAAAACATAATTACCTATTTATAAAATCAAAATGTATTTTTTATTAGCTTTTTAGTACAATTAGACAATCAGAAAACAATTCAAATTCAAATTAGTTTCAGGTACAAAAAAGCAGATAACAATGCCCATATTTGTACAGAATACATTTTCCTTCTGTTTACTGAAAATAAAATGTTGTGTTTTCTATAGTTTTTTTATTTTCTTTACTTATATTTACAAATATGAGTACACCCCTGAAGAAATGACACTCTGCTACAATGTAAAGTAGTAAGTGTACAGCCTGTATAACAGTGTAAGTTTGCTGTCCCCCCAAAATAACTCAACACACAGCCATCAATGTCTAAACCATTGGCAACAAAAGTGAGTACACCCCTAAGTGGAAATTGGGCCCAATGAGCGATTTTCCTCTCTGGTGTCATGTGACTCGTTAGTGTTACAAGGTCTCAAGTGTGAATGGGGAGCAGTTGTGTTAAATTTGATGTTATCGGTCTCACACGCTATCATACTGGTCACTGGAAGTTCAACAGAAGAACTCTCTGAGCATCTGAAAAAAGAGTTGTTGCTCTACATAAAGATGGCCTAGGCTATAAGAAAATTGCCAAGACCCTGAAACTGAGCTGCAGCACGGTGGGCAAGACCATACAGTGGTTTAACAGGCAGGTTTAATTCAGAACAGGCCTCACAATGGTCAACCAAAGAAGTTGAGTGCATGTTCTCAGCATCATATCTTTGGGAAATAGTCGTATGAGTGCTGCCAGCATTGCTGCAGAGGTTGAATGGGTAGGGGGTCAGCCAGTGCTCAGACCATACTCCGCACACTGCATCAAATTGGTCTGTATGGCTGATGCACAAGAAAGCCAGCAAACAGTTTGCGAAAGACAAGCAGACTAAGGACATGGATTACTGGAACCATGTCCTGTGGTCCGATGAGACCAAGATAAACTTATTTGGTTCAGATTGTGTCAAACGTGTGTGGCAGCAACCAAGTGAGGAGTACAAAGACAAGTGTGTCTTGCCTACAGTCATGGTGGTGGAATGTCATGGTCTGTGCCTAAATGAGTGCTGCCAGCAATGAGGAACTACATTGAGGGAACCATGAATGCCAACATGTACTGTGACTTACTAAAGCAGAGCATGATCCTCTCCCTTCGGAGACTGGACCACAGGGCAGAATTCCAACATAATAATGACCCCAAACACACCTCAAAGATGACCACTTCCTTGCCTAAGAAGCTAAATGTAAAGGTGATAGACTGGCCAAGCATGTCTGCAGACCTAAACCCTATTGAGCATCTGTGGGGCATCCTCAAACAGAAGGTGGGGGAGCGCAAGGTCTCTAACATCCACCAGCTCTGTGATGTCATCATGGAGGGGTGGAAGAGGACTCCAGTGGCAACCTGTGAAGCTCTGGAGAACTCCATGCCCATGAGGGTTAAGGCAGTGCTTGAAAATAATTGTGGCCACACAAAATATTGACACTTTGGGCCCAATTTGGACATTTCCACTTAGGGGTGTACTCACTTTTGTTGCCAACATTTTAGATATGAATGGCATGGTTATGAGTTAATATGAGGGGGCAGCAAATTTACACTATACAGGCTGTACACGTACTACTTTACATTGTAGCAGAGTGTCATTTCTTCAGTGCTGTCACATGAAAAGATATAATAAAATATTAACAAAAATGTCAGGGGTGTACTCACTTTTGTGAAAAACTGTTTATATGTATATAAACTAAATTGAAACTTAATCTTTATTCCAGTCTAAAAAACAACTAACTAATGCACACAGTACACTTTGCAGAATGTAGTTTACCATAGGAAGAAAGATATCACAGAAAGAGTATTTGGTCGACATCTGTCAATTAATGTCACGCAGCAGGGAAAGTATCTATCTAAAGCTTAATTCTCACCATAATGTTGTTGTGTGAGATAAAATGAATAAAACAAATGTAACAGTAATACACTAAAAATATAAACTCTTTTTACAAATTCACTTGCTTTGTATGTTCATGGAAATGCGTTTAACCCCTTAAGGACCAAACTTCTGGAATAAAAGGGAATCATGACATGTCACACATGTCATGTGACCTTAAGGGGTTAAAAGCATGTAAAACTCACAGTGGAGTTGAATGGGACAAAAGACCAAAATACGGTATATTGAAAAGAAAATGTTATTCATAACAGTGAACATGCAGTTCAGATATGCACTGAATAATTAGAGAATACACATTATTTTTTAATATTGCAGGTGCATGAGTCAAAAGGACAAATCAGTAATAGAAATGCAATAACCCAAAAAAATGCATTCAGGAAAAATAATTAACATGAATATATCTAGGCAACTGCACACTTGTAAGTTTTTAGAAAATAGGTAATAGCCTTGCTAAAGGTAGTTACATGAAGACAGGAGTCCACACTAATGTGTGGCATAGTCAGCTAGAAGTGGAGGAAACATCTTATAAAGTCAACTAATTACAGCTGATTCCTATTCTAGTCAACAGTCCATGAATAATTCCGTTAAGAGTGCATCCACCAGTAGTCAGGTCTGTCCTGTAGGCTCCATGTCCTGTAGGCATCTGTTATGATATCTAGTAAGCATCTTTCCTAGAAATACCATTGGCAACAGTTTTTTTCTGTCTCAAACCACAAGCTAAAGGTAGCTAACATAGACATCTTGGCAGTAGAATATGACTATCTCAATGAGTGATGTATATAGTTACATAGTTACATAGTTACATAGCTTAAAAGAGACTTGCGTCCATCAAGTTCAGCCTTCCTCACAAATGTTGTTGCTGTTGATCCAAAAGAAGGCAAAAAACCTGGTCTGAAGCGCTTCCAATTTTGCCACAAACTAGAAAAAAATTTCCTTCTTGACCCCAAAATAGCAGTCAGATGTCTCCTTGGATCAAGCAGCTATTACCCCACTAATTAGAAATTATATCCCTGTATGTTATGTTTTTGTAAGTATTTATCCAATTTCAGTTTAAACATCTGTATGGACTCTGATAAAACCACCTCTTCAGGCAGAGAATTCCATATCCTTAAGGTTCTTACTGTAAAAAAACTTTTTCTTTGCCTTAGATGAAATCTCCTTTCTTCCAGCCTAAATGTGTGACCTTGTGTCCTATGTATAGCCCTGTTTATGAATAGATTTCCAGATAAAGGTTTGTACTGGCCCTGAATATATTTGTATAAAGTTATCATATCCCCTTTTTTTATCAGTGCTTCTATTTCAGTGCTTGTTTTTGAATAACTCTAGCTTCCTTTCCATTTGATACTGTGGGCCAGCAGCACTTTTAAGCAAGGTACCTGTGCTTAACATCCATCAAAGGAAAAGGAATTTCACAATGATGTTGGCAAGTGCTCTCAGAGAGTCAATCAGTGTAGCGGAATGGACGTTTGCTAGACACTTTTTATTTCCCTTTTTTAGCTGTCCGTACCCCTTGTAGCAGAATTTTCACCTTTTGTGTGTTTTCTCCCTGTTTTTTCATGTAGTTTCTCTTTGGCCATTTGGGAGACTTCATACAAACGAAATCCCTTCATCTTCTGGATGAGGACCACCCCTGTGCCGCATTAGAATGTTGACACCAACCACTTAAGTGCAAAACCACAAGGGAAACAATTAGTAAGTGCTTCCCTTGGGTGGCTGCCATTTCGTATATCTAAACACGTGGCAGAGAGAATGGTGGCCATCTTGTCTCCCGAACGTGAGCAGTGGTACTTGGTCGTCGAGTGCCTGGAACTCTTTTCAGCTAGGCACACGCGCAAACGCTGGTAAACCTTAGACCGCTGCCCATTGCATTGCCCAACCACCTACATGAATGACATTCAGGAGATAGGAACTAACGAACAGGGGGAGCATCCATATCTTGAAATAAAGAGATTCCCTTGTATGGTGTTCGCACAAGAACTTAAGAAATGGAGACCACCCAGAGCACCTATTTCCCTGGAACTGTTTTGGGCTAGCACCTTGTGTCTGGCCGGTCAAAACTTTGCCACAATGACATTCCTGTTCTGCCAAACTGATCTGAGTGATTCTTGGATATGGTGGACACTCAAACCAGGGCTATCTGGAAATTGACTTTTTGTGGGTTTTGGTGTATGGTTGAGGTACTTTTGGTGTACAGGATATTTTTTATAGTTGGATTTTCTGTACCTGGGAGATAATTAAATTAGAGGAGTTTTCTCAGGCAATTAGGTTTAGGGTTAGGGGTAGAGTTAGGGCTGGGGTTAGGGGTAGGGTTAGGGGTAGGGTTAGGGGTAGGGTAAGGGGTAGTGAATTGCTGAAGTCCCAAATTCCCAATGTGCCGAAGTCCAGAAGTGCTGAAGTCCCAAATTCCGAAAGTGCAGAAGTCCTGAAGTGCCAAAGTCCCAAATTGCCGAAGTCCCAAATTGCCGAAGTCTCAAATTGCCGAATTTCGGAAGTGCCAAACCGAAGTGCCGAAGTTCCAAATTGCCAAAGTCCCAAATTGCCTAAGTCCCGAATTTCAGGAGTGCCAAACTAAACCGAAGTGCTGAATTGCTGAAGTCCAGAATTGCAGAACCAAATTTTTTGCCCATGCACATCCCTACTCATGATATTCTGATATTGATCTTGGCTTGTATTTGACTCTGTGTATTTCTGGTGTCCTGACCCAGCTTGTTTATGACTTTGAATATTTCTGTTATCCTAAACCCAGCTTGTTATTTCGCTTATCTCTTTTTCTATATTCTTGACCTTGGCTATTTCGGGCCTTGTCCCTATCTTTATTAAATGTTAAGTCTGGCCACTCTAAAGCCTGGTAATATGTCTATCCTTTTATCTAACTCTCCTATAATCACTTTCATATTTGACTTTGTTATCAGGTAAATAGCTTTATTAAAGCTTTATTAAAAATGTCTCCAGTGCTGTCTTTAATATTCTTTATGACAACATAGATACAATCAGTGTTACCTCAATCTATGAATAAGGGCCATATATAGCCTGAATCACATAAATCATTTATATTTATTTTTTTAATCTTTATTGTGTCCCCTCTATAGTATTGCACTTTTAATTATGTAATATTGTAACCAAGGATTTCAGCCATTTTGTATATCATGAATTCTTATATATCCTGAATATTTTTCCAATGTAGCCATTTGATCCATATCACTTAATGTTTACCTAAGTTATAAAACAACCATAAACTCTTTATTAGAATTTCAAATAGAAAGTGGTCGTGATCAGAAATATTCATGTTTTTTTTTACTATTATGTTTTAATCCCATTAGGTTATATACTTATTTAGAGTCAACCTAGGAATCATGCAATCTTTCTCTTTCTATAGCTTCATACCTTTTTATACTACTACCCTCTCTTCCTTCTGCTCTCTCTACCTATCATCTCACTTTCTCCTTATCACTCTTTCCATAATCAACATCTTGCTTTACTTTGGTATTCCGATAAATGTTTTTATGAACTGATATTTTCAGTACTTCCATTTGGAGTATTCCTTGAGAGGACACATATAAAATCAGAGCTGCCTAAGATAACCTAAGTTATGAAGCATCTATAAAGTACACAGAAGCTTTCTCAAGTGTTACTGCTTGTACTTTATTATCCCATCAATACACGTTACTAACTAGGAACTGAAGCTCTGGAATTTTTTCTTAGAATGTGCCGTTTATATACCATGTATAGTGCTTGTAAACTGTTCAAAAAAAATAAATATTACTGACTTCATGAATAGGAAACTTTATTTTTGTTACTTATTTATAAAATATTTTAACAGGAAGAATGCATTGGGATTTTCTAATTTTAAGTGTGTTCTGGAAATGTAATATCATATCTAACTTTTCAATGAGTTTTGTGTTTGGGAAAGAAATGTAAAATAATTTTTTACAATTGAACAAACTTTCAGCTGAATTTTTCCAAATATAACGAGCTGTTGAAGTAAGCAGTAAATGCTTAACAATATTAGGGGATTAACATGCACAGATACCTAACCTTAGAGGCTGTGGATGAAACCCTTTACTGGAGCTAAACTAAAAAATTTAAAATCACTATGGAAACGGATAGAATGTTATTGCTAATTATTACACTTTTTTTTTTTTTCTATAAGCAAACTACCTAATTTGTCAATAATGAAATTATCACCAGGGTAGTTTTAGAACTAATAGATAATACCATTTGAGGAAGTTTAATTTCCTGTGTTATCTCCTTGAAGTAAAAAGCCAGATTCAACTTCTTTTTAAGAGTAATCTTTTCTCTTTGATATTCTTTGAGTTATCTTGCTGCCTATTCTTAAATATTATAGAGTTTCAAGGTTTTTGTTTTCTGAGATCGTCACTAGCCTACTTATTAGGTTCTAGGGATTTCAATTATTTAACCACACTGAGAACTCTGTTTTGAAAAAAAATGTTCATTATTTCTAATTGACAAAAAGACCAGATGAACAATTCTTTTAAAATTTACTAGTAATATATACTTATACGATTAAAAAAAATTGGCATCCATCAAGTTCAGCTTTTCTCACATCAGCTTCTGCTATTAAAGGGACTCTCCAGTGCCAGGAAAACAAACTGCTTTCCTGGCACTGCAGGTCCCCTCTCCCTCCCACCTCCCACCTCCCATCCCAAGTTGCTGAAGGGGTTAAAACCCCTAAGTGACTTACCTGTATCCAGCGCCGATGTCCCTTGGCGCTGGCTCAGGCTCCGCCTACGCTCCTCCCCCGCCGTTGCATGTGTGGCCGGCGGCGGGGGAGACCTAATGCGCATGCGCGGCATGCCGCACAAGTGCTTTAGATCTCCCCATAGGAAAGCATTGAATAATGCTTTCAATGCTTTCCTTTGGGGACATAGCGTGAGGATGTCCAGCGACATTATAGCACACTTTCTGTGATCTATGAACATAGAAGTGTCCTCTAGTGGCTGACTAGTAGACAGCCACTAGAGGAGGACTTAACTCTGCAAGGTAAATATTGCAGTTTATGAAAACTGCAATAATTACAATTGCAGGGTTAAGTGTAGTGGGAGTTGGCACCAAGGCCACTCCAATGGGAAGAAGTGGTCTTGGTTCCTGGAGTGTCCCTTTAATCAAAAAGAAGGCAAAGAACCCAGTTTGAAGCATTTTCCAGTAGTGCAACAAATTAGGTAAAAAAATACCTCCAGACCCCAGAATGACAGTCAGTTCTCTCCTTGGGTCATGTGTGGTCTCTCCACACATATCAAAAATGATATCCTTTTGTTTTTTAATGAATTCATCCAATCATTGTTTCAAAACTTGTACAGAATAACACGTCTTGCCATTAGCGAGATAGCTATGAAAATGTCACATCCTGTTCTGTTGTCTGGCCTTGGCTTCTGGTATCCAGTACTCTTTTTACAATTCTTGGTCAGTTTTTCTTGTTTTTCTGATTTTCTATTCTATGTCTACTTTTTTCTTTATTCTGGGTTTTCTGGGTTCATTCCTTTATTCCGTTCCTGGAATTCCCTGTCTCCTGGATTCCTTTAAATGTTTGTTTTATGTTGCCACATCAATTCCTTTGCCAATAATCCTTTTTTTGTTTCAGTCTGGTCCTGCAAGCAGTGGTCTCATTACCTCTGCTCCTTTCTTTGCAGGTAAGTACTGTGTGTGTTTTATTGTTTATTTAGTCATGCATATCTAGGCAGTTAGAACCCACTGTAATTTGAGTACTTTGGTGCAGTGGTGGGCTGCATACTTCCTGGCCATTTATGTATGTCTAAATCTCCAATGTTTTACATATAGTGCTTAGTTATGTCTCCTCTTGTTTTGCCTTGTTTTATTTTGTCTTCCCAGTTCATGTACAGACCTGTCCTGCCGTGTTCATGTTTCTCTCATGTCTGTGTACATGTTCTGGGTTCTACTTTTTGTCCTGCTCCAGTTCTGGGTTCTTCTAGTCTTGTCTTGTTTTCTTGTTAGGTACCTATTCTAGTCTGGCCTTGCTTCTGTACTAGATACATATCTGCTGTAGAGCCTCCCTATCCATATCCTGGGAGGACTGCATATTTTCAACTGCTCCTGGCTTCCACTTTAGCTGCTTCAGGGCCATGGTATGTGGCCGCACAAATGCCGGTGCTCAACACCAGGGGGCTTGTGGTTACCCTGCACCAGGCCCTGATAGTCCATTTCCACGCTGAGACTCCCAACATCATCAGGCACTCAAGGGTCCCGGTCTCCATACCGCCACCCGTGACAGAAAACATGCCATTTGAAAATAAATAAACCTTGGATTGTGATAATTTTATGAAATTTGAGATTTCTATTTCTCTAAACAATTTTTTACCCTGTGCATAACATGATTTGGTACAAAACTTGAAAGATTTGTCACGTGTTTTTTAAACCTTTCAATGTGTTGTTTTATTATTATTATTATTATTATTATTATTATACTATTATTATTATTTAAAAAGGTCCAACATACTTTGCAACATATTTGGGTGGAAAACAAGTAGAATTGAAGAATTTACAATAAAATCTTTATTTTTTTAGATGACACACTTAGGAGTGAAAAGGGTTTGTGAGGTTCAAGTTATTTCAATCATTTTATGAAGGAATGTTGAGTGGGGGATAGTTTAATGCAATGGGGAAGAGAGTTCCATAGGATCAGTGCAACCCTGATGAAGTCTAGAAAGTGAGAGTCAGAGGCGAAAGAACAGACTGAACACACAGGTCTCTAACAGAGTAGAGGGGGCTGGATGGTATATACCTGTATATTAGTTATAAAGTGATTCGTGAGGGGAGCAAAAGTAAAGACTGACAGAAGGTGGCATGTTAGGCATGAGAGAAGAAACAAATGAGTCTGGCTGTATATTTATTGTATATTGTAGCGGGTTCAGCTGGGAGTGTGTGAGACCAATGGGAAGCAGTTTGCAGTAGTTGAGACAGGAGAAAGTTGTGACATGGGCAAGTACCTTAGCCTCATCCAGTGTTTGGTAGTGGCAGATGTGACTTAGTTTTTTAAGGACTTGGTGGTTTATTGGATATGAGGATGTGTTGAGTTATGCATAGCTACTGTTAGCTACATACCATGTTTTGTAATGCAACTAGAGATGTGCTAAAACACCTGTTAGCCCTCTGTAGACTCCAAACACACACATATAACTACAGCTCTCACTGTTCCTCCTATCTGGTGTAAATTAATCTTTAAAGTGCTAAGAACACATATTAGCACTACATAAAATGTACATTCACTATATAAATACAGAATGTATTGTAAATTAACCTGCAAAGTGCTAAGTATACCTCTTAGGATTATATCAAATTTTAAAAAAAGGTCTGGATTCTCTTAGCCAGTGGCATACCTACCACGGTCGCAGGGGTCGCAAGGGTCGCAGGGGTCACAGGGGTCGCAGGGGTCGCAGGGGTCGTAGCTGCAACCGGGCCCTTCACTCCAGGGGGCCCGGCCACAGCTGTGATCACTGCGACCATGGGCCGGTCGAGTTAGTAGAGCAACTTCAGTTGTAAGGGCCTCAGGGCACCTGAGGGCCTCACCAGCCTGGGCTCCTTACAAGCACACAGACTCAGTCAAGGAGATGTTTTGATCTGCCTCCCGGGGTCTTTGCAGAGTTTGCGCAACAGGAATGGGAGGAAGCTGTCTGTCTTCACCTTCGTGCTAAGTCACGGTTTTCCGAGCTTGATTACACATGTTGCCAGGACTCGCAGAAAGAGCCTTCATCCAGCAGAGGTGAAGGCAGAGAGCCTCTGCAGCTCCACTGGACCACCAGGGAATATGATGCCCCCTCCCTGGATGCTGGTAGGACACATGGAGGGGGATATATTTTAAATACATTTTTTTTTTAACTTACATTACAAAATACATTAAAAAAAAAGATGTTCCCTTTTATGACCCCCACAGCCCCTGTCCTACCCAGCAAACACACTCACAGACACTGCATCCCTACACACACACACTGCATCCCTACACACACACACACACACACACACACATACACACACACACACTGCATCCCTACAAACACACAAACACATACTGTATCCCTATACACACACACACTGATTCTTTACACACACACACACACACAGCATCCCTACACACACTGTATCCCTACACACACACACACACAAACACACTGCATGCCTACACACACACTCACACACTACATTCCTACACATACACTGCATACCTACACACACACACACACACACGAAATGCATCCCTACTTACATACACACAATGCATCCTTACATACACACACAATGCATCCCAATACACATACACTCACAATGCATCCCTACATACACACACACAATGAATCCCTTACACACAGACACACACACAATGAATCCCTTACACACACAGAAACACACAACACATCATTTACACACACACAGACATAAACAGTCACAACTTACTGGGACGGAGGGAATGGCACATATGTGGGGGGGCCGGGATGGAGGCAATGACATAAATGGAGGGGTTGGGGGGAATGTGATGCATGGAGGGGCTGGTGGCGATGAGGCACATGGGGGGGCAAAGAGATGGTATGAGATGCATGGTGGGGCTGAAGGGAGATTGGATGCTTGGGGTGGGAGCCCAGTGCAATTTTTGCACCGGGCCGAGTGATTTCTAGTTACACCTCTGCTCTTAGCACAGTAAGAGTTATCATAGACTCCAATGGAGGAATTGCTATTCAATAAGCAGAGTAAACCAACTATGGCTGTGAGAATAATATGTTTGTCCCATTATTTAAAAGAACACTATAGGGTCAGGAAATTAAAATGTAGTTGTTCTGGTGGCTATAGTGTCCCTTTATAGTGTACCTTCCATCTACCTTAATGTAACCTGCAAAGCGCCGAAAATACCTGTTAGCTCTGAATAAATAAACCTACAAATGTTTTTAAATGAAGCAATGCTGCATGAGACAAGTTTGCAAAAAGCAAATCCCTCTGGGCTATATCGCCTGAAATGCTGACCTGCAAATGAGCCATTTCAACATGCGTCCCTTAACAATATGGTAATTTGGCCACCAAACACTATACAAAAATACACTTACCTTTTAGAGCTTCACTGTCTTCATAATTTAGCATGAATCTTGTGTCTGCAAAACTCTCTAATGGGAATTATTAAGTGAAGAAATGGAATATATTGACATTAAACTGCTAACATGTTCACTATTTGAAAATAAATAACTAAATAAGCCTTTTGACGCTTGTCTTGTGCTATGGAAGAAAAATGTATAGAATTATATTTCTTGGCTTTATATATACAAGCTTGATTGAGCAGGGTCCGTACTATTTTGCTTTTGTCTCCTTTGTTAAATTCCCCTTTTAATGTAAAGCGCTGATGAATAAGCTGGTGCTATAATAATACCAATGATAAAAATATAAATATATTCAAGGCAAAAAGTCAAAGAACTAGCACTCTCCCCGAAGCAAAAATGTTTACTCACAAAACAAACCTGGGTGCTTCCCAGTGCAAAAAAAAAAAAAAAGTTAATTAAGAAGCACATTTAGGATTTCCACAAAAGGTGTATTCACATAGTTACAGTAAAGATCAAGATTTCGACCCTCCTGGTTCTTTATAAAGATTCTTGGAGATCCAGACCCAGGAGGGTCGAAACATTGATTTATACTTTAACTTTGTGAATACACCTGTTGTAGAAATCCTGAGAGTGCTCCTTTCATCATAATTCTGCTTACGATTTTTACATAGCACTTTTTATTTTGTCTGCTTCTGGACTAGGATGAAATCTTATAGTTACAGTTTAATGATATTTTAATCCTGTGAACAAAAAAAAACAATTGTGATCTTGTAAGCTTGCTGCTTTGCAAAAATAAAGTTCTTTGTATTTTAATAATAATAATAATAAATAAATAAATACATATATGCACAATTCAGTAAATATACTTCAAAGAAAATATGCATATAATTCATTTTGCATGTTTTATTTTGGGGTATATGCAAAGGCATACCACGGTGGATGTGTTTGTTGGTACCTTCCCAAATTCTGTTCCACTCTTTCTGTGCACATCCTGACTCTTGTGTTTTCTTCTCCTAATACTCCTCTTTCCAACTTCTTTGTCTCTTAAAACATACCAATACTTGTTCTTGTGTGTCCCTTAACCATTGTATAACCTCTTAACCTTCTTACTGTATATTGCGCCCCTCATATACATACATACACAATCAGATGCATACATACGTAGGCATGTAATCATACATTTAGATACAAATGGCACACTGTCATAAATACATTAACACACATAGACAAACAAACATATAACCATTAACATACATAGACCCAGTCACACACCATCACAACAAACATACACAATTACACGCACACAGTCACATGCATACCAAGACACATAGTCACAAATAGTAACATAAAGGCATACAGCACATATGCAGTCACAAACACAGTCATACAGTTACACATACAGTCACTTACAGTACACATAGCCACATACAGTCAGACAATCACATGCACACAGTCACATATGGTCATTGTGGCAAAACCGACCTCGCCACGTGTCCTTGGAGGGGGCTGCTTGCCCGCCTCTTGCCTTTGGACTATGGCCCTGCAGGTTAAACTGTATATTTTCCCTGCAGAAAGGCTTATTCGTGTGATCTGAGTGCCATTCATATAATAATGTGCAGTCAGATCCAAGCTATCTGGGGATATGTAGAAATGTGTGTTTTATGTACTAAATGTGTCAGTATGTAATTTTATGTCTTTTACTGTCTTTTGTCTGCCATGTGGGTAATGGAGTTTGGCTCTGTCTTTGGAGATAATTAGATTCCTTCTCCAATTATCTCCAGGGCAGAAGGGAGGAAGCCAGGATGCATTGTGGGGATGTTTTACTTTTTCTGTTTGAGCCAGGGGGAACAAAAGATACTTTTACTAACTTTTGAACCCCTGGTCTGATTCATGCCATTTTTTAATATGTTGTTCCCCTGAATGGATTGATTGTGAATATGTGTTTTTATGCGAATGTGATGTATATTTTGGGAGTTATGAATGTTGTGTAAAAACTGTATTTTCCCTACCTATGATAATTGTATTTCCCCTACCTATGATAATTGTATTTCCCTGTGTGTACAGATAATTAGTTTACAGGTAGAGGGGAGGGCTATGTGTGGGATGTAACTATTGTGTGATTGGTTAATGTACGTTACTGTGTGTGTCCCTCCCCTTCATGGGAGCACCTAATAAAAAGGGCTGCAAGCTAGCAGCCAGTGAGTTCTATTTTTACCCTCAACTTGAGTCCTGTCTCTTATTGGGGGAATCTGCTACAAGGGATTGCTATGCTAGGCATATTCCCTTGCTATAATCACTGAGCTCTTGTATGAGCTTGTTCCTGCTTCGTTCTGAAGGGAGATAGCTGCAGCCTGCGGTGCTTATGGTGTCTGGTGGAGTGCTTGGAGTCCTCTGGAAGCGCTAGGAGCATCTTTCAACGGAGGTACCCAGTCGGGGTGCCAGGTGATCCGTTACAATTGGTGGCAAGCGGCGGGATGGCATCCTAGTGCGAGGAGAAGCAGCTCGGAGACACCGGTAACGTGTGGAGTTGTGCAGCGTCCTTATCTTCAGCAACATAATGGAACCAGCAGTGTCTACAGCAAGCATGGCGTATAGCTACTCCGTACTAGAGTTTGGCACGATGGTAGGGTTGCACCTGAAGTTTTACGGACCCAATCCAGAGGAGAAATACGTGCGGTTCGTGTGGGACATGGTGACCCGGAACCTACAACACAGGGCGTTGAGGGAAGGCCAGTGGGCACGTTGGGTGAAACTCCAGCCACAGGTAGAGTGGGACGAGGAAGAAACCGAGGTGGCCGGTGGAGATGGGACCGAGGTCTCTCTACCGGCCCTACAGGGATGCTGGGCACCCGGCCCAGATCCCCAGCGGCAGTATGTTTTACAGGGAGGGGAGACAGTCGGCCTCACTCCCCAGCGGCAGAATGTGTTATTGGAGGAAGAGACAACCGGTCTCCCTCCCCAACAGCAACCAGAGGTACCCGAGGTAGAGGACCTCATAGACTGGTCCTGGGAGGACCCCCTGCAGGCAGGTGGAGATGGGACCAAGATCTCTCCACCGGCCCTACAGGGATGCTGGGCAACCGGCCCAGATCCCCAACTAGAGCTGGAGTTACAGAAAGTGGAGAGCATCGACCTCCCCCCCCAGCAGCAGCCGGAGTACCAGGGGGAGGTAAGTGATATTTCTCCTCCCCAGCCAACTCCTTTGTTCCCTGACCCCCAGCAGAAGAGCTGGCAACTGGGCAGAGCGCCGCTGGCCTCTGTCCTCCCTTGTTTCCTTCCCCTGAGCCTGACTTTCTACAGGCTGCCCCAGCGGAAGGTGCCGTCCTTCCTCCCCAGCGGCAGTGCGTACCCCAGGGAGCTGATGGTGTCGTCCGTCCTCCCCAGCAGCAGTGTGTACCCCAGGGAGCTGAAGGTGTCGTCCTTCCTCCCCAGCGGCAGTGTGTCCTGCAGGGAGCAGAGACCGTCAGTCTCACACCCCAGCAGCAGGACAAAATAATGAAAGGGGAGACAGCTGGTCCGCCTCCCCACCAGCAGAGAGAGTGTCAGGGAGAGGAGCCTGTTAACCCCTCTCCCCAGCGGCAGTTGACAGTCCAGAGAGAGGAGCTTGTTACACCCTCTCTCCAGCGGCAGCCTAACCCACCAAGGGGAGATGTTGAGCCCCGCAACTGTGCAGATGGGACCGTAGTCTCTGCGCTTACAGCCCAAGGGGTAGAGACGGTCGGTCCTGTTCCCCAGCCCCAGAGCTGTGTACCCAGAGGGGAGACGGTCGGTCTCCCCCTCCCACAACCAGGCTCCAATCAGGCTACTTCGGTGGTAGCGCTGGCACCAGGGCAGAGTACCGCTGGTCTCTGCCCACTCAGCAACCCACCAAGGCAGTCTACCAGCTCCCCACACAGCCGTGGTGAGGCACCTGGACATGGACAAGTTGCTACTTTATCCAGGTGGAGTAAACATTTATTGTGGGTGGGCTGTACTGCTGTTTGTGCTTCGTGGGTGGGTTGCTGGACTAACCAGGGCACTGACCGGCAGGAGGTCAGATACCCTGTTAGTCTGGGGGGCAAAGGGGAGAAGTGTGGCAAAACCGACCTCGCCACGTGTCCTTGGAGGGGGCTGCTTGCCCGCCTCTTGCCTTTGGACTATGGCCCTGCAGGTTAAACTGTTTATTTTCCCTGCAGAAAGGCTTATTCGTGTGATCTGAGTGCCATTCATATAATAATGTGCAGTCAGATCCAAGCTATCTGGGGATATGTAGAAATGTGTGTTTTATGTACTAAATGTGTCAGTATGTAATTTTATGTCTTTTACTGTCTTTTTGTCTGCCATGTGGGTAATGGAGTTTGGCTCTGTCTTTGGAGATAATTAGATTCCTTCTCCAATTATCTCCAGGGCAGAAGGGAGGAAGCCAGGATGCATTGTGGGGATGTTTTACTTTTACTGTTTGAGCCAGGGGGAACAAAAGATACTTTTACTAACTTTTGAACCCCTGGTCTGATTCATGCCATTTTTTAATATGTTGTTCCCCTGAATGGATTGATTGTGAATATGTATTTTTATGCAAATGTGATGTATATTTTGGGAGTTATGAATGTTGTGTAAAAACTGTATTTTCCCTACCTATGATAATTGTATTTCCCTGTGTGTACAGATAATTAGTTTACAGGTAGAGGGGAGGGCTATGTGTGGGATGTAACTATTGTGTGATTGGTTAATGTACGTTACTGTGTGTGTCCCTCCCCTTCATGGGAGCACCTAATAAAAAGGGCTGCAAGCTAGCAGCCAGAGAGTTCTATTTTTACCCTCAACTTGAGTCCTGTCTCTTATTGGGGGAATCTGCTACAAGGGATTGCTATGCTAGGCATATTCCCTTGCTATAATCACTGAGCTCTTGTAAGAGCTTGTTCCTGCTTCGTTCTGAAGGGAGATAGCTGCAGCCTGCGGTGCTTATGGTGTCTGGTGGAGTGCTTGGAGTCCTCTGGAAGCGCTAGGAGCATCTTTCAACGGAGGTACCCAGTCGGGGTGCCAGGTGATCCGTTACAGTCATATATAGTCACATGCAGTCATAAAAACCCACATACACAGCTAATTATACACAGTCACACAAAGCCAGTCAAACAGTCACATAGAGTCAGACAGTCGTCCACAGTCATATATAGTCACACACAATTACATACACACAGTAGGGCCACAGTCACTTACAGTCATATATACACAGTGACACACAGTCACCCACAGTCACATCCAGTCACATACACACAGTCATTAAATATTCCTCACAGGGATATTTTGTCAGGATTACTGTTTGATCCAGCACGTAAAACTGTACAGCACGGATGACAAATAAGTAACGTATTACCGGTCCTTAGAATGGCCGGATTTAACGTACAAAGAATAGTCAAAAATACTAGCCGAGGTCAGGGAACACAGAAAGGGACACAGCGATGAGGAAAGCCAGGAGTCAGGATACCAGAATATAGAGAAGTCAATAAACAAAGCCAAAGTCAAAAACCAGGTAGAAAACTATAAACAGGAACGCGCTCTCGGACAACCACAAGGGAAACCACGACAGGGCACTGAGCAGGCTGAGAACTGGGCCTAAATACCCCTCCTTTAGTTCTGATAGGCTGTAACCGGCCTTTGACCCCAAAGTCAGTTACCAGGTTTCATTTGCATAATTGCTGCTCAGCATTAACCCTTCTGTGGATTAGGTTGCTGCTCGGCACAACTTTTCCTGTGTGGACAGTAAATGTCATTAACCACTTTTCTATAAGCGGATGAATACATGAGACCAGGTTTCATTTGTACAATTACTACTCAGCATTAAACCTTCTGTGGATTAGGTTGCTGCTCGGCACAACTTTTCCTGTGTGGACAGTAAATGTCATTAACCACATTTCTATAAGCGGATGAATACGTGACATATTTATCCCTATATGGTCAATGGGGTAGAGGAGAAGGGGTTGAAGTTACAATCCTTGGTCCATGGTGTCTAGAGATTGTGAAACAGGGATTTCTTCCTGTTGATTTCTAAAATGGAAAAGAAAAGTAACTTTTATTACATATTTTTTTTTTATTTTAACAGCACAGCTGTCTGGACTGAGACTGAGTGAGGTCTGAGTGGTATGAGAAAAAAGTAATAGGATGACGGAGTGGCAGAAAAGATAGAAGAGATTTGGACAGGAGATGGGTTTCAGACAAACATGTAGAAAGTGTGGCAAACATGAAGACAGAAAGACAGATGGAGAAAGAAAATCTGCTTCACTCAAATTAACAGGCACATGGGGGAAAGTAATGTCAGGGGACATGGTGGTTAGCCAAGGTGCCATGCACTTTCGAAGCCAGAGATGACACAAGCTTGGCCAAATGGCTCACAATACAAAACTATTAGGTAGGAGAGTAAGAGAAGGTCTAATTATGCTCACAATGAAAACATCACTGTGCGTTACTTGTTTAATACAAGGATAGCCAAAAAAACAGCTATAAGCAGCTAGCTTGGCAGAATGTCGAAGATGTAGTCAACAATGGGATAGTCACTGAGAGAACTGTCAAATGCCCCTTGAAATTACAGAATGTAGAGAGAGAACAGTGAATAGCAAGATGGGTCAAATCAGCCTGCACATCAAATCCCCATGAAGAAGAACATCAACAGAGGAAATATTTACCCCCTGGTGATGGATGATGAGAAATGTCTAAAACATTGCCCAGTGCCACATGTTTTTTTTTTAAATTCTTTATTTTTCACCGTGCCATGTAGACCAATATATTGCATTGTACAATGAAAAGACAAATATCTATAGCAAAACGAGCAGATTGTACATTATAATAAGCATTCACCATTTTTTTTCTGTGAAAGAACGGTACAATTCATGTAACAAGAAACTACAGTACTTGACAATAGTTACTGATAACGCGGGCAGCAAGCGGTCTGAGGTCCCTAGGGACGAATAGGGGGGATGGGGACGGTCCGCTGTGTGCCCCAGTTATAGACAAATGCTGGTATCGTAAATGAATATGGAGTTCGCCATGGGTGACATGTTAGACTTTCCATATTGGCAGTTTGTGTCTACTAATCTTAAGGATTAACAGCTCTGCTGTCTTAAGGCTGTAAGCCTCTAAGTGATCACTTATGGAGGCGAGGGGATGGTGGTTATAATGGCAACTCAAGTGAGTATGGGTTGTATGATATTGCGGGTAAGGGGAAGCCGAAGGAACATCCTAAGCATCCTGGCATATTAAATTAAAAAGTAAAACACAACATAAACATATGAAGTATGAGCCATCTGCAGTTCCATCCAGGGAATTAAGCAAGGAAAGGCAGACTGTAAGGGATCTCAGGTGGTAGCCATGGCATAGGTATTTGGCTCAGGCTCTCGGAGGACAAACGGGGTGATGGTCGACAAGTCCCATCTATGTGACAACACCAGGGTCCCCTGCTGTCTAAGCTGTATGGAGTCTCTTGGAAGGCCCAAATTCTCAAGGACAGACATGTGTTGAATTTTGAGGAAGAACTGCCTTGAGTGACCAGCAGGATTCGGGGTGAGCGCCAGTTATAATTTATATTCCTCTCTCATAACAGGAAGGTGAATGGTATGAATGTTCTCCTACAGGCCAGTGTGCATCCTGAGATGTCCGCATAGAAAGTAAGTGTCATGCCCTCAAAGGCGTATTGGGGGGTCCCCTTCAGAGCGGTTTGTACTGTGGACTTGTCTTTGCCATGTTGAAAGCGTATTACCACATCTTTTGATGCGGTGCTTGGGGCTTTTTTAGGTTTGGGGATGCGGAATATTCCGTCTAGCGTGACCGACTTTGCCAGCTTTGGAGAGAGCAGAGCCACCAAGAGGTATCTCACCAGATGCGGTAGCACTTCTGTTGGCAGCTCATCCGGGATTCCCCTTATTTTTAGCACTGTGTGCTGCAGGGCAGCTATCCTCTGAGATTAGCTATTCGTTGTTGTCTCTAGAGTGCCCAGTCTGCTTACCAGACCGGAGAAATCAACACGGAGGGAGGCCACATCTGTGTGGATTTTCCTTTGCATATCCGAAAGCAGCTCCTTCAGGGCTGCCATCATAACCGGCTGAGCTCTTGGCTCTGTGGAGCCGGAGTGTTTGGTGCTTTAGCAGGTTTGCAAGCAGCCAGGTTGTACAGGAGTTCTACTGATAAAGGTTGTTAGCAATCGTGGGCCCGGACATTCCATGTGCATGTCACTACTTTTCATGCCTGTCCTCAACTTTTTTGTCTTGTGTCCCATATCGATCTGGCCAGCGCTATCGCTTGGTTCAGTGCCGCAATATGCCGATAGATTAGTTCGAAATCACATTTGTAGCAGGCCCAATGCCGCTTTTTGATGAAATGTAGGGCCAAAATATAATATAGCAACCACATAATTTCGAAAATATTTTTATGAAAATCTCAATTGTGATATCATCTTAAAACTTGTTTTAAAATTGAGTGCATCATTCTGTATTTATTTTTTCTCTTGTGGCTATGCATTTTCAGAATGGCATAATAATATGACACATCACCATCCAGGCTAATGGTGTTTTTTGTTTTGTTTTTTTTGAAGACCCCAGGAACAAATGTAAAATTTAAATTAATAAAAAACTATGTATATTTGAAAGACAAGCATTATCTCACTTATAGTTGATTTGGTGTTGATTAAAAAGCCTAAAAGAAAATCACTTAAGACAAAATTATCCACAAGTAGTGATGTCCCGAACGGTTCGCCGCGGACTCATCATTGAGTAAACTTTGACCCTGTACCTCACAGCCATCAGACACATTCCAGCCAATCAGCAGCAGACCCTCCCTCCCAGACCCTCCCACCTCCTGGACATCATCCATTTTGAAGCTGCATTCTTAGTGAGCTGTCCAGGAGGTGGGAGGGTCTGGGAGGGAGGGTTTTCTGCTGATTGGCTGGAATGTGTCTGCTGACTGTGAGGTACAGGGTCAAAGTTTACTCAATGATGAGTCTGTGGCGAACCGTTCACGAACCGTTTGGGAACCGTTCGGCGAACCGTTCAGGACATCACTATCCACAAGATATTCTCTGTGTATTTATTTTTTTGTGGCAACAGAAATGCAAGAATATACCTATGAATCAGGTTTCTTTGCTCTGCTGGTGATTCATGTAAGGGAAAAATTACTAAAAAGAAAAATATTCTTTTGTAGCTTCTGATATCATGTCGGATAGATAACATTAATATCTAAAAAAAAATCCACTTCAAATTATTTTCTTCTTTTTTCCTGGAGTGATATATTACAGAAATTGTTGTCAACTGAGATTAGAAACTATAACTCGCCAGTCTTCTCCAAAAAAAGTTTTCAAAAATCAGAATGTTATATGGAACTGTATTGTTTTTTTGTCTTTATATTGTAAAAAATACACAAACAAGGAATTTAGTAAACATTTACTCTAAGGATACACTCCTGACAAACACAAACTTTCTGGGTAAAAGATAACTTTGATTTTTAAAATGAAATGCAATTTAATATATACAGGCTCCAAGACATTCCATGTTCAGATAACAATTTCATATATCTTCTCTCTTTGATGCCACTGGCTTCACCCTGCAATTTTGCCTAACTTCCCTTCCCAATGGCATCACATGGAGGACATCTTTATTTAATTAATCACGGTGTAAAATAGGTAGCTATAAACATTTAACTCAACTTGCTCCCTTCCAGCAATTTATAATGAATTAATTAAGTCTTTATTATGTATTGTAGAGCTCTGTTTGCTTTAAGGCAACCAAACATTTCTAGATGACTAACTCTAATCAAAGAACTGGACTTAAATAGACATTTTGAGTACCATAGTGATCTATGCTGATTGCACAGTGCATAGAGTTTCCTGGTCCCTGTATCCATGCACAAAGTGACGTATCTGGAAAAGTAATAGCTCACTGATGTAGTTATGGTGCCAGGACTACTCTAATTCTCTCCATCGTAAGTAGTCAGAACGTTGTTTAATGTCTTGCCTATTTACCTGGTAGGGATGTGCATGGGCAAAAAATTTGGTTTGGAAATTTGAGTAAGTAAAAAAATTTAACGAACAATTATCAAGATAGAATCTTAACAATAAATGGGTGCTTGATAGTATATACATGCAATAATTGCTTACCCCTTATTGAATTAAGTATGGAGATTCTGGTGTACTTGAATCCATAAAAAGGGGATAAAAACACAGAAAAAAAAGCTAGTGCAGATGGTACTGATATACAAATTAAGTGGTAAATAAATAAGAGAGAAAACTCACAATTTTTAGAGCCTGAGAATTAATGCTCTATACAAGCGCGGTGGTGCTCATATAGGTGGCATTCCACCTACTTCTCATGGAATCATCTCTCAGGATAAAGCAGACAAAACAGGAAAAGTAGTACATTGAAACAGCAAAAAAGTGTCAAATGTATATAACAAATGGACTCTCACTGTCTTAAGAGTCTATTAATGCCTTGGCTCTAAGGTGGGATCACTTAGTATTAATAATTAGGGGTGACACTCCCCTATCTGGAACCTGGAATCTGGGCTAGAGTGCTAAAAGACTAGTAGAGTGCTAAAAGACTAGTATTTATTTAACAAATAAGAAAATAAAATAACAAGCACTTAACAATCTCTCACAAAAATGCTACACATCCCCCTGGAAGGCTAATTGTGTCAGGCATAAACTTGATACCTAGTAAAGTATCTAAGCATATAGATTAAGCGCTCCAACCCATTGTACAAATCAACAAGAGCTTAACAAAACTAATTGCACATGTCTACTTTATATATCATATATAATAATTGGCCAAGGATGTTTGTCTGTTGCAGTCATGCGCAGTAGAGACTGCATGAGACTGCATGGGACAAAGTACTTACTGTGCTCTTGCAGCACAGCTCCCTCGCACGTCCTTTCAGCGTCTGCTGTGACGTGTACAGAATATAACGTCATTGCACAAAAGGAATCAGCTTATTGGTCAAGATTCATGTCAGCATTCATGGAATTTTCCCTCCCTCTCTCTCTTGTTTTTCCACTTTCAGAAATTCGAATCACTTTGGCACTTCTGAACTTCGGAACTTCAGCGCTTCGGGACTTCTGCGCTTGAAATTCATACAAATGTACATTCAGAACGAAACAAATCCCACATATCTATTACCTGGGATCTGCCAGGTGTCACTCTCCCTGTACACTACTAATGCCACAGAACCATAGGATCCTAAGCAGGAACTTTGTGGCAAAACTAGCCACTTAAGACTGTATTTCCATTAATGTGATGTTGTAGCTTTAAGGCTATCTGAACTGAGTATATTCACTTGTCTGTATTTGATGCAAACGAGAGCATTCATATGCTGGTGGCATGACAGCCACCAGCATTCATACAGTAGTTTCATGAACAGTGAATTTCAACACTGTTCGTGAAACGAACAAACTATCGAATGGGAGACCATACACAAGAGGTCGTGTGGCTCCCATTAAGTATCGCAACATTGTATCTTTCGGTAGTTAATGGATGTTCACGGTGGCCGCCGTTCGGATACCGACCACGCGGCGGTCGGCCATATTGGATCCTTTGTTAGCCCATCGATATTTTGTCGTTGAGTGCCTGGAACTAAAATCGGCTACTCGACGGCACGAATACCGCTGGACTTCCAGGCCGTTCGGGAGCACCGGTCTTTCGGTATTTTATCCCTGCTGGTCTATTCGTGCCTTTGTTGAAAAATGTATGTTTAAGTGTATAATAGCATGAATAATGTTAAAGTTATATATTTTTATGGAAAAAGCCAGTTCTGATGCACGGAGGGATAATCCACTTAACTGGATATTTTAGTGGGAGTATCCCTCTCGTACAGCAGTGCATGGTGGGAGAAATGTCTTGGTTGTCAAGTTCCCCATGTAGTCCCCTACTGTACAATCCCTGTAAAGTCAGTAGGTAAACCCCTTGCATGAGGAACCACATACTGTAACTTGTGATTAAAACCTCAGTTGACTCCCAGCCTATGTGTCGTCTAGTTCTTGGGAAGGAAGGATTTATTTAACGCTACCGGGATTATTGTACGCTGTACTTGTTATACCTGGATTATTATATGCTGTTCCGGTCTACCAGCGGAAATACTGTGGATTATACTACCTCTCCGCTACAAACTTAAACTGCTCTTGTGGCACCAAGACACTCCCAGCACCATAATCACTACAGCAAGCTGTAGAGGCTAGGGTGCTTGGAGTGTTTTCTAAAATTACCATGTGTTTTTGTTAAGATTTTGCAGTTAGGAAAGCTTAAGAGCAAAAAAGAAGTAGATTGGGGTACAGCAGTATGCAGGATACAGCAATCATATTTGTCTGATATTGTGATTCATTTAATTTCAAGTTCCACCAGGCCACACACGTTTTGATGTCAGTGGGGATGGGGGATTTATATAAGACGTGTGTAATTTATTACATTTACTGCCTTTGAGACATGCAAGGTTTTATACAGTTTATACCACACTCCCCTGGGTTTTTATATTCTGAATATGGTGGTGCTAGAATTCCATTTATTTCAAAAGAATTATTAGGTAGATGGTGGTACTTGGACTCCATTAATTTGGATAGAAAAAGCACAGAGGGGTACTATATTCTCTGCAGAAGCAATTACACGTCAGCCTACTTAGCTGACTGGAGGAGCCTTGGGATCTATTCTGCAGATTTTTTTTTCACTTTCATATATGTGTATTGATTATATGTAATAAAGTGTGAGATTGATATTTCTACCTGTGTTGTTTTGCCCATTTTCTAGTTTTCTTTTTCAAAATGTTGCTTATATAATATATAATATATAATAATAAATATTATAAAATTTTGACTTTTGTTCATTTTGAGATATATATATATATATCTTTTATCATTTTTGTATTTATTTATTTTTCAACTAACATAAACAAAAAAAATCTGCAATTATTAGCTATCATTCAACAGCTAAACTGCAGAAGTATAAATAATTCAGGAGAAATTCACTGGTTATGTAGTAGTGGAAGCAAAACGCTGAATAAAAGAAAGCTTAAAATGATGGTTATACTTATATAAAACTGGCCAACTAAATGTAAATGTACCCCCCACAACTATCAGTATGCCAATATCTTTAAGAGCTAGATAGTATGAAAGTACATACAAATTGCCTCCTTAAGTTTTTTATTTTTTTATTAAAATTTAGTTAGTATCCTCGCTTCATTATGTCAGACTCATGGACGTGTAGGGGATTATATATAAAATGTTGTTTTTGCTTTTATGTGTGTTGTATATCTACCAACACCTTCACCCTCAATTGCTAGGTGAGTAATACATGTAATTAAAGGGACACTGTAGTCACCAGAACAACTACAGCTTATTGTATTTGTTCTGGTGAGTAGACTCATACCATTCAGGCTTTTTACAGTAAACACGTTTCAGAGAAAATGCAGTGTTTAAATTACAGCCTAGTGATAACTCCACTGGCAACGCCTCAGATGGCTGCTAGAGGTGCTTCCTGGGGCAGTGCTGCACAGTGTGACTGCCATTCAGTGTCTTCACTCGCGGCATGGATACATTGAACTTTCCTCATAGAGATACATTGATTCTGCTAAACTGAATGATATTCCTCTGTTACCCAAACCATATTGCATACCCTACTTATACAAGGAGTAAAAATATTTCTAAATATTCTCACTGGCCTTACACATTCCCAGCTTGACCCGCTACAATCTATAATGAATGTTGCAGTGAGAGACTCATCTTAGTGTGCGCTCACATTTACCACACCGGCCCCTCTGTCAGTCCTTACATTGGCTTCACATAATCTGTAGGGCTCAATTTAAACATCTCGAAATTGCTTGCAAAATCTCTACATAACTCCCATCCTCACTGACACAAGTCAGTCCCATCCAGGCCACTACATTCTGCTGAAGACTTGTATCTATGTTTGTACTCGCACCTTTGACACCTATCTTCAAAAGGATGCACTGTTCCTATGGAACTCCTTCTCTGATCCGTTAGACTCTTACCAAATCTCTGTTCCTTAAAAAAAAACATTGAAAACTCACTTCTTCAGGAGGCGTATCCATTAAACTGTTTACTGCTTTCCCTCCCCACACCATGGTAACTCCACTTTGCTTCCTCTTCTGCTACTGTATCATCATATATATATATATATATATATATATATATATATATATATATATAAACTTCTAGCAGCCTACTTTTCCTATACATGAATTATGTCCTTCCCTTATCTTTTATGTCACTTTATCCAACTTCCCCTAGAATGCAAGCTTGTTTGAAGAGGTACCTCCATACCTTCTGCTCCTGTACGTCTATCCTGTCTTGTTGGAACTACTTGTCTGCTAGTCCACATATTGTACAGGACTGCAGATTTTTTTGTGCTTTATAAATAATAATAATAAAAAATATAAATTAACAAAACATTCATATTTCTTCTTATTGCCAGTAATTGCATGTCAACTCACATATCTGAGATGTTGGACTGTCTTACATCAAATAGGCTTAAATTATTATTATTATTATTATTATTATTATTATTATTATTATTATTATTATTTATCCTGTTTTATGAGATTATATTTCAGAAAAATGGCATTTCAATTGCCGAAAGCACTTATAGCACTCAAGTGTTTCTTTTCCTTGGTCCCGTGGAGGTGATTGTAAGTCGTGCTTTATGTGTGCACGTGCCTCTTCAGATAGACATTTTATCTGACAGAGAAGAAGCGTGGGTTAATACAGAGACAGAGAATGTGAAATAGAGAATATTAATGGTGAAATTATTTAAACTATGTTTTGTGATGATGAGTATAAACGCTTTACGCTGTCAGCTAATTTGCATCCCATTATACTTTGTTTCTTTATGTACCATGAGTATATATTTTTTTCTCCCTGACTAATTACTCTATCCTACGTACATGCGGTACATATGATTGAGTTGTCAGATTTAAGACTACATCCAATACAAAAGGTGCATATGCTAGATGGGCATGAATCTTTCCTTGCACAGTCCAATTTGTGCAATATACCTGTTTCATCAAAGCACAAAAGTTGCATTAAGAAAATATTGTGTTATTAAGCAACTTGTTTTAAAGTAGCAGATATAAAGATCACACAATGTTACTAATGCACCCTCCAAAATTATGTTGGAATAACAAAATATTGTATTATGTATTTTCATACTTTTTTGTTCTTTTGGCATATGTATTTTTTATAATGAAACTACAGCTTATTTTGGGTTCAGATACAAAACACGCATTGGAATGCATAATCTTTGGTCTTTTTAATAAGGCATTTTATAGAACAAAGAGAAGGAAACTCACTTTGAGCAGCAAATTGTCAAGGACTGTTGCGTTAACTCGCAAACAATAAAGCAAAAACGCTATACATGAATGAATACGTTTAACTGGGCCTTAGAATTGCCTGATATAATGTAATAAGTGTACAGAAGAAATAAAGAATAGTGACACAACGCCAATTATTTACTTATTTTTGACTATTGAATTTATTGCTCTTTGCAACAGGTAGCCTTCTGGAAGACAAACATTTCATTATATTTTTGCATACCCTGTTATTTTTGATTTGTGTATTTTTATATTTAGTGATTATTATTTTATTTTATTATTTTCAATGGATATATTTCCATGTCTTTGTAACTGCAGCCTGTGCTAATCATACTTTTCATATCCCTGGCACATTGCTTATTTTATAACCTTTGTCTTGTCCATTATGTTAAAAGTTAGTTTAGCCAGCTCAGGCCCATAAATCTTTCTTGTTATTTGTGTAATAGTTTTATTTCCTTATATGAATACCTCTGTCTTATCTCTATAATTTTCAATCTTTCCCTTTGTTTCCCTTAAATGACCTTAAATCAAATGTCCATAGATGCATCTCCCCCATCCCTTAACCCACCTGACGCTAATATATATATCTCTCCCACAGCCTGATTTTAAAACTTACCCAACAGGTAGCCTTCTGGAATACTGCTTCCCCTCCCACCCTAATCCTCACCCACCCACCCCATGCTTATTTCCTAATTCATAAATAGTCTCCCACACAACTTTCATTCTCCAGAAATGACAGGTGCAAACACTGATCAGCACACCCTTCCAATCTCCTATTATAGAATACATACCTTCTCTCCCTACTAATAGCTATATATCACACACCAATGTTATATACTTTGATTTCATTTTCATCTACACACCTCATACCACTAACATGAATCCAAATATAACCATACTGTTATTCTTAATAACCCTTTTTCTTAAAAAAAATAAAAAAATAATAATAATTCTTAATAACCCTCACTCAATTTTGTTCACATCACTACCGCCATAAGCACACACCTCAAACTGGCAAACAAATTATCATACACCATTGCCTGCTCTGTTGCTGTAACTTATCTGCTGAGTGCTGGTAGGGAGTTATAAAAAAATAGCCCTCCTACCGCCACATCACAAAATTATGAAGTATCCCATTCACTATATGGCCAAACTAAAATGATGTCCAAATGCCTATTCCTTATGTTAATTGCCCTTACAAATGATGTGGAGTCTAACCCTGGTCACCCAGCTAAATCTAGTCCTAATCTCCCAACTCAAAAAGGCCTGTTCTTTGTGCACTTCAACATCTGTAGCTTACTTCCTAAACTGGAGGCACTATAAGCCTAGTGTTCCCATTACAAACCAAAAATCCTTGTGCTCTTATAGAATGTGCTCTTATAGAATGTCGATCCCATACAGATAAAACAAACTACAAGGACCAAGAAAAAAAAAATTCATAGTACATTGAAATCCGTAATGTTTGGTATTTAACCACTTAGGCTACAATTGCAAAAAAAAAATCATGGCTAATGACTAAAATACCAGACTCCACCATTGCAATACAGGGTTATTCATTTTTTAGAAATGACAGAGCAAAGAGAGGAGGAGGCATTGTTATTTATGTTGACAAGTCCATAAAATGCACTCCTTAAAAAAACAAAAACTATAACTCCCCTTCTGCCTTTGATTTCCTTTCTGGCACAATTGAGATCCCTTTCACTAAAACTATCATTGTTGCTGGAATCTACCGTCCATCTAGCTCTCCGGTGCACTCCCTTTCTGACATAGCCCAACTACTCAGTGAAACTGTAGCTCAAAACCAAAAAAGTGAACTGTTGGTTTTGGAGATTTTAATATTGATTGGCTGAATCCTAAAAATAATAAATCGTGTAGGCTGTTTAAGACTTTGCAGATAACACAATTAATTTTCTCCCCAACTCACATTTATATTAAAAGCCAGAACCATACCTTGTTCGATTGGATTCTCTCCAGTTATCCTGACGGAATCCAGGAAGTGGGCGTTCTCACTAGCAGCTTCAGTGACCACTGTCTAGTGTACTGCATACTCAAATTAAAGGCCACTAAATCCCCTCCCAATTTTTATAATCACCAGGTCTTTAAAAAAAAAAACTAAATCTTGAATCCTTTTTAAATGATCTCAAGAACCTGCCATGGCACAGATTAGGTCTAATACCAGATCTAGACTCTGCAATTGCACTATTTCAGTCCAAGCTCTTGCTTGTTTGGAATTTGCATGCCCCTCTACGTACAGTGCGACTAAAAGGGACACTCCTGCCCTAGGTTACAGCTGACCTCATTCAAATGTACCAGTTTAGAGATTCACTGTGGTCAAAGATCAAGCGTACTGGCTCCTTGAACGATCACTGTACTAACAGACATTGACAAAATGCATGCACAAAACAAACAAAAATGGTAAAGGCCGGATATTTCAGTGAAAATTTGAACAGCAACCTGTCAAACCCAAGAAACTTCTTCCAAAATCCTAAATAGCATACAAACCCCCACAATACACTCCCAACCCTCCACTGTCAAAACGGACAACCAAACCTTGCAACACTCCCTAGATGTAGCAAATGCCTTTAATAATTATGTTGTTGGATGTGCTACCACCCTGGTTGCAAAGATAACAAATGATACTCATTTTCAGACCGCAAATAAAGATCAGGCCCTGCCAAATCTTCAAAATCCTCATTTAGAGAAATTCAATTTTAGACCTGTGCCTGTTAGTGTCATTAATAAGCATCTTAATAACTGAAAAATGAAAAACCAATGTGGACCAGATCAAATCCCAGCAATGTTGCTGAAGCTCAATGTGCCAGCAATTGCTAAACTAGTCACTACCCTTATCAATGCATTCCTGGTGTCAGGATACATACCCAAATTTTGGAAGACTGCAAAAGTTGTACCTATCCATAAAAGTGGTGACAGATACTTTGGTATCTAACTATTGTCCGATATCATTGCTCGCTGTGTCAAAAATCTTGGGAAAATGCGTCCACGCCCAACTATATGAATATTATCAGTTATCAAATTATCTGACCCTGATTAATCAGGCATTCGTTCAAATCACTCAACTTTGACTGCCCTCTTAAAAGTTTGCAATGACATCCAAATTGTCATGGAACAAGGAGACTTAACTGGAACTATTTTCCTTGACTTTGCCAAGGCCTTTCACACAGTAAACTATGGCATTATTTTGCAAAAACTTAAAAACTCAGGTATTGGTGACCGTCCACTAACCTGGTTTTGATCGTATGTTTCAGACCGATTGCAATATGTGGCCATTTCTGATAGCGCTCTCCTCCTTCTTCCAGTCACGTCTGATATTCCTCAAGGCCCCCTGCTATTCACATTATTTATAAATGATCTGCCTAATGTCTGCAAATCCTTAACTGTACACATGTATGCAGACGACACAGTAATCTACGCTAGTAAACCCAAGCTACCGCAGCTTGAGGCTGTGCTCCAAAACCAATTCACAGAGGTAGAAAAGTGGATAGCAGATAACAAACCCTTCCTAAACACTGACAAAACCGTTACAATGATCTTTGGAACTGTACCTAATCTACAAAATTAACAATTGTGTATCAGAACAAATTCAAAAAGCACACTAACAGCAGTCTGCTATTTTAAATATCTAGGTATGTTGCTAGACCCCAATCTATCATTTGGCCTTCACATTGAAACAATCTCTTCAAAACTTTGCCCAAAACTAGGTGCCCTGTACAGAAACAAATCCTGCCTAAGCCCTACAGTAAGGAAACAGATGCTAATGCCGGTCATTGATTATGGGGATGTAGTGTATGCACCTGCACCGCAAAAACCCACCTTAATAAACGTAATACATTATATAATTTTTTCTGCCACTTTGTACTAGAATATAATTATTTCACCCACCACTGTGACATGTTAAAAGAGCTAAACTGGCTGTCGTTGGAATCCCGACACACTCTTCATCTTTCCAGCCTTGTAAATAAGAGCATTTCTTGTAAGCTCCCACCCTACCTGAGTAGAAAGCTCTCCCCGGCTGTTCCCACCTCCTATAACCTCTGATCCAGTACTAGCACGATATTTAGAATACCACAATACAAAAATAAAGTGGCTCAATCCTCCTTTATCTACAGAGCATCGCAATTATGGAATAACCTCAGGGATACAGTCAAATCTTCATTCAATCTAAAATCTTTTAAGAGATCTATGGCAATATACCTCAGCACAGAATGCACCTGTCATGTATTAAATTTATATATGTGTGTGTGTGTGTGTGTGTGTGTGTGTGTGTGTGTGTGTATATATAGATATATATATATATATATATATACACACACACACACACACACACATATATATATATATTATATATATATATATATATATATATATATATATATATATATATATATATACATACATAGTTTTGTATATTGTATTTTTGTAATATTGTATCCTATTGTAACAATGCAATGTTTTGTGGACACAGACCCAGGACATACTTGAAAACGAGGGAAATCTCAATGTATCCATCCTGGTAAAATATTTTATAAATAAATACATTTAAGAATATGATTATCTATTGAATCACATTTGCATTGAAATGTGAAAAATACCCAGGACCAAAGTCCATCAAGTAGATGTTTGTAAATAGAGCTGGGCCATTTGCAATCCAATAAAACATGCTATTTTGTCATATTCATATATTTCACCATTGAATAAACCATTGAAACGTGTGTTAACCATCTTTCATATCATGTCCATTTTATATTAAAATCATATTAACGATTTAGCAGATTACATCATAATTCAGTTTAAACAATGCAAAGCCATGGTAAGCATAACTAATGGAGAGCAAATATAGAGACTTTGTTTAATTTCTACTCTTCTATGTATGCTTTCTCTATGCCATGAATCTAAAATTCGGGCACCCTCAAATGTTACTAAACTAAAATTTCCATGATTCTCCTGTCAACTACTGTTCTTAAAGAATTATGGGAGTTGTAGATCATCAACATCTGGGGTGGTGGTTACATTAGATCGCCTTGCTCTATGCTGACTGGCAGGTGTAAAGGACAGAGCTTATAATAATGTCAGGGAGCTAAGATGGAGGCACACTGGGGCTGTGAAAAGAGGCGTTGATGGGTACTTTTAATTTTCAATCTCACAAATTCTTTTTTATTTACTATGGAGAAAAGTAATATTAAAAATCCTGAGAAGTGACAATGCCACTTTCATTAATAAAACATAACATATGAAATCAAGAAAACACAATTTATGACGAGTAATATGCTCATTAGTCAACGCTTTGTGTCTAGTGAAAACGCACAATGCAATATATACATATCAGGATGCTCATTTTTTTTATTGGTAAAAGATCAGCATGCAGTAAACAACTCCCCGATTCATACTGGTTAGAATATCTTATAGAATGTCGATCCCATACAGATAAAACAAACTACAAGGACCAAGAAAAAAAAAAATTCATAGTACATTGAAATCCGTAATGTTTGGTATTTAACCACTTAGGCTACAATTGCAAAAAAAATTAACTACAAAGGCAAACAAGTTGAAATACATATCCAGCCACATGCAAAGCAATTACTTATGCATTTTGTATGCAGATAAATACTTATTCATAGGAAATATTTATCACATGAAACGTTGCAAAATATGGAGAATAATATAAATCCCAATCATTAGCAAATTAGTAGGTTAACCCTATGGATTTAAACAAACTGAAGGCAAAATTCTTCATGATACTACAAAGCATAGATAACCACAATGAATCCATATGACTCAAAATGAAACTCTCAAAAAAGAAAAGAAAATTAGCCCAGTATCTAGAACCATGCAACAAACACACTATTTTAAATAAAGTAACCATATTATAAAATGACAAAAGAAGAGAAATTATTTCCAATTAATCATATAACCTACTTGGGGCCAATAGTTTTGAATAAACTGCATGCACAAATATTCATGCCAAGCACAACAAAGGGCCTCCTAAAAGTGATAATGTAGTTGAAAATATCAAAACAGCCTATAATATAAGACACACGTAAAACATTTACAAATGTAAAAATAAATTGCATAAGTGGCAAATGAAAGATATCTACGGAAAAAAAACAGCATCAATATGCAATATGGGCACATACGCTCTGCCGAAGTTCTGCATCTACTACCTGTTCATACTCTCACCTATAACTATTGCCTTCAAGATTTCTCTAGGGCTGCACCTGTCACGGGTGGCGGTCCGGTGCCTGGGACCCAGACACTGTCCGGGCGGCGGTGCGAGGACTGGGACCCAGTATGTCTGATGTTCAGAGTAGGAGTCACAGTGTGGAGGTGGATTAGCAGGGTCTGGTGCAGGGTAACCGCATGCCCCCTGGTGTTGAGCACCAGCGTTTGTGCAGCCACATACCAGAACCCTGATTCAGCTTAAGCGGATCCCAGGAACTAGGAGCAGGTAATTAAGCAGACCTCCCAGGAGCTGAATAGGGAGGCTCTGCAGCAGGAGTGTATCCAGTACTGAAGCAAGGCAAGACTAGAGAATGGCACCATGCATGCAAACAAGACAAAACTAGGAGAACAGAGAACCAGAGCAGGACAGAAAGCAGAACCTAGAACATGTGCACAAGACATGAGGAAAGCAAGAACATAACATGGGCATGACTGGACAGGACTGTACATGGACCTGGATTACAAGACAAAGTAAAACAAGACAAGGGATACAAGGTAAAACAAGAGGGAACAAAGCTAAGCACCAATTATGAAAAGTATGGATATTTAGTCACATTATATGATCATACATTGCACAAGCCTGCCAACAACACCAATGTACCCCATATCTGGCAGGTCTTACACTGCCTAATGAATGCTAAAACAACCACACTAAACCACAATACAGCACTTACCTGCAAGAAAGGGCAGAGACTAGAAACACTGCTGCAGGTCCAAGCTGAAACAAAGGGAAAGTGGAAAACAAACGGGTGTGGCAACATAAAACAAACATTTAAGTGAATCCAAGAGACTGGGAAATCCAGCAACAAAGAAAACCAGACAAAGACCAGAAAACCAGAAAAAACAAGCAAGGACAGCAAAAAGAGTACTGGATACCAGAAGCCATTGCCAGAATGATCCGCAGCGAGGAACAGGATGTGACAGCACCATTCCAATGGAATTCCCTTCCCCGCACAATTAGACTCTCACCCTGTCTCGGTTCATTAAAACATAATTAAAAACTCACTTCTTTAAGAAGGCATATCAATTAAACTGTTACTAGCTTTTTCTCACCACACCTTGGTAACCCACCCTGCTTACTCTACTGCAACTGTGTAATCCAATAAACTAACCCTTTACTGTTCTAGCAACCAACATTTCCCATACATAAAATACATCCCACCCACATCTTTTGCGCCATTTTATCCCACTCCCTTTAGAATGTAAGCTTGTTTGAACAGGGCCCTCAACACCATCTGTTCCTGTGGTCCAGCTCGTCTTGTTGCAAATACATGTCTGTAAGTCCACCTATTGTACAGCGATACAGATTTTGTTTGCGCTTTATAAATAATAATAATAATAATAATAATAAAACAACCTTCTCCTACAGAGTGCAACCTAGACATATGTATATACAGACAGTACATAGAACCATAAAAAATTTTATAAAATAAAAATGCCTGTCATTCAGATATTGAAGTACACAATTTAAGTAATGGAAAATAAATAGCATTAATGATACAATATAACATATACATAGTTACAACTTCACGCCTTTCAATTAATTCATTCTGGTTCTAATCTAATTCCTGTTGGCAAAACTAAATATTTTTGTTAAGCAGACCACCTTACGAAAACACCAGCATCATTCACCCTTTACATTTTTCTTCATGTCACCGGGACATTTTAATATTTATGTAGCGGCCCCTTTGTTATCGAGTAAAGTAGGGAGAGGTGAGCTTCTGAAGAGTGCAGTAATTTATTCTTTGCATCAGAAATGTGCGGGAGTGCTCTGAACACCACCAACATCAATATCTTTAAACACCTTAAGCACCGTGAAACCATAAGCACTGTAATAGGACATACAAAAACACTTGTTTACAGAGTTTCACTGAAAGGGTTACAAACAAGATTACAAACATGATTACAAATGTGGAGTTCAGATATCTCCATACATTAATATTACATTAAACATCTGAGGAATACAAACTAAATAAAGAGATTTGGACTATACTGTTATACAAATGTTGGCTTATATAAAACATATCTTTTCCACCCTGAAACTGGGTACAGTGATATAGCTTTAATGTGTATAGCTGTATAGCAGTCACACCCAAACACTAGCCGAGACTTAGTGTGTAAGTGCAAGGGGTGTAGCTTGGGCATAAAAGGGTTAGGATATGAGCTTAATTAAATAACTGTCTTTTTAAAAAAATTTTTAAAAATGTACTTCCCGCTCTCTCTTATTACCTTGCAGGGGTCGAGGGAGCACACCGATCCCTGGTAGTCCAGTGGACTAATTATGTGGTCGCGTTCCTGCCCAGAGTACAGACCATGCCTCTCCCTCTCGCGAGAGCCGGTCTTTCTGTGTATTGACAAGGTTTACCATGTCAATGATCTAACGGTATTGGAATCCCTTAAGACAGAGCAGCCCTGCCTACAACAGGGAGGCTTCCTGGCTCAATTTCCCCCAATGACCTAATCTCCCCTCCAGCCCATAAAGGGACAGAGATCTCTCTTAGGGCCAGTTCTGCACTGCATGGGCCAGCTGGGGAGATGCTTTGACCTCCTCTGCCAGTCTCGGACTAAGGCCATCATGGCCCACAAAACATTTGCCCAGTTTGCCCGATGGCCAGTCCAGGCCTGTTCTTATTGAAATGTTAAGATATTATTATTCAACAACAATATCATACATTCAGAGCAAAATTTACACAGCTGTCAAACACCCTGTGCTTCATTTTAAAACTCAGTTCATTGAAATGATCTCTGAATGCAGAGTTCTATAATTACCGAAGAGGAGCTATTTGATTTGGGAAAGCCCTCAGGCCATTTAGAAAACTGTGTGTTCCTACTCCACACTCTGTTTTTAAAATTAACAATACAGTTGTATAAATTAATAATAACCAGATACTACTAATAAGAAATGTAAAACCTATAATTATGGCATTTGATTGGATCATACCAGAGGAGGTCATGCCATAAAACCACTGGGGATAAGGGCACTATAGCATAAGTGTTAATTCCAATTTCAATATAATCATTCCTACAGACAAAACAGCACGCCATTTTCAAAAGTTTAAATGGTGCTCCACAGTGCAGAGCTCTAGCACTTTAGTATTACATAGAAGGAACAAATCACTCAAGTAGGTAAGTATGAACAGTTGGATTGTGTTTTTTTTATCCATGGTACACATTTCAATGGTATATTTCTTTTATATTCTATTATTTTCTAAATTTGGGATATGGTGTGGGCTAGGATTAGAGAGCATACATGTCTAAGAGCAGCGTTAACTGCAACTTTAAAACACTATCCGGAGCCAAAGAAATAATGGTTTATAAAGATACCTACTAGTGAAGAAAGTATTAGGATAAAAAAAGGGTTCTAAAGACTTTTACAAACCACTCAGCTTAATTTCATGGTTTATTACAATGTATTCAGAACTCCACAATGCATTATTTTCATAGGTCACTCTTATGTATCCTCTCTTTCTCTTCCTCCTTCTCCTATGTATATAGGAATATGTCTTTTTTTTCTTTTCATTTCTTATATAACCTTCACTTGTTCACTTTACACAACTAGAATTGCAAAAACTTAACAGGATAAGAGAGAGGGAGCAATACAATAATATAAATACCATTACAAGGGTATAAAGTACACAATACTCACTCTTGTAAACAACAGATTTCTATAACCTCTTTTGTTTCTATTTCACAATATTGTTTTTACTTTTTATCTACCAGAAATAAAACACCTACATCTACAACAAATGTGAACATGGTAAGAATTGTCTTCTTCCCAGCTCAGTCACTGAGACAGTTGGATCTGTACCTAAACAATTCATCATTGTATACCGTATGTTGACTTGAATCACAAAACACTTGAAGGACTCTTACTGAAAAACTATTACTTCAAAAAGACAAGTCTTTGTCCAACCTTTCCTATTTGAGTTCTTATTGAAATGTTAAGATATTATTATTCAACAACAATATCATACATTCAGAGCAAAATTTACACAGCTGTCAAACACCCTGTGCTTCATTTTAAAACTCAGTTCATTGAAATGATCTCTGAACGCAGAGTTCTATAATTACCGAAGAGGAGCTATTTGATTTGGGGAAGCCCTCTGGCCATTTAGCAAAACTGTGTGTTCCTACTCCACACTCTGTTTTTAAAATTACCAATACAGTTGTATAAATTAATAATAACCAGATACTACTTATAAAAGGCTGCAGGGAAAATGCAGTAGAGTATACTTGGAGAAAAATTACCAGATGATTGATATAGATACAGATATAGCAGATCATCACACATGCATTTTGAACTTAGCTTCTTTCACCCTGAAATATTTTTTTTATGTATATCCTCCTTTATTATGTTTATAATTTGTATGTCATATATATAATGGTAAATGTATTATGCGAAAATATTTTTTATGTTTTTCAAAGTGAATGGGGAAATAATACATTATGTATTATGTTTAATCAAAAATGAGAGATTGACAGACAGACAGACAGAAAACAAGGTGGCCCCTAAACCTTTTTCATATTCTATGTATAAATAAGTAAATGTTCACTAAGTGTTTTTTTTTTGTTTTTTTTTGGTGGGGGCAACAGAAAGGAAGCCAGATATAAATAAACTCACAATTTCAAAATATTAAGATATGATAATTCATATGAGAACCCATTAGTGACAGGTATTTCTAAAGACATTAAAACCCATGTTAAGACCTATTGATCTTTCAAACAACAATGTAAAAAAAAGAAAAACAACAAAGTAAGGCATGCATTTAATTGGTTTTAAGAAACATAAAAGATGCAATGCTTGTATATATCTTGTTAGCAGCTTGTTAGTAAACAACACTGGAACCAAGCCTTTTAGCGCATCAAAAGAATATATATATTTAAGTATATTGCAATAATTGACTACATTATAGACCTGAGAAAGAAATAATTTAAACATAGACATTTTATCTTTTTCTTATAATTGTCATGCATAAACTCAAACAAAAATATATTTTTTCTTGTGTTTTCTTCTCTAATTACTGGGTAATACCTTATTTTGTACATTTTATTTTTAATTTTAATGCTCACTTTTCATTATTTTATATTTTTTAAATTTTCATGTATTTTTCCCTGTAAAAGACGCCCCAATGTATAAGACAACTCCTATTTTTTAAAACCAGAATTAAGCACAATGCATATTTTAAACTTCTATAGCACTGAGGTCCCCACCAGTCCCAGGCCCTCTCACACTCTGGTAGGTTGATCCCCGAGTTCCAGCCTCATCCACCATCCTGCTTTAGTGACAGTGATGCCCTCTGCCCACAGTACCATACAGGGGGATGTCCAGACAATGTGTCACTCTGCAGCGTCTATCTGTAGTATGGAGGTGTGTGGTCTTGGCGTGGTCCAGAGTCATGCGAGGAAGCATGCAAATGCGCAAGATCTCCCAGACCCATGCACATAATCGATCAAATTCACAGAGAAGGTTCTCCTCTGCTTCAAGAATGTCAGCAGGTCGCAGCGGTGTACAACGCAACCTATGCCTGCAGGAACCTGGCAGTAGTGAACCCAACAGTCATCTGAGTGTTCTGTCAGCGAGTAGCCATGTTTTGTGCCCAAATTGCGCTGAGTATGTACAGTAAGTATTTGGTTTAATAATTCGAATTTTGAAGGAGCTCCAGCCACATGTGACTAGCTTGGTTGGCTGTCAGGCCCCATGCACAAGTGTTTTGTGTTTGTAACCCCTGCCATGACATTCTGTGTATAAGACGACCCCCAATTTTAGACTAAAGAAATTTAGAAAAAAACTGTCTTATACATGGAAAAATATGGTATTTATTTTAAAATAATTATTTATTGTCATTTTCACTTTTATTTATTTATTTTGTATATTTTCTTTCATTTTTCATTGTTGCTCTATACACAAGTCCCTTCTAGCAATATACCTAGCCTGGGTACAGCTGTGGATTTGTCCGGAAATAAGTATGGGCCCGTTTGCATTGAACGGCTGCACCTTCGTCGGGAATTTCACTTGTTCAATGTGGTTTGAAGTAATGAGCAATAGGTTTTTTTTTTGGTTTTTTTTAGTTATGAAGTTTCAGACAGCTTGCACAGACTTTATAATACCTAATGTACATTATGATGAAATTCAGAATTAGGTTGTCAACATCAATTTAAAAAAATATTCAACTTCAAGTTGCAAAATTAGGGTACTGAATAATTCTTTTGGGATATTTATTCATTTAGATGTGAATTGTAGTTTAAAGTTTGTGTGGTCTAAAAATTATAGAATTCTTCTTAATGTAATTATCTAATTATTTGGATAGATCGTAATTAAATATTGTAAAAATTATTCTCATAGATTTCAAAAATATATTCCTATGAAGCCAGAAAATGCATCTTATTCTATAAATGCAATTAGCCATTAGATACTAAATTAATTTTGTACTTCAAAAATGCATAACATCTAACTAAAACATGTAATGCATAGTTAAACATAGGCTAAACTAGCAATTTTATCTAAAACTAATTGTAATGAGGCAGGGTAGATTTGATTTAAATCAAGTTGGTTTAACTCACTAGTCAGTAAGGCTCGATTTACATTATGATTTTTAAATGCAAAGACTTGTTCTTGCTGCTTGTTGTAATTTAACCCCTTAAGGACACATGACATGTGTGACATGTCATGATTCCTTTTTATTCCAGAAGTTTGGCCCTTAAGGGGTTAAATATTTGCAACCAGATGAAAATTTCATATTGAGAATAATAATTTTTCAGATTAGTTTAACAGTTCTATCAGAAATGATTTTGTTATATACCATTAGAAATACATGGATAATGATGAAATCCTTGCAAACTGAACTATCCACAGTTTATTAGGTTAATCACTTATATCTGGAAACCAAGTTAAATTGTTTCATTTACCTAAATTAAAAATGTGATATACATACACATTCTTGAATAGGCTCCAACATCAAAGTTTGTTAAATTAAGTGGTTAAATGAAATAACCTTTAAAAAAAAAAAAAAATCTGCAATGCTTTGCTTTCTAACCTGTTCCCCCCTGAGCACCATGTCTTCTACGATGCTGGTTAAGATGCATTTGACTTGAGCTCAGCTGCAGAAACCAGATGCTTATCCCACCGGTCATTCATTGACATAAAGTGTCAGCTGAGTGATCTCAGCCAATAAGTGACCAAGGAATATGCACAGAACTGACATTAGTCAGCCTGGAACTCAGTTCCACAGCTGGCAACTGACGTATGAGTAACACTGCTGTAGGTGGAGTTATACCTTTAATAGCAATATAAAATATATCAGTATGTCATACAGAAAAGCTGCACATATAGACTTTAAGCACCATGACCGCTTTAAATAATTTAATGTAAGCTATTTATTGTGTGTATTTAGATTTGCAGAATTAAGGATAAAGGTATTTTTCTGAACTTTGTATGTTTATTGCATAACATTTTTGCGGTGGAAAGGTGCATGTTAACTCTGCAAATTAATTTAATTAAGTTACAAAACAATGTAAACATTGCATAAACATGTACAGCCTCATGCTACATAACTAATCCAGATTTCATGCTGAATGACCTTTAGTGTGTCAGGTAGCCTATATAAAAGTTTAACTTCATCTAGATTTTCCATTTAAAAGCATTTCAGTAAAAAAAAAAAAAAATCTGATTTAAATGAAAAGAAATCATCTTCTTACAAAAAAACACATTTTTTTTAACCACACTGTAATGAAATAAGCACAATTTTAACTATAGTTATTAAATTTCTATAGATTATATGGTATCTGTTCTCTTCCAGAAAGAAGTTGCAGAATCCCCACCTTCAGAAAATCCATTTATCCCAGGAATCTGTTCTACAGAGATCATTGCAGGTTACTATTGCCAGTGGAAAATAATAAGTAGTATACTCAGAATCCTGTCTCTTCTCCTACCTTCCTGAACGCTATCATGCATCCATGAAGTCTAACCTGAAAAAGTTGTTATAGCGTATGTGAGAAAGGGATGGTACACATTTACAATAGTTCTGTAGAAATGCAGAGGTAAAAAAAATGGAGTCCTGGCAAAAAACATTGATTCACAATAAAGGTGTCTTTATTTTTTATTGGTCATTTGGCTGAGGGGTATTTATATTGAACCTTGAAAAATACTATTTATATCAAATAATAATTGGAATTGATGATCAATATGTTTAACAAGCTGAGGTTCTTGATATGAGCAAATTAAGTCAATACAATTGAAGTAGGGGGATGCACAATATTAATCACAAACCATAGTCATTAGCAAATATTTATAACCACTAAAGAAACAAAAAGGCTGAAAAAGCATCTGCTTCAACAGAATGTCATATTCTTATTCTCCATTCTAACACTGTGTGCTCGATCCTCACGTACATTCCAGTTAGAAAATAAAGACCTCCCTCTCATGTTACTGCCTGGTCACACTACAGGATGGGTAATAGGGGGATCGTGTGCCTGTGGTTGAGGCTATGCCTGTGGGTGTAACTGTGAGTGTGTGTATCTGTGTGTGTATCTGTGAGTGTGTGTATCTGTGTGTGTGTAACTGTGAATGTTCTTATTTGTGAGTGTGTGTATCTATGTGTGTAACTGTGAGTGGACTTATCTGTGAGTGTGTGTAACTGTGAGTGTGTATCTGTGAGTGTTCTTATTTGTGAGTGTGTGCATCTGTGTGTGAAACTGTGAGTGTGTATCTGTGTGTTTTGTGCTGTGACTGTGTGCCTGTAGACTTGTGCTTACAGCTTCAAACTTATTGTTATTTGTCTGCATTTGGGCAATGGGCAGTTTGTCCAAATTACTGAACTCTGAATGGCCATATGGATGAATCACAAAACAAGAAGTCAGACAATGAACAAACAGTTTTGTATGTTTAGCGGTTCCAAATTCCGTTAAAAAACAATGAAAAAAAACAAACATTTTTTTGCACTATGTGTGTATCTGTGAGTGTATATGTATATGTGTGTCCCAAACTAAGCTTGAGACCCTTGGTTTAGAACCTTTGAAAATAAATACATAAATAAATAATATCACGCACAAAAGATAGAGGGGATTATAGAGAAGGGGAAAAAAATAGCCATTGTACAAAAAATTATTAGAAAAAATAGAAAACAAACATTTTTAGTTAAAAATAAATCAATTCTAATGTTCTGAATTATATTAAGTGTTAAATCAACCAATGACTATTATGCTGTTTTTGTATTCATGTTTATAAGGCTTTTCTGACTCAAATTTATGTTACATGGTGTGTCCAGTAAGTGACATGATGATGTGTCTCATCTTGCAGTACACTAATAAGCAAACAGTAAGGGCAACAGCTTCACTTTCATGGTTGATATTACATATGCTGTCAGAATCAAGGAAATTAAACAGAACATTAAAGGAGAAAAAAAACAAAAACGTGAGAAGCAGCAGCCACAGTTCACTGCGTAAATTGGAGCACCGTTAGAAGACCAATCGTAAAGCGGAAGGAAAGCAATTAAATTCTTGCAGACAAATGCAAAGATTCTGACAAATGAAACAGATGAACCTGAAATCATAATGTAGCTATAAATACTGCTTGAACATATTCAGCAATCTCATAAATTCAAGAAAAATAAATAAATAAAAAGACTTCTGGCCTCTTGTATAACTCATTAAACACTTTTATTGAAGAAAATGTCTGGTGATCAACAGGAACATTTTACAACAAAGCTAGCTATAAACCATATAAACCAGTTCTACACTGAACAAAATTATAAATGCAACACTTTTGTTTTTGCCCCCATTTTTCATGAGATAAACTCAAAGATCTAAGACTTTTTCTATGTACACAAAAGGCCTATTTCTCTCGAAGTTCACAAATCTGTCTAAATCTGTGTGTTAGTAAGCATAGTCCATCCACCTCACAGGTGTGGTATATCAAGATGCTGATTAGACAGGATGAATATTGCACAGGTGTGCCTTAGGCTGGCCACAGTAAAAGGCCACTCTAAAATGTGCAGTTTCCAAGTTCGTTTAGGAATTCTTAATTCAAAGACAAATATAGAGTTGTCTTTTAGTGATAACTTGTGGCTTGTTAAATAATTTATTTTGTTGGCTATTCGATTTGTTTTAATAATGAATGTCATAATGTATGTAGCACTTTTGTGCTTCCTCTTGAAACAGTAATTTCAACGAAGTGACCATATAACAGTACCCAAAAACTTTTCTCCAGTAGAGATTGGGGTAGAAAACTTGTGCCTTCTCCTCAGAAAGTACTTCCAGGTCTTATATATATCATGAACTTACACATCTAGTTGGTAACATCATTCCCTGGTCTACCACGTGTTCTTTGAAGTCTGTCTGATGCCTTGTAATCTGGTGGTGCCTCTAAAGCTGAGAAAACATGTATTGTTACCCAAACTAGGCTAAACATAATATATTTGTACAGATACATTTAAGAGCCATTTATTACAATGTGTTAAGCAAGACGTGACTTTTCCCTTTCTAATACTTCTTTTAAACATTTCAAAACAGGTCCATTTGTTCCTGTTTTGTGTAATAATAAATATGTGATTTTATCCTATTTAAGATGAAGTGGTTTCTGCAAGGTCTTTATACCTTGATAAATTGTTAAAATAATATGTGGGAAATAATATCAATAATAAAAATGTGAAAAAAAACAAAAGAAAGATAAAATTCACAGAGAAGATGGAGTTGAGAGTTCAGTTCATTTGTTTCCTTTGGAACAGTGTATATATTTCATTACATTACCATTTTTTGTACTGTGACACACGTAAAAACTAAATGGACCAAGGCAATTTGATTTGAAAAGCTCTACGTCAACTCAATTATGTCAGCCAATTCAACAGCTTAGACAAAGATGGCTATTACATAAAAATGTTCTACACCTGGTCATTTATGGGAAATAGAAATAGAAAACTGTGTAAGTTATATAGTAAGTGCACTCACTCAAAGTGCTTTTCTATGCAGTTCCCAACATTACACCTATACAGTGTACGTATAAAACATAAAAATTAATAATTCACACAATGTAGAAAGTGAAGAACTGTCTCCTGCGAGCTTCTTTATTGGAAATTCAAACACAGGTTAAAAGAACAGCCACTCTGATTTTCCAAAAAAGAGGCTTGCAACCGCTAGTTCTTAACCTTCTACATTGTGTGCCCAGATGGTTAATTCTTTTTTTTTTACAATACATTGTTTCATATAAGTATTTTTTCAACACTTTGTTTAATCACTTTAATTTTTTTATATATGGTTTTAATCACTTTTAGGGGTTTATTGGTGAATCGCTTTAGGATTCTGAAGACTTAGTCAGATTAATTTGCTTACATTTTAAGTGTTTGATCCACTTTATAGCTTAAAAAAAAAACATGTGGGTGCTATAAATAACATCTTTCTAATAAAATTAATGTTGTGTGCAATCTTAAAATTAAATGAAAATATTAAAGAAATGTATCATAGATACAATTAACTCTTCTTATATTGGAGTCCAATGATAAGACCACCATCTTATATTTTCTTTTTTATACATACTTGATATAGATCAAGAAAAAGTCTTATTAAGCAACTCTATCAGGATACAATAAATATAAGCATCCTTAAAGAGTTGTTATGGTAACACCAACATACTTGTTTATAGAGTTATAGCAGAGTTGCTCTGGCAACATCAAAACATTTACTTTACCCTGGTAGAGTTGCTAAAGGACGAACACGATGCACCTTAGTCTTTTTTCACCATCTGTACATTGATGTTGTCCTGGTGTCCCGTTTCCCGGCTGGTAAGTGGCATCTTTAGCAACATGGAATTACTAATTGCCATAACAAGTAACACTTCCCATCCACTATAATTCGGATCTGTTACTCACTTCTTGCCAAACCGATATCGTACAGCTTCCCAACAGTTTACCAGCTGCCACTAACTCTAAAATTGTAACTTCTCTTTCTGCATGGCACAAACACAAATACAAGTTAACTACTGCTAATCCCCTTACATTCAATGGAGATAGAGAGATGGTTGACTCACATTCACAGACATTAACATTATTTAAAAAAGAAAAAATATATATTTTAAAAAAAAAGTGTGGGGGACCTGGATCCCAGTAAAACAAGTGGCCCTTACCCCATCCTTCACCTCACTCGTATTAGGGTGAAAGTTACTAATCAGGCCCAGGTGATTACACGTTTACAGATTACTAGCTTTTATGGCCTCATTGGGCTCAAGGATTCCTGGATTCTTTATAAAAATATATTTGGCTCTTATGCTGCCCAGGAAATGAGAGATTTTAGAAATCAGGTCCCTTAGTTTTGCTTTAAATTGTTTATGATAGGCATACAATTAGAGTTAGTCTTAGCATTGGGTATTGGGATTGGGTCGTATAGCGTTAGTGTGGTAATTGGTATAGTGTTAGTATTAACTATTCAAAATTTAGTTAGAGCCTAAACATATTAGGTATTTAACAATCAGGGTTGATATAGAAATTAATTTTGAGTTCTTTTTAATAACTTGCACTGGATATGTAATAATTATTATAAGCAAAAGATGTGAAAGAATAGTATTGTTGGTTCCATTTTTTTGCTATTTAATTTTTTTTTCACACTTAATATTGTATTACATATACATATAGGATGTTAAAGGAAAGCCCTTTCTGTTCTTTAAAAAAAAATAAAAAATGGTATAGAATATGTATGGGGCAATTGAAGAGAAACCCTTAAATTACGGTGGAACAAACCTATGGATCAAATTCTGTATGTGAACAATTGCCTCCATCTTTAAGGGGTTAATACATTGAGTACCTTCCTGCAGCAGTCTACATACTATGGGCCAGCACCTTTTGAATACTTTCCATTTGCAAGTAGAAGAAATATGCATCGAGGAAACATGAAACAGGATTGAGAAATCCTTGCGTCAATCCCCAGTGTTACATGAGTTCGTTTTTGAAACACTGTTCAATCAATAAAATTCAATAATTAATTTTAATTTAAACCAATGATACTGATACTATATCTCACCTTATTTCCTAGTGCAGGAGTAGGCATAATTCTCTAATAGCCATAAGACTGGCAAGGCATCAGGAAATGTAGACCACAACATTGTGTCGAAGGTGGCCTTCTCCTGTTTTAGTGTATGAATAATTATGTAGGGTTTTATCTGGAACGTTACCTGGGATACATTAGACAATAACTCATTGCAATACCCATCATTTTAATTTTGGTAAACAAATTGCTGTTTAAAAATTAATCACATGTGGGTGATTTTCTTTTGGTTTACTTGAGTATGTGTGAGAATGAATATGAGCTTTCAGCATTTATATTCCATTGATTTGGAGAACTTTCAGTGTCCTATGCCTGGGAGCAGGTGTAGGAGTTACAGCATAAATGTTCCCTAGTTCTGCGCATATGTGGCTAAGTCCATGTAGTAAATACGAATTGGCACTGCAAGTTTATTGCATTTTATGGGAGATAATAAACTCGCCTAGATATCTCATACCAATGGCGAAGTGGCCTAGATATGGACACTAGTAAATACCATTTTGATTTAACTTTTCTCCGACAATAACATTTTTGTACTCAGAGCTATAGTAAATCAAGCCTATCGTACCAGTTGTTCTTTCTATACTAAAGAAACATTCTAAAATTCAACAATTTTATCACAAAATAGCAATGTTCTACTTGACCTTGTATGATTTAATAGAATGTTCAGTTTTTCAAAACACCTGGTAAAAATTTGCATTGTCTCTAGTATTATAGGAATTCTTGGGGGAGTTGAAAAACATTAAAGGGACATCCATCACGGTGAGACAACTGTCTTATTCAAAAGCTTTAACTTTGAGTAAGACAGTTGCCTCACTCTGCGGGCTACAAACAACAGACTACAAAACTACAAATTAATTTTTTTTTTTAAACATATACCTGCTTCTTCTTTCTCATCATTTCAATACCCATTCCTGGGGGGCACTGATCTAACCAATCAGTGTCCTATCCCTAGGAATGCTGGGAACGTACATTGCTCATGATGGCAGATTTACACATGTGCAGTTGGAAGATCTCTTCACCTTGTAACGTCCTAAAAGGGAGAAATATAGGGAGTCTGACCATTGTGATTCATGCAGAGCAGGCTCCGGTGTTGAATTTCTCTCTCCTGCTGCTGCATGATGTCCTGTTTTTGTCATTAGTGGACTGTTCTGTAACTGAGATGGGTAAGTAAGGGGGGGGGATGAAGAAACTTCCCTAGCTGATCAGTGTGCCCAAACATGTACTCTAACCAACAATATGGTAAGTTTAAATAGTTTTAAAAATGTTTTATCTTTATATAGGTTTGCATATTTGTTTTAAAGTGTTGTCAAGTGATACATGTCCCTTTAATATAATATAAAATCTTATGATTCTCCAAAGGCAAATTGATAAAATTGTTGTTCTATCCTGGACAGCCTGCTCTTTTTATGTCTGTTCACTTTGAAAAGTCAGTCATGACTTGTATTACAGTTTGGTGAATTATAACTCAGTGTGTGAAAGCAAACAACCAGTGTCCAGTAAGTGCTTCTAGATTATAGATCTCAGCATATGGGAGGCTTTGCTCTCACTAAATCTCAAACTGCTTTTAGTGTTTCTGATTTGAATGGAAGTCCTTGAGATGAGTAAAAATGCAAACGTTCACCTTGCTGAAAGTTGTTTTTTTCTACATCCTCGTCAACAGTTTTAAGCCTTCTATTTTTCACTTAACTTTTTTTGGTCTATTTTTACAGAAAAGTTGTATCAATCATTAGTTATGAGGTTACATTTTTTTTAAAGTTTATGGGTTACATTGGATAAATACATGGATGTTTTATAAGTTTATTTAGTACAAACTGATAGATCCGACTGTAGTTTGTTTGGTTTGTTATTTTGACTGACTTTGCCGAAGGGACCCCACAGACTCCAACTCGCATGCAGTTAAATGTCTAACGTTCCAAAACTTTCAATGTCTAAAGTTCACAAATCTGCATATACAAGAGAAACCCTATTTACTAATTTCTTCCTGTCATTTTAGCAAACTAGACAAGACCTTCCTTTATCTAGACTGTTTGTGTTGCTTATTATATTATGATATACATTAAAGAGTTAATTTAATTCTATGCACTAGAAAACTTTATAAAATCTTGTAGTATACTGTGTACTCTTAGATGAGGACATAATAAAGAATTACAAAAAATTGTGGGAGCATGAAAGCTGTTTTGTATTCATAGACATAATCCTTCTAATAAATGTATAAAGACATCACATAATACATGTGAATAGATCACAATTAGTGGTGTAGCAGTTACAATGAATGGAGATAATTATTAATCAGTCTGACTGTCAAGATGTACTCGAGGATCGGAAAACATCTATCTCTCCAGCCAACCTGAAAATTGTCATGCAGATACAAGATTCATAAAAGAATATTATTGATTTGATAACAGAGTAGCACTTGCTGAAGTTACTCTGTTAAAAGCCATGTGAATATATATAACCCCTTGATTGCCAAAATGTTTTGCCTTGAAACTGTTCACAATATAACCATGGATCCCTTAGAATTTAAGGGACCATGTACAACTTTAATAGCTTGAATCCACCCTCCCCCCTTTTTTTCCTCTCTATTCCCTTCGAACATCCATCTTTTTGTGTTTGGCCTATTTGGCATGTGGTATATCCTAATTCTCAATGATGCTCTATGAATTTTGTCTCTCAATATTATAGTGGAATAATGTACAAACAAAGTAAAGACAACAGCTTTTATAACCAACAATGTGGCCTAAATGTTACCTCTTAGTTAACCATAATTAGTGGACCCTTAATCATATTCAATTAGGAACACCACTACAAATCAATATTTAATAAATAACCCAAAAGAATATGTAAATGATGGCCGACAAGGCACTTGATAGCCATTTGATAAAGAGATCTCATATAGCTTTTAATTTGTCTTCCTTTTCCACTGGCATTGGCTATATTTTTAGTTAAGTCACTGGGGAGCATACGATCAAAGGGAGCACAGGCCTCATTCCATCTGTGTGCCACTATCCATCAAGTACCCACCACTCTTGGTTGCAAACATGGGCCCTAAAGAGGCTAGGCTTATACAAGCAATACCTCCCACCCTGTAACCCAGTATGAAAATGTATTCCCATAAGGTTCAGGGACTAAATATTCCCTACAAAAGACATGTACCTTTCAAACGGCTTAAGTCTATATGGGCCGATATCATTTGTCTTCAGGAGATGCATTTTCACATGCACACCTACCCACACCAACTACACACCACATCCCAACATAAGTCCAAAGGGGTCTCCATACTACTTAGCAAAGATCTAACAGCTGTCTCCCACACTCAGACTACCGACCCAGGGGGACGATACGCTATTAATGAGCAATAATACAGCAGTATAGTTAAAGTCTACTCTCCCAATGCCAACGAGAGGAATTTTTTGCATAGTGTACTGACTAGGGTGGAACGACTGAGAAGGGAAGTGCTCATTTTGTGTGGTGATTTTAGCCATATATATTCACACACCACTCGTCAGGACATAACTCCTACATGCGAATTGATGGTTTTCTCATGCATGGCTCCACACTATCCGTGGTGCTAGATTGCACAATAGACTCCACAGAGTGGTCTGACCATAAATCGGTCACGTTAATGCTAAAAAATAACTATGAATATAGAACTAGAAACCCTTGGTGCCTGAACGAGAGTCTATTAACAGATGCAGAATTCTGCTCCCAGTTGGAACAAGACCTGAAACAGTATTTTGACACAAATTATATCTCGGTTCCATACCCCAATATGATTTGGTTAGCACACAAGCATTGATCAGAGGGTCACTGATACATACGGCCTTCTACCTTAAAAAACGGGCAACGCATAACCTAAACCAATGGAATTTACATTTGGCAAAATTACATAAAGATATCTGTTACGGTTGCTCCAGGCTAGCTTAGGGTTGGACTGTAGATGGATGCTCCTAGCGCTCACCAAGAACTATCAGCACCGTACCAGTCACCATAAGCACTGCAGACTCCACGAACCGCCGCAGCTTGGTTGGAGTCTCGCCGTCTCCTACACACTCTGGACCTATGACAAGGCAGCAGTTTCCAGTGGGTGAACCTCTCTTTCCCCAGAGAGTGAAGCAGGAAAAGGAACAAGCTCTTACAAGAGCTCAGTGAAGCTAAGGGAGTATGAAGAGCATAGCAAGCCCTGTAGTGATTATAGCTGTCCCCTCCAAACACGAGTTGAGGAAGCGAGTTAAGGGTCAAGTAGAACTAGTTTAATGGGCACAAAGGCATTTCTTATATACAGTTTTCCCCACAAGGTTACCACCCACATGGACCTTGTGGAACACAGGACACCAAGTCACAACAGCCAATCAACACAGTAATGTACAGTTAGACACTCCCAGCTAATTTACACAAACCCTCCCCTCTGCCTGTGATACAATTACCAAACACAATGGACTAAGTCAATTACCACAGGCAGAAAATATTCAGTTTTAACAAAGTCTGAAACACCCCAAAACAACAACATATCCCTGGATAGCCCTGATCTGGGTAAACAACATATTCAAAAATCACCCTAATCAGAGCAGAGATTCAAAAGTTTTATGGAAGTCTCTTTTTAAGTTTATAAGCAAGTTTAAGTTTGTGTTTAAGTACCTGTTATATAACCCTGATACACTGGCAAAACCCATACCAGTGCAGTTGGTAAGCAGGGCAGAGAGTGGGCAGAAAATGCAAAGAGGCATTCCCCTAAAAGGAAAATAGAGGGTATAACGAGTAGACCTATTGTCTAATACCACACATACTACCAAAATAATTAACAAGATGGTATTAATATACTGTATTACCTGCACTGCATATCTGGTTGTACTAAACATGTGTATCCAATGTCTGACCCCACACACCTTTTTTCTTTTCTGTACCCTAATGTCTTTTCTCCATGAAAAACAAAAACCAATACAAATTGTCAATTAAAATAAAAAGAACAAAAAACTCTTCCAAAACACTGACAAAACTGTCACAATGCTCTTTGGAACAGTACCTAAATTACACAAATTACAACATTTCTATCTATGCATCAAAACAAATTCAAATAGCACACTGACCGCAGTCCATTATTTCAAAAACTTGGGTATGTTGTTAGACCACAATCTATCTTTTGGCCTCCACATAGAAAAACTTGCATCAAAACTTTATCCAAAATTAGATGCCCTGTACAGAAACAAATCCTTCCTAAGCCCTACAGTAAAGGAAAATATTGTACTGAAAATGCTGATGCAAATCATTGATTATGGGGATTTAGTATATGCACCTGCAATGCAAAATCACCTACATGAGCTTAATACATTATATAATTGTGCTATAATGTAATTAAATGACCCACCATTGTGACATGCTAAAAGAACTAAACTGGCTGTCGCTGGAATCCAGATGCACCCTTCATCTTTCCAGCCTTGTGCTTAAGAGCTTTTCTGGGAAACTCCCACCCTACCTGAGCAGAATGCTCTCCCCGGCTGTTTCCACCTCCTATAAGCACCGATCCAGTACAAGCACTTTTTTTGTCTAGCAATTATGGAACGACCTCCTGCACATTTTCAAATCTTCCCCAAGCTTAAAATCCTTTAAGAGATCCCTTTCTACATACCTCAAAACAGAATGCACCTGTCATGGTTGATTATATATTTCTTACCTGTTCTATGTTAAATTTTGTATATATTGTGTATTAATATTGTGTTTGTATTTTATTGTACCATAATGTAACAATGCAATGATTTGTGGACCCAGGACATACTTGAAAACAAGAGAAATCTTAATGTCCATCCTGGTAAAATATTTTATAAATAAATAAATAATATTACCATATACATTGAGTACACTCTAATGAAATAAAATAAAGAAAAAAGAACAAAATAAAATGTGAAAATAGACATTTCCGTTTTGCTTTATCTCTTTATAAATATTCACTTCAATTTAGATGTTCTTCTATTAGTCGGTTGTCTATTATGCATGAAAATTAAATAGCCTTTTTATTTTATTTTATTTGAGGAATATATAATACAAAGTTTGACTTTTCACTTTTGACTTAAATGTCCTTTCCTAAAATGGCTCTGTATTATGTGTGAAATTGATTTTCTTTCCGAGGTTCCAACTCTTTGCCAAAAAAAAACTTCAAAGACTTTATAACGTTTAGCACTGTTGCATTAAATATATCACATACAGACATGTACAAAAGCCATGGGAAGCAACATTTAAATAAAATAACAGAGTGAAGGGACAAGTACATTTCCAAATCTACATGTGACCACTTGCCAAGATGATTGGAATACGAATAGAAGCATCTTTGGAATCCTGGGCACAAATCAGTAGAAAACATTATTGAGGACATTTGAAGTGGTAACAATAGAAATCTATCACTTCCTGTATGTTTCAAGAGCTTATCTTTTCATTAAGATTGTCCTGCTCAGCAGAAAATTAGTCTATTTACTGAAATTATGGTTTATTTTATGTCCATTAAACAAAATTATCCTCCATTCCATAACCTTAATACCTATGGAAATAGCTCATTTTGCATTTTTTATATTTTATTTTTTTTACTTGAAGTAGGTTTGTGAACTTGTTGCTCGTTGTTCCTTACATTTTAATAAAGCAACCGTTTCGTCTAGTTATTATTATGCAACCATGACAACTGTTTACTTCTTAATGCATGTGAAAAGCATTTTTGGCCGCCTCCAAATGATAGATTTACTATATTTAACTACAATTTATCCTACCACAAATACATGAGATATACAATCATCACAAAATACAGCAGCAAAAAAGTATTTGGTTATTGTTAAAATGGAAAAATGTAATAATAATTGCTAGCTTTACCCACAGAGAGTGTTTGATTACTAGAACTGTATTAATCTGAATAGATTACTACAATCGCTATCATGTGTATCCCACCATAGATAAAATGGGAGGATTTAATGGAAGCATTAAAGAGTATAAATATATTTGCAGCCTTCCTCCCAATAGTTTCTACCTCCATAATAAAAGCTTTACCTTGTCTTTTACCCACCATCCTCTTTCTCCAGCCCTTGCTTCCTTCCATACTCCTAGCGTCTTTACTATATTTCCCTGTTTGTCCTGTTTTTTTCTTTTATTTAGTCAGCTTTCCCAGTTTCTAGGCTTCCAGTAGCACCCGTTTATACATGTTCAGGTGAGTGCAGCCCCCTGGTTTTTATATATAAATATATTTGGGACAGAGACGTAACTAGAAACCAAGGGGCCCCATTGTGAAAATTACCCTGGGCCACCCCCCCTGTACATCTATCCCCCTGCCACCCATCCTCCCTCTCCTTCCACACATGCAAACAGATACACATGCAGGCTCACCTAGACACACACACACAGACACACACATACAGATACACACACACACACACACACAGATACAGACACATACATACAAACAAACACATACATACACACAGACAGACAGATACACACAGACAGATACACAGGTAGACAGATACACACACACACAGACATATAAACACACACACACACACATACCTTTCCCAGTGGTGACTCAGACTGATGGGAGTCAGAGTTCCCATTCTGACTCCCTCCTCTCCTTCCTCCCACACTGCTCCCGGTATAAGCTTGGAGGAGTGACTGGGGCAGTCACTTCCTCCCAGCCTCTGACCTTATCAGAGGGGGCCCGGTCGCGCTGTTAAAGTGCTGACTGGGCCCCCTGAAAACACATAGCATTGTGTGGCTTTAACAGCATGGGCCACCCGATAGGCCCCTTCAATGCGGCCCTGGCAGTTACACCGCGCATGCCGGGGCATTACTTAGCCGGTGGGTCGCGCGGTTACAGGGGTCCGCAGGGCAGTCGGGCCCCCTGGAGTGAAGGGCACTGTCACAGCTGAAACCCCTACGACCGTGATAATTCCGCCACTGATTTGTGAGTCTAGGCCAACTCCCTGGTTTTGCACCTCCCTGTCACAAGTGCTTTGTTCCAGGGCCCTATTTAACTTTGTACAGCAGAGAGATCCCAGATGAAATTGTTTCCCCAAGTAAGTGGGTTAATCTAATAAGAGCAGACATTAGGCTGTTAGAGAGGACCTGCCAAAGATGGGGAACATTGATGTTGTGGCAGGCTTATGCAATATATGATTATATACTGTAACTAAACCCCAATTATGTTTGCCTAGATCAGGTGTTAAAAAAATACATAAATAAAATAATATCTGCACGTTTTGAAGTGGATGAGTGAGTGTGCTGGATCTTATACAAATACAAATAAATATATATATATATATATATATATATCAATGACCTTTATATTTTACCTCACCTTTATGAAGGCACAGCCCACAGTATTTTCTGTTCCCTTACTTTATACTTTTGGAATGTTACATCATCATTAATCCTTGTGCTTAAACTCTTAATGGAACATTTGTTGCAACCTACATTTACAGAGGAGGCACAGATCTGGTGCACAATGTTGTTCAAATGCTGGTAAGAAACATAGAAACATAGAATGTGACGGCAGATAAGAACCATTCGGCCCATCTAGTCTGCCCAATTTTCTAAATACTTTCATTAGTCCCTAGCCTTATCTTATAGTTAGGATAGCCTTATGCCTATCCCACGCATGCTTAGACTCCTTTACTGTGTTAACATCTACCACTTCAGCTGGAAGGCTATTCCATGCATCCACTACCCTCTCAGTAAAGTAATACTTCCTGATATTATTTTTAAACCTTTGTCCCTCTAATTTAAGACTATGTCCTCTTGTTGTGGTAGTTTTTCTTCTTTTAAATATAGTCTCATCCTTTACTGTGTTGATTCCCTTTATATATTTAAATGTTTCTATCATATCCCCCCTGTCTCGTCTTTCCTCCAAGCTATACATGTTAAGATCCTTTAACCTTTCCTGGTAAGTTTTATCTCGCAATCCATGAACCAGTTTAGTAGCCCTTCTCTGAACCCTCTCTAAGGTATCAATATCCTTCTGAAGATACGGTCTCCAGTACTGTGTACAATACTCCAAGTGAGGTCTCACCAGTGTTCTGTACAATGGCAGGAGCACTTCCCTCTTTCTACTGCTAATACCTCTCCCTATACAACCAAGCATTCTGCTATCATTTCCTGCTGCACTATTACATTGTCTGCCTACCTTTAAGTCATCAGAAATAATCACCCCTAAATCCCTTTCCTCAGATGTTGAGGTTAGGACTCTATCAAATATTTTGTACTCTGTCCTTGGGTTTTTACGTCCAAGATGCATTATCTTGCACTTATCCACATTAAATGTCAGTTACCACAATTCTGACCATTTTTCTAGTTTACCGAAATCATTTGCCATTTGGCTTATCCCTCCTGGAACATCAACTTCCAATCTTCACAACAAGAACCTTTCCCAGCAGTGTCAAAGCTAGCTGATCCCCGTGGTACAATGCAGTGATTAGTCAATCAACAGTCAGGTGGAAAACACATTTACATGCAAACTAAAGAGTTTATAAGAATATAGATTATTAATATATATATATATATATATAAAAGAGAAGATAGCTTGGCACTCGCCTTACCAGAGTTTCAGGTACGATAGCCTGGGTGCAATCCAAATGCTTCCAATATGTAAACAGGAGAAAATCAGGATGCACACACAGGTCTTTGAATAAGTGCAATGTGATTTAATCAATCATCAAACATGCAGTAAATAGAATCAACGTTTCGACACCAGCGGGTCTTTTTCAAGATTACTGCCTATGCATAAATAATGTGTATTTCCTGGCCATATCCATGGCAGCACAACAATGGGGTAGCTCCTTCCTTATCCTTAATTAGACAGGAACTAATTAAAATAAAGGTACAAATACCCCCGTCTACCTCCTACTCCCTCAGTCTTTTTGTTCCTGTCCTATTCCTATAGGACCAATAAGTCTATTACAGGACTATAATCAATTTTATTTTTTGGCTTACCTGAGGGTCTTTACCTTCTGCCCCCAAGGGAGTTCAGCCTCTCTTACTTGGGAAGCTTCAGTACCCGGCCCTGTGCAAAGGTGTCCCCCTGAAGATACCCCCTTAGTGACCGGGGATTTGCTTGCTGTGACCCTAGGGGTAGCAAAAGAAAAATGCCAATAAACTCTTATTCCCTGCAGTGACCAAGAGGTAGCAGGAAGTGGCGAGAAGAATATATATCCTGGAAACATCCTTACATTTCTCCATATTGACAGCCCACATGTATGTATACATATAAATACTTTTCATATATATTGTATTTGGTATACTTATATTTGTGGGTTCCCCCTCCTGCCTAAATAATTTTCTTCCCTTAATGTGCTGGACAACACACACCTTCATTTTGTTTTTAGCATTCTGTCTGTCTTTTAGGTGTTAAAATGTTATATTACTAGAGGTAACAGGAAGAAAAATCTTGTTTTTTGCTTCCTTAAAGGTATATGCATAATTTATATTTTTTCTGTTCTTCTCTCTTTTACATTTAATAATGTAAATTCCCTTTTATTAGACTGTTCTTAAATATCAATATTGAGAAAGAAAAAAGGAGATCAATTTCATCTGATTCAGACTCTTCTGGATATAAAAATAGGTCACACTCTAAGAGTTATAGTTAAGCCATGAATTTTTATTTTCTCAATCTATATTACAGTTGTAATAAATAAAAACAAAAGAGAGCTAATACGAGTTATTTCCCTATCATGATAGTTCTACGGGAAAGAAAATGGTGAGATGAGCTAAAGGAAAATCACCAAAAAAGAGTAATTGTGAAGCCTGTGATAAAAAATTGCTAGAAGGCAAACGATTATGTGAAGAATGTTTATCGGAAACAGCCGGAACATCTAATCCTTCCTCCGATATTATACAGTTTATAAAACATGCGGTGACTCAAGACATTAAAGAAGCAGGTACAAGAACCAAAAGACCCCAGTTATATGACCCTGCAGATTACCAACGAGATGATTCATCAGACGAATATATGGATATGGAGTCATACCAAGGAAATTTCTTATCTTCAGAGGAAGAAGAAACTCAGGTTCCCCCATATTTTCTAGAGCCACCCCATATTATCTACAAAGTACGTAAATCTTTGAGTCTTAAAGAAGCAGTTACAGAACCATCAACTTGTAATCGCTATTTCTCAGACATGAGAAGGAAAAGAGCAACCTTCCCGGTACATGATACCATCAAGGAATTAATTAAGGACGAATGGTCCAATACTGATAAAAATTTGAAAAAAATATTTTCTTGCCTCTATCCTTTTGAAAAATCTGATTCATGCCATTGGGATAATGCCCCTAAAATGGATGCTGCAGTGGTTAGACTGGCAAAGCATAACACATTACCAGTTGACGATGCAGGCTCATTTAGACACCCAATGGACAAAAACATGGATTTACATCTTTCTAAAGATTATGTAGCAGCTGGTACAGGTTTTCACCCTGCAATAGCCCTCACATCAGTATCCAGGGCTTTGAAAATATGGATTGAGAAATTGGAAGAAGATATCAGAGCTGGGAGAAGCAGATCTTCTCTTCTGGAAAGGTTAAGCGATATTAAACTGGCCTTTGACTTTTCCTCTGAATCCTTGGTGGATATGGTAAAAGCTCTGGCAAGGAACATGGCTCTCTCAGTATCAGCTAGAAGAGCATTGTGGCTGAGATCTTGGTCCACAGACTCATCATCTAAATCTAGTCTGTGTGCTCTTCCTTTTCATGGAGAAATGTTGTTTGGGAAAAATCTTGACGAGTGTATCAAAAGAGCTGCAGAAGGAAAAAGAGCTTTTCTTCCACAAGACCGGAAAACCCGGGGATCCTTTTGAGCAAGGAGATACTCTGAATACCCTTCCTTTCAAGATACCAGATCATATAAACCCGGAAGAGAAAATGGAAGATCCCTTCCATGGAGAGGAGGACATTCTTCCAGCAGAGGAGGTAAATCCAGGGGTTCTTCATTCCACAAGAAACCTTTATGACTGGGTCACTTCCCAATCTGGAGGAGTAGGTGCCGTATACTACTATTCCAAGAAATTTGGGAACATTCAACTCAAGACAGATGGGTGCTGGATATAATACAAAGAGGTTATTTCATAGAGTTCTCCAGTACTCCTCCACCTCGCTCCTTTCAAAAGACAAACTGGCCAAGAGATATAGAGAAAAGAAACGCCCTAAAAGACTTTGTCTCATCCCTTCAAAAAGATGGAGTTATTGTTCAAGTTCCACGGGCTCAACAGACACATGGGTTTTGCTCCCATCTCTTTCTCACCAGAAAATCCACAGTGGGACGGAGGCCTATACTAGACCTAAGCAGCCTAAACAAGTTTTTAAACATAAGAAAATTCAAAATGGAATCTCTTCAATCCATTGTAAAAGCAGTATTCCCAGGACAGTGGCTTATGTCAATAGACTTGGCAGACGCATACTTCCATATTCCCATCGCACACCAGCATCAAAAATTTCTAAGATTCGCAGTGGAAGAAGGTCACTTTTAGTTCCGTGCTCTCCCATTTGGACTAAGCACAGCCCTGCGTACTTTCTCAAAGGTTCTGGTGGTTCTAATTTGCGAAACTCAGGAAGAAAGGCATCGCAATATATCATTATCTAGACGATATCTTGATTTTGGCAGGAAGCAGAAATATACTAGAAAATCACGGTCTCATATGTATGCAATTTCTTCAACAGCACAGTTGGAAAAATAGATCTGATGGCGACAAGCAACAACAGGAAGGTAAAGAATTTCTTCTTAAAATTTCCAGATCCACAAGCCATGGATGCAATTGGGAATTCAACCTGGCCTATGCATTCCCTCCGAATCCTCTCATCTTTCCCCTACTGAGGAGACTGAGACAAGAGAAGGTATCATTGATCCTGATAGCCCCTTTTTGGCCATGCAGGCCTTGGTTTCCTCTCCTACTAAGTCTCTGCAAGAAAGACCCATGGCTTCTTCCAGTTGTCCCATTCCTGCTACAACAGGGTCCAATCCCTCATCCAAACCCAGCATCCCTTCATCTGATGGCATGGTACTTGAAAGGGAAGGGTTGAAAAATAAAGGATTTTCTCAAGCAGTAATTAAGACACTCCTACAAGCAAGGAAGAAGTCCACTTCATCTACTTATTACAGAATCTGGGATGTATTTTTTTTCATGGGCCAGTTCAAGACCTTTGGATATTCTGAATCCATCAACCAAAGATATTTTAGAATTTCTACAATCTGGCCTGGAAAAAAGGATTGAGTTACAATACCTTGAAGGTTCATATTTCAGCCCTCTCTGCTTTAACTGATCATAAATGGGCATTGGACTGAGACATAGCAAGATTTATGACGGCGGTCTTGAAAATGAAGCCTCCCATTAAATCTATTACTCCACCTTGGGATCTTCCTCTGGTCCTTAAAGCTCTTAAAATAGATCCCTTTGAACCATTAGAATCAATTTCTTGTCATCTCCTCACTATCAAGACGGTGATATTGGTGGCCTCAGCCTCTGGTAGAAGGGTGTCAGATCTTCAGGCTCTTTCTGCTGAAGAACCTTTTACTATATTTCATAAGGACAGAGTCATTCTAAGGACAGTTCCAGAATTCCATCCCAAGGTAACTTTGGGGTTCCATGTAAATGAAGAAATAATACTCCCTGCACTGATTTCAGAAGAATCTAACGACGGAGAAGACACTGACTTGAAGGCTATTGACTTAGTGAGGTGCCTCAGGATATATGTACAGAGATCGTCAGAATGGCGAAGTTCTAAAATACTTTTTGTTATTCCCAGTGGCTCTAGGAAGGGTCTCCATGCCTCTAAAGCCACTATCAGTAGATGGATAGTTGCAGCTATTATCCAATCATATAAAGCATCTAAAGCACGAATCCCTGAAGGTCTAAAAGCACACTCTACACGTTCTCTCTCATCATCCTGGGCAGCTGCTGCAATAGTGTCGGCAGAACTGATCTGCAAAGCAGCCACTTGGTCTTCCTCAAATACATTTATCAGACATTATCGTTTAGACGTAAAGACTGGTCAATACGATTCATTTGACAGATCTATTCTTTCGGCATCTAATGATTAATTTTTCATTTACAATGTTGTCACATTGGGTTAATTGTGCTAATACACTTGCACTTGCATTATATCATAATTGTCTTTAGCTTGGTTTTAGCTTGGTTATTACCCATTGTTGTGCTGCCATGGATATGGCCAGGAAAGAGAAAATGTACTCATACTTACCGTAATTTTCTTTTCCTGGTCATAGGCCATTGCAGCACAAGGATCCCACCCAGGGATATTGCTGTTAACTAGACTGAGGGAGGAGGAGGTAGGAGGGGGTATTTGTACCTTTATTTTAATTAGTTCCTGTCTAATTAGGGATAAGGGAGGAGCTACCCCATTGTTGTGCTGCCATGGCCCATGACCAGGAAAAGAAAATTACGGTAAGTATGAGTACATTTTTCTCTATATAGCAAACAGAAATGTGTATGATAAGCTAATTGTCTTTTGCATTTCTGTTTGCTATATATACACATTATTTATGCATAGGCAGTAATCTTGGAAAATACCTGCTGGGGTCGAAACGTTGATTCTATTTGCTGCACGTTTGATGATTGATTAAATCACATTGCACTTATTCAAAGACCTGTGTGTGCATCCTGATTTTTCTCCTGTATATATATATATATATGCATATATATATATATTTATATATATATTGTCTTATGTGACTCTTCTAACAATTATATAATTTATTTTACATTGTGGCAACATTTGAAGATTTTTTTGTATTTTTGTACATTATGGTATTGGTAAGGATTGCATTAAGCACTAACAATATACATTATGCACACCATGCATACCAGAAGCTCTCTGTCTGAGCTAAACTCATTGGATGAAAGTGATTGGCTGACTCTCTCGGCCAATGAGTTAGGACTGCATTCCAAGACTTCCAGATGAACAGTAACTATTTCTTAGCGCATTCCAGCTTTCTGACTTTAAATAGTGGAGGTGGAGAACAGTGTTCGATGGACTCAATGTAAAAAGTCAAGCCATTCAAACACCAACTACTTACAATAAGTGAGCAATTCTGGCACCATAACCACTACAGCATTAAAGAAAGTGCAATTAAAAGTATAATATTAGCTTGTAGGAAAACTTTGCTTTAAATAAGCTAGTGTAACTATTTCCAATATTCATTACCAAAACTATTTCACATACGCTAATTTTTCTTGAAGCTTTTTTGAAGGCAAAATCTCAGCAGAATTTTTTCTTTGAAAACAAATCCAGTCATTTGGGGATTATCTACAGTCTTGCCTGCAACAATAACCTCTAGAGAAATTGATCATATTGTAACTCGCCTTTTTAATTAGCAATGTGCAAATATCTTTGATAAACCACAGATTAGGTCGATTTGTACATTACATAGTTTTGCTTTGTGCTATAAATCATCTGAAATTGAAATTAGCTAAATTTGTCATAAACCAATTAAAATAAAATGAATAGAAGTTTACGAGCATGTTTTGCTAGTATTTGCAAACTTCTATTTCTCAGGGTTTAAATACAAAGAAACAAATATTCTTATTCACAGGTTTTAAATTTTATTAGAAAGCGATCCACATACCTTATCTATACATACATTCTACACATACATTCTATACATAAATTTTTATCTTGCTTTTAAATATCCGCAGTTGTCGCTGAATTCATTAACCAATATAATAGGGAAGTTCTAAAGAAAAAAGAGCAAGTATGCCGTTATACATGTTTTTGCTTATACTTTTTTCTCTATACATAATGTTGCTCTCCTTATTCAAGACATGCAGTATATGACAAATAATTCACTTGAAATCCTTCCAGTTATTGTGTATCAGCTGAGTGGGTTGATATGTTTGGATTAATTGCATAGCAGTTGCCTAGATATTATAAGCTTAAGCTCCGAAATAGTTTAAAGATAGAGGAAAATAAATTAAACAAATAAATTAACCAGAGGCGTAGTCTGTTTATTCAGTTTAACTTACAACTTATGATAAATAAAAAGGATATGCTTCTGCATTAAACAAACATTCCAAGCACCATAACCACTATGGCTAGTTTCAGATAATTACTTGTAGCCAATAAGCTAATTAGCTCAGGAGAGCTAATGGAAGTTTTTGCTTAAGTATTTCTGGCTCTCAGATGTTGGTTGTGGAGACAGGGAGCGGCGTCGGGCAGACCCCATGTTAGAAGTCAAACCATTTAAAAATGATTTGTTTACTTATAGTAATGTCCCGAACGGTTCACCAAATGGTTCGCCGAACGGTTCGCCACGGATGGCGAACATAAACATAAACTTTGACCCTGTACCTCACAGTCAGCAGACACATTCCAGCCAATCAGCAGCAGACCCTCCCTCCCGGATCCACCAACCTCCTGGACAGCATCCATTTTACATTCATTGTGAAGCTGCATTTTTAGTGAGCTGTCCAGGAGGTCTCTAATTTAAGACTATGTCCTCTTGTTGTGGTAGTTTTTCTTCTTTTAAATATAGTTTCCTTCTTTACTGTGTTGATTCCCTTTATGTATTTAAATGTTTCTATCATATCCCCCCTGTCTCGTCTTTCCTCCAAGCTATACATGTTAAGATCCTTTAACCTTTCCTGGTAAGTTTTATCCCGCAATCCATGAACCAGTTTAGTAGCCCTTCTCTGAACTCTCTCTAAGGTATCAATATCCTTCTGAAGATATGGTCTCCAGTACTGTGTACAATACTCCAAGTGAGGTCTCACCAGTTTTCTGTACAATGGCATGAGCACTTCCATCTTTCTACTGCTCTCCCTATACAACCAAGTATTCTGCTAGCATTTCCTGCTGCTCTATTACATTGTCTGCCTACCTTTAAGTCATCAGAAATAATCACCCCTAAATCCCTTTCCTCAGATGTTGAGGTTAGGACTCTATCAAATATTCTGTACTCTGCCCTTGGGTTTTTACGTCCAAGATGCATTATCTTGCACTTATCCACATTAAATGTCAGTTGCCAAAACTCTGACCATTTTTCTAGTTTACCTAAATCATTTGCCATTTGGCTTATCCCTCCTGGAACATCAACCCTGTTACATATCTTAGTATCATCAGCAAAAAGACATACCTTACCATCAAGACCTTGTTGATCTTGAAATCCATGTGTTTTTAGATGTTCAACAATGGTATCCTTTAACATGGTTTCCATCACTTTCCCAACTACTGAAGTAAGGCTTACTGGCCTATAGTTGCCCGACTCCTCCCTAATACCTTTCTTGTGAATGGGCACAACATTCGCTAACTTCCAATCTTCTGGGACTATTCCTGTTAATAATGATTGGTTAAATAAATCTGTTAATGGTTTTGATAGTACACCACTAAGCTCTTTTAACAGCTTTGGGTGTATTCCATCAGGTCCCATTGACTTATTTGTCTTTACTTTTGACAGTTGAAATAGAATCTCCGCCTCTGTAAACTAACGTGTAATAAATTACTCATTTATCCTTTTTCTTAACTGAGGTCCCTTTCCTTCATTTTCATCTGTAAATGCCACACAAAAATATTCATTGAGGTAGTCAGCTAGACCTTTATCCTCTTCTACATATCTTCCTTCTTTTGTTTTTAATCTAACTAATTCTTGTTTTCTCATTTATGTATCTAAAAAAGTTTTGTCCCCCCTTTTTACTGACTGTGCTATTTTCTCTTCTGTGTGTGATTTGGAAGCTCTTATAACTTGCTTATCCTCTGCCTAATCTTATAGATCATTCTGTCTTTCTCACGCTGTTTTTTTTTATAATTACTAAATGCTAACTTTTTGTTTTTTACTATTTTGGCCACATTTGTGGCGTACCACAGTGGTTTCTTGAATTTTTTGCTTTTACTGACAAACCTAATGCAATTTTCTGTTGCCTTCAGTAGTGTAACTTTTAAATAATCCCATTTCTCTTGGACTCCATTTAAATTGCTCCAGTCTGATAATGACTCCTTTACACAGATTCTAATTTTAGAAAAGTCTGTTTTTCTAAAGTCTAAAACTTTTGTTTTTCTGTGGTTTGACTCAGTCACTGTTCTTATATTAAACCACACTGACTGATGATCACTGGATCCTAAACTTTCACCTACAGCAATATCTGATACCAAATCTCCATTTGTTAACACTAAATCTAGTATGGCCTCTTTACGAGTTGGCTCCTCAATGACTTGTTTTAGAGACAATCCCAGTAGGGAGTTTAGAAAATATGTGCTCCTGGCACAAGCAACTATTTTTGTTTTCCAATTTACATCAGGAAGATTAAAGTCACCCATGATGATAACTTCCCCCTTCATTGTCATTTTAGCTATTTCCTCAACTAGTAGATTATCTAACTCTTCAATTTGTCCTGGGGGCCTATAAATCACACCTACACAAGTTACTGTGTGATTACCAAATTCTAACGTAACCCAAACGGACTCTATGTTCGCCTCACTAACTTTTATTATGCTAAATTTTATGCTATCCTTCACATACAGGGCCACCCCTCCCCCTTTCTTGCCTTCCCTGTCTTTTCTATATAAAGAGTACCCTGGTATTGCTATGTCCCAGTCATTTTTCTCATTATACCATGTCTCAGTAACAGCGACTAAATCTACACTATCAGTTGCCATTATTGCCACAAGTTCATGCATCTTATTCCCTAAACTGCAAGCATTTGTAGACATGACTCTAAGCTTATCATTTTTAACACACTTGCTACAGGCACCTTTTGTCCTTGTTTTGGGGGACAATTGGATTGATGTTTTATCACCCCTTTGCCCCCCCCCCCTCCTACTTTAAATACATCCTAGCAAAACCTCTGAACTGCTCACTGAGAACATTTGTTCCCTTTTGAGAAAGATCCAAACCATCTTTTTTGTACAGTTTATTTCCATTCCAAACAGAGCTACCATGAGAAATAAAGCCAAATCCTTGCTCCCGAAACCATTCACCAGTCCACAAGTTAAAGTCCCTAATACGCATCTGCCTGTCATTCTGAGTGTTATACACAGGCAGAACTTCAGAGAATGATAGTGTGGAAGCAACCTGCCGTATATCATTAGCAAAAACACTAAAACTTCCTTAACCCCTGAAACCTCATTGCAAGCCAAGTCATTTGTCCCTAGATGGACCAGTACATCCAATTCCCCTTCCTGCTTTGCTCACTTAACAATATTACAGATACGTCTCCTGTCTCTGTGAGCAGTAGCTCCGGGAAGACACCTCACAAGACCACAATTGTCCATCTCCACACCTCTTATGATGGAATCCCCCAACAAGAACTGCTTTCTATTACACCTTACCATAGTCTCCAAGCCTGTCTCCACAACACCACTACCCTCAGTACCTGAGCCTGTCTCCATAACACCATTAGCCTCAGTGACTGAGCCTGTCTCCACAACACCACTAGCCTCACTGCCTGAGCCTGTCTCCACAACACCACTAGCCTCGGTGCCTCTCTCCACAACACCACTACCCTCAGTGCCTGTCTCCATAACACCATTACACTCTGAAAGTGCTGAAAATGAATTATGTAGAGCAACAGACTGTGCAATATGCCTTTTATCCACAACTCTAAGTCTACCAGATCCTACAGTAATCCATCTGCCATTCCTAGTATGTCTCTGCGGCAGTGGCTTTGCAGCAGTTCCAGCCTGAGTTTGTTAACCAGATAATTTACAAATCTCAGACTTCAAAAATACAATCTCCTGCCGCAAGATAGAGAACTGTCTACAGATTAGACAACAACCAAACCTCCAAAAAGTGGAACGTGAAACAAATGCATAGCAACTATTACACTGAACTAAGTCTGCCATTCCAATGAGGTGAATAATTTAAATCAAACAAATCTTAACTTTTTATTTAGCCTCCCGAATACCTCAGATTACCTCCAGTTTATCTCCAGAATATCTCCAACCACACACTTAGAAGCAACCAAGCTATATTAGCCAAGCTAATGACAACAACCCTTATATAACTCTTAAAATCACCACCCACTAGGAATGTTTAACACCTGGGTAGGCCTCTGCTTATTTGCAAACAATAGCTAATTAAACAGCAATCAATAGCAAGTAGCTAACTAATCAAATCAAATGCCTTATAATTACCAACAGGAAATCAAACCTTATGCAATCAGTAACCTTTTCCTAAAGATGAATCTTACCTGTAACAGTAGAAAATAAAACTCTTAGCACAACTCTTAGACCGTTGAAGCTTCTGTAAAACTCTCCAGAATATCTCCAACCACACACTTAGAAGCAACACTTAGATGAAGCAACCAAGCTATATAATTTACAAACTGCACATTGCCTGGGATATCTATTAGCCATACTGGATGGACTTGACTATAGAACAACCAGAGCCATCACTCGAGGATTGAGTTCTACATATTGGATGGATAAACTGGACATTGAATGGATACATTGGAAAGCACATTCGTGGAACAAATGGTGGGAAGCCATTCCATTGTCTTAGCAGGCAGACATATAACTGGAACACAGATATTCACCCTAGTATGTTCTTATTAATACAGTATCTGAGAGTTATCAGAGTGCATGGTCATAACAGAGACAAGGCACATTTACTGTTTACCAGTTAAAAGAAACACTCCACTGCCCAAAAAAATACACCGTCCATTAGATACACCCCTAATGAAAACATGCACTCATTTAATAGTGCATTTTTCCATTCAAGGTATATCTAGAAAAGATATTAAAAGCTGCCAAAAGCAGCAAAAATTAAGCATGTCCTTGCTATCTTTATTAGTTCTCAATATCGGAAATAATTCTGTCAATTAATTAAACATTAAGATGCATCATTGCACATTCACACATTGTATGTCAGTCAGGGGATTGTATACATAGAATACCACCAGTAGCAGAGTTTGCATGCTGTACACAATGTCTTATGAGGAGTATTCCATTAGGAGATGTCAGCAGACTCCTGTCTCACTGGCATAACATTGTCTGCAGCTAGAGAGGAAGTTGTAAATCAGAAATAGTGTTTTTAATATGATTTTCCCATGTGTCAACGTTAGCAACTATTTCTTAGAAACTAATCACTGATCATTGTTCCGGTAACATTGCTAGGTGATAAATATGTCAGTGATGGCATATCTCTGGATGAAAACTGCAGAAAAAGACAAAGTAAAAAAAAAAAATATATATATATATATATATTTTAACTATTGAGAAATATACTTAATATTTTAATGGATGTGATTAATTTATTTTGGACGTTTTGGGAAAAATTATGTTTAAGTAATTTTCTATATTTATAGAATTTATTAGAATATATGATATTTTAAAATGTTAAAAATGTTTACTGCTTCTATCATAAATATATAATGACAGACAGACAGACAGACAGACACAGACAGATAGACAGATAGATAGATAGATAGACTCAGAATTTGTATAGTATATAAAAGGTACAGGCAACCTTTGGCAATTTAGATGTTGTGCGCTACATTGCCAACAATGCTCTCACAGCCATAATGCTGGCAAAGCATCAGCGGAGGTATAGTTCAAAACACCTGGAGTGCTAAAGGTTGCCTACCTCCTGGTGTATAAACAGTTGGTCATTAATTCATTTCATTGTAGTCCTATTGATAGATTGACAATAGATAAAATAGCAGCATCCTTAGGGTAGAAGTTAATCTTGATCTTTGTAAATAACACCAAGGTTATTTATTAAAGTGAGAAAGCAAAGCATATTCAAAGTGAATTTATTTTTTTGGCTAAAGTTGCGAAACTTGAAACATAGATAACTTAGATCATTTTTCAAATTCAGAAATGTTGGCTTTACATTTGAAATTCATTTCAAATTCACTTTAGCAAATATAAAGAAAAAACCCGGAACATATTTCTCACCAAGAATGTTGTTTTTTTAACTCGTAAGGATAAGGTTGGCAAATGTGATTGCATGCATTATTATATAATATATACCATAAAATGAAGATCTTAACCACTAATGCAAGTATTCATCAAATAAAATAGAGTGCACTACTCAGTGATAATAATACATGCAGTAATTTATGAGTTTGTATGAATATTTCCCCTATTCCAAAGATACTAACATGAGTCATTAAACTAAAACCCGTTCAGTTCAGTTGAAGTAAAAAACAAACAAAAAAAAACTGATGAGAACTGATGAAAAATGGACAAAAACCTAATTTTGTAGGCATACTTCAGCTAATCTCAACTCGGATTTCAAACAAGGTTTAGCTCACTTGTGACATTACAGAGGGAGCCTTTAACACCTGCCTATTAGACTGATCTCACCCACAATGACCGCACAATGGGAAATAACAGGCAGCTCAACTTTCAGAACTCTAAGTCAACCATTTCAGCTGATACCCCTCTGGGCACAGTAAGTAAGAGTCCAAATATGGATACTATTTTGACATACAAATGCATGCAGACCAAAAACTGAGTATAAGCACATGCTCAATAGCTCACCCTGTGTTTCGACCCTGCTCTGGTTCCAAACAAGTGACAACAAATTTGTTTTTGTTTTTTTAACATCAATGCACTTTTTTTTTAAATACATTAGTAGATATTTAGCATTTCTTTGAAACCTGCACAGCTCTTTCTTTGATGGTCATTTTTTGTGACATTATATCTGATGTTTGAAATGAGAAACTTTGTTTCGTAAACAGTGTTCACGAAGCAATCTCGACTCACTTGCAAAACAATAGACACATAATTTGCTTGAAATATTGTTTCATTTACTGCAGTTAATAGAACCGAGCCCTATATATGATCACCAGTCGCCTGAAAGTATACAGACTAAGGAATGAGCATCTGTTCTGTAAAGATGATAGATTGATCCTAAAATAGAGCAATGATGCTCTTTTATATGTGTGAGACTGCTATAAAAATTATAAAGAAGGTATCTCCTAATTTACAGAAGATCAAAAAATTCTTATTTTTTTGGGTACTGAAGTAGATGTAAATTACTGTATGTTTTTAAATGCATTAGCTGCACCTTTACCCATAAATATTAATATTTAATATGATCTAAATTATCTCAAAGTATGCAAAGACACTTTTATTAAAGTTTGCTCCACTACCTGCAATAATTAGCATACTCTAGTGAGAAGCATGAGATATCCCCACGGAAAAATCTAGTTATTTACACATTATTGTTAATTAAAGTTAGTCTGCCTATCTACTTACCTACCAGTGAGCCTTTATTCTTCCTTTTTCTACAAATACCCCCGAGGAGGCAGTAAGAGAGTTGTCTGGGGCATATTACATGGGCTAAATGTACAAAGCCTTGTTCATCTTTAAATGAGGTGCAATTTCCTGATTTTGGGGCAGTGCTTCACACTATTTGTCAAGACTTGGCTTGAAGTTTAAAGGTTGTCATCTAGTGGACACCTAGATCTATAGAGGCAGACTTCCAACACTGCCATATACAGGAACCCAAGCATGGTTATTTACTAAATCGAGGAAACAAAATGAGTACAACGTGAATTCCAAATTTAAGACCACAATAGAAAAACTGGAAGCAAAGCCAAATTAGATAATGTTTCTAGTTGAGCGTTTTTGATCTTAATTCTGAATCAATCCTTTAAAAGAACACCCTCATTATTATTTATTTTAAGAAGGGTGGCTATTGGGTTGAGGAGTCCGAGACACCCAGGGAGGTAAGAGATCTGGCCATACAACTAATTGGGGTTTTGGACACTGGCATGTCCTCTATGACTCCTCTGAATATTATAAATTGAACCGCAAGCCATTGCTAATAGACTGTGGCCAGGTGGTGAGCACCATGTGTCCCCCCCTTTTTTATATTATATATTATATAAAAAAACTATTTTATGTGAATGCTGACTAGCAGGCACTGGCCAGTCTCCACATAATTAACACTCACAGTGCAGAGGGTTAATTAACACTTTCTTTACTATTTCTTTACTTACTATTTACCCATTGGCTGCTAGCACTGCTGGCAAGCAAATAGTACTTCAAATTATCAATTCACTTGAAAAAATAATTTGGGGATGTCCATCCTGCTAGATGCATTCCGTTACTAGTTTTAGTAGAACCGATTCTTTGTGAATCTTCGGGACTCTATACTTAGTATGTAATTTGGATGTGAAAGCAGGACACTGAATGCATTTGGACAACTATGGCAGATTTGCTCAGCAAGCCCAGATTCCCACCATGTTTGGTTTTAATAAGTATGAGAATTGTCATTGTGATCAGAATTCATAGTTTTTACTGAATTGTGTCCATCTGGGCAAAATCCTTTGTTTACTGAATAATCATATCAGGGTTATCAACTAAAGAGAGAACTCAAAGTGAAGTTCAAATTCAAGGTAAAAATAGCCGAATTGGAAAGATTCTTTTACTCAGCTATGCAGCTCTGCTAAATTTCGCCATTACGTTTGACATTCACTTTGAATTCTCACTTTAGTAACTCTTTATTTTATTATTTTCGGTGAGTAAGCATAAATCTAACAAGCCAAGAGTACTTCTAATTTTAGAAATAAACGTATTCCTAAAGGGACACAATATGCACCCAGACTACTTCTGCAGGTAAGCAGGTAAGTACAAGGTGGGACCAGGGACCCAGTCTTTTAACACATTTTTATAAATTTCCTTAATGTTACAGTGCTACTTTAAATTTATGCCATGGATCCTCAACTAAGTATGCCATCATCTGATTAAAAGCTTTTGAAAGCTTTGTTAATGTTATTTATTACTTTTTTCTTTCTTTATCCTCTTCCTTTTCCTTTATCCTCTATTTGCCCATTACATAGCCCAATAATTATTTGACTGCAGTTTTGTTCCATCTTTCAACAAAGAGGAAGTTACCTGAGCTCTGGCCCAAATCCCCATGTACATTTGAACAAAGTGGAGGGTCTTTAGATTTATTCCAATGGCCATTTGAATATAAGCTCACCTGCCACGTCAAGGCAAGCCTCTAAAGGTGAGTCCTACACTAGCCATTAGATTTGCTGATATCTGCCATGAATCTCCAAAACGAGAGGAAGGGGTATTTTATAAACCCTTTCACATTTAACCCTGTATACGGCTTCTACACATACAATAAACTTTGCTGGTATCAGACAAATTCCAACGTCTCTAGTGAGACATGAAGGGGTGTTTTTGTTTTAAACCCCTACATACTTATTAACCTTACATAGGGCTATAACACATAACACATACAAATCACCCTGCTGGTATCAGCTAAAAGGCAAATTTCTCTGGTTGAGACAGGAAGCGGTGCTGCCCCTACATACTTATAAACTTTTAATAGAGTATATGATTTTTGTATCACACAGCTACGTTACATTGCTGCCAGCCACCCCATGTTTGTCTTATTAAGAGTTTATAAGTATGTAGGGGCAGCACACCTTCCTGTCTCAACAGAGAAATGTGCCTTTTAGCTGATACCGGCAACGTGATTTGTGTGTGTCATAGCCCTATTTAGCGTTAGTAAGTATTTAAGGGTTTATAAAACACCCCTTCATGTCTCATTAGAGACGTTTACCTTTGTCTGATACCAGTAAAGTTTATTGTATGTGTAAAAGCCCTATAAAGGGTTAAATGTGAAAGGGTTTATAAAATACCCCTTCCTGTCTCATTGGAGATTCTTGGCTGATATCAGCAAACCTAATGGTTAGTGTAGGACTCACCATTTGGGGCTTGCCTTGGCGTGGCAGGTGAGCTAATATTCAAATGGCCATTGGAATGAAACCAAAGAGTCTCCATTTTGTTCAAATGTACATAGGGATTTGGGCCAGAGCTCAGGTAACTTTCTCTTTGTTGAAAGATGGAACCTAACTGCAGTCAAATATAAGGAATCATTGTAGATGTCCTGCTAAGAAATGAGCAAGTGATGAAAGGATTTGTTTTTATGTATTTTGAGCTGTTAGATACGATTCCATCTTTTGCCCATCCCTAAAACATGTGCTTTATACCCCTTAATATCTGTTCACGCTATGCGTTTCAATAGGTGTCACTTCCATTTTAAAGCAAGCACCTGCTCAGCCAGAGGTAGGGTGCCAATCACTGGTTGCAAGAACCATACAAAATTATGTTGGCATCCAGATGGTGAACCATTACAGAATAACCATGAAAACTGCTTAGGGAAATTAAGAAATTAACTAAATGTTAGCTTTTCATCGCTGCTATATTTTAATAATGTTTAGAACAGAACAGTAAACTAGAACTTGTTTTCCAGGATAGTGATCACATTACTGTCATTTGTGTCATCTCTAATTTTTCATATGCTGTTTAGTAATCAAATTTTATAACATTACAATAAAAATGTTGATTTGCAAAACAAACAATAATTTTATTTATTTCAACTTTTCTCATTACTCTATCAACGCTTTTAAGTAAATGTGTTTGTTTTTTTCTAATTCTATGTGTTAAACAATATATCAAAAATAAGTCGCAGATAATGACGTGTAAAAATAAAAGAGAATTGGAATTATATTCAAGTGTGAAAATGAAAAACAGAAGGTACGAAAGAGATTGGAACTCCACTCCATGTAATAGGAAAGCCATAGGAATGAGTGTGGGTTTAACCAAACGAGCATCTTGTGAATAGATGTTACTGTAAAAAACCTTAATGAAAACGTATTTTATAGGCCACAGTAACTCATTTTATCATCCATGTTAGAGTAAGATGCTGTCAGTCAAATCAATCAAACTTGTATTACCCTATTGGGTCAATTATTATCATCATTGCAGGTCACAAAGGAGGACTCACTTTCATTAATTCATGTACAAGACTCCTTTTTAGTGCAGTAAGTTTAATCAGTATTCAACAATACCGCTACTAAGCAAATTATATGTATTGCAACATCTAACAAGTTGGACCTGACAATGTTATTGGATGCTGTAATATATCATATATACATCTATTTATCTTTTGATATTGTAGTTGTTAGAGTAACCCACACTGACAGGTGTTGAGACTGCGTACTCCTTTCTGCTTACTTGTTTCCTATTTCCATAACTATACTGTACTTATAGTTCAGAAAGGTAACAGCAAACTGGATTTTACCAAACTTCTGAGTGCATTATTTGGGTTATCCAGATATGTCCAGTACATATTACTGTATCTCTGAATGTACATTGGATGGACAAACTTATTTGGACATTTGACCATTACACAAACAGGGACTTTTATGACATTGCATTATAAATACATAGACATTAGCATGCAGTTGGTCCCCCTTTACAGCTCTACCAGCTTCCACTCTTCTAGGAAGGCTTTTGACAAGATCTTGGATGGTTTATGTTGAAATTTCTGCTCACTCATCCCCATTTGTGTAGTCAGGAACTGATGTCAGGCAAGAAGGCTTGGCTTATCGCAAAGGTGTTTGAAGGGGTTGAGCTCAGGACTTTGTACAGGGCAGTCAAGTTCTTCCACATCAAACTCATTCAAACATGTTTATATTGGCCTTACTTTGTGCACTGGGTGTCGGGAATAGAGTTACTCTAACATGCAAACCTAACGGTCGGGTTAGTGCCTGAGACAGATATATGAAATATCTGCAAACAGACACAGAATAAATGAGAGACAAGCAGAGGTCAGGATTACAGAAATACATGGAATCTATAGTCAGACCAAGATCAGCATAACAGAGAGCAAGAATAGTCAAACAAGCCAAGGTCAGTAAATGGGAAATCCAATACACTGTATAAACACACTCTTAGGTAACTATAACCATGACAGGGCAAGGAAACAAGGACAACCAGAAAGTATATATACACTATACCCCGGGATATGGGGGGAGGCAGGGGCGGGCTGGGATGGGGGGCAGGTAGGCAATTGCCCCCCAGGCCGCCCTAAATCATTTTAAAACCGGCCCCTGCAGGGCCTCTCCTAATGCTGCAGCCACCTGAACGATCTGTAAAGATCCTCAGGTGGCTGCAGCACTGCTTCTCTCCTCACCTCCCCTTCCCTGTAGCGTGGCCGAGGTCCTCTCCAGTCTGCGGTACCCGGCCGGACTGATAGGAAAGAGCACACTTCCTGTCAGTCCGTCCGGGTACAGGAAACAGAAAATCTGCGCGGTACAGGAGTTTCTGTTTCCTGCACCCGGCTGGACTGACAGGGAGTAACAGAACAGAGGGGGGCGAGTAAGAAGAACGGGGGGAGTAAGAAGAACAGGGGGTAAGAAGAACAGGTGGGGGGAGAATAAGAAGAATGAGGGAAGAGTAAGAAGAACGGGTGGTTAAGAAGGTAAGAAGAATAGGGGGAGTAAGAAGAACACAGGGATGAGGGATAAGAACACAGAGGTGGGAGAGAGTAAGAAGAACACAGGGAGGGGAGAGTAAGGGTGACGAGAACAGGGGGCTGAGAAGAACAAAAGGAGGGTGGGTGGTGAGGAGAACACAGGGAGGGGGAGGTGAGGAGGACACAGGGAGGAGGCGGTAAAAGAACACGGGGGGGTGAGGAGAAGGGGAGATGAGCAGAACACAGGGATGGGGGAGGTGAGAAGAACACAGGTGGGGGGAGTGAGAAGAACACGGGGGTGAGTGAGGAGAACACATGAAGGGGGGAGTGAAAAGATCACACGGGGGGTGGTGGGGGATGAGAAGAGCACAGGGAGGGTGGGTGAGTGTGAGAAGACACACACAATCACTCAGACACACACACAGTCATTGACAGACATACATTCACTCACTCCAAGACACACACTTACAGACAGACAGACACACACACACACACACACACACAGTCACTCATACACAAACACTCAATCACAGACACACACAATCAGTCAGACACACACTGACAGACATGTACTCACTCATTCACTCACTCACAGACACACACGGACATATATACACACAGACTCACTGACAGACACACACACACACACACTGACAGACATACACACACACACATCCTCCCTCCCCCAAACTCACAGATTTTTTTTAATCTTAATTTAAATCCACCCAGCCTCCCTACATTTGGGAGAGCTGGGTGTTTTTTTATACTTGGGGTCCAGTGGGGCTGCTGGCCGGGCTGTTTGGGCAGGCTTGCAGGCAGGCAACTAGCTGAGGTCCAGGCGAGTGGCGAGGGAGCGCTGATTTCTGAGCTCTCCCTGCTATGATGTCACATTCCAGCTCCCAGCGTCACTCTGCGGCACGCTTGGAACTCGCCTGCCCCAAGGTTGACAAGGCATTTGCCGGGGCATTTGGGGGTGGCGTTTTTTGCCGCCCGCTGGAAAATGCTTCCCAAGGCAAATGCCTTGTTTGCCCCGTGGCAAATACACCGTTGTACACACCATGCACCTTAGTACTGTGACTTTACGTGATCTAATGCTTTGTGGATGAGTTACTGTTGTTCCTAAAAGCTTCTACTTTTCAATAATATCACTTAGAGATAAATATCACTTATAGATAAATATCTAGCAGGGATGAAATTTCACATGTAGTCTGCATGGTTAGGTGCTTTATACACCTGTGGCAATCGGACTGATAGAATCAACTGAATTCAATAATTAAAAGGTGTATCCTAATACTTCTGCCCATATCGTGTATCTTTGTTGATCACCGGCTCCTATGGAGCAACTATATAGTAACTGATAAGTACAAGTTTATATTGGATTTGTGTTCCATTTTTGTCTTAATAGAGGGTTAATAATCAAAGCATTATGCCATTGATTCCAAAAGTCATGTTATTAATTCTGGAATTTTAAATTTGAAAAATCCAGATCGTTTTTTTGTATTTTGCAATATTAAAAAATTATTCCGTTATCTGTATCAGAATGTTAAAGGCATTTTTTGTGTAAAATAATTATATTGCAGAATTCTGTCCAGAAATTTTCTTTTGTTCCAAAACATTGAAACTTCAAATGTTTATAGAGAATCTCTTTTCCGGTGTCAGGAAGTCTCCTGCTGACTCTGAAAACCTTAAACTGACTAGTAAGAGACCCATAGAACCTGCAGGTAATAGAAGATATTAATTTATTACCAATCAAAAGCCCGGTGACAATTGTGTAATTGGATTTTAGAAAACAGCATTATAATAAGTAGACCCCGCAGGGCTAGTTTATTGCTGCTATATTTCCACCCCGTTTAAAAGCTCTGCAGCCTGACACATCAGTGACCGGCGTATGGAAACCAAGTGTAGAGATTCCTATAAAGCCATCTATCAGTGATTTTACTCTTCATTTAAATGCTTCAGAAATTCACAGCCAATTCCAAATGATTAGTAGCTAGTCTGGAATAATCGAGGAGTAAATTCCCAGAAGAGAATGAAATACTTTCTCCATATAGGTGCTGATATCAGCACATTATAGAGACTCCCATACAGTATTTAGCGCACATAGCCAAATGTTTTAATTTAGGGTTGGGTGGAAAGAAAACAATCTTCCAAAGATTGTATACATTCTACAAAGAATGTCTATTAATAGTAGATTATGGAAAATCTTATTTCCTGCTGTTTAAACACAGTCAGGGTCATTCACTACACTCCAAATTTTAGCAAATTAAAATCAAAGAACAAAATTGAAGCTCAACAAGCCAACAAGCTGATTTGCAGCTTTGTATTTAAATGTTTTTTTCTTAAGGAATGTTCTGAAATAGATGCAACACTTTCTTTTTTAATGCATTAAAAGCATTATATAAGAAAAGGTGATCCATTATTTTAATGCAATAAAAATTTAAAAAATAGATTTATGCATGTCAAAATATTCTGGTTCCAGAGATAACCCCCATGGCATTAATACTGCTTGGATAAACCACTGCCCTACCCTCACTAGCCCAAGGCTCATGGGTACTTAATTACTAGAGATTCACCCCCCAGATTTGTTGAGAGCTGGGCTGAGCAACATAAACCCTAACAGTATTAGATAGGTAGGTAAGCCCAAAGTTCCCCGCCCCCCCCGGGACCCGGTGAGATCCATATAAGTCTATTCCCGAACAAATAAGCCTCGGAGGTCTTTGTGGGGATTGACTGCGATATACACAGCAGCGGCCACCACTCCGACTCCGATGTCTTGACAGTGACAGCAACATACCCACCACCCCCCCCTCTAGATATTCCTGAAGCTCATAAAAAAAAAAAAAGTAAATATATGCAAACATAGAAGGTGCCTATTAACCGGTATAAATGTTAATGTTCCATAGCCCTCCATTTGCTCCTCGGCTCCAAGGTGAGCTCTCATTACTGAGCCGATACTCACCTCCACGCCCCCAGGTATCAACGGCCAAATCCAATTTGGCACTCCTTGGTTCAAGATAGGTGAACCTAGTTGGGTATCTTACCCCCAAGTTCTTTCCCCCCACATATCCAGGTACCTCCCTCCCCCTGTTATGTCCTTCCCCCCCAGTAAATGCAGCATTACTAATAACCCCCAAAACCTCTCTATGACAGAATCATTTGGAGACAGAATCACTACGATCCTGATGGTACTGCAGACAATGTGTGCCCACGGGAAATCACAGTGGGAGAGAGCCCTGTGCCCTCCCCACACCCAGACCTATGAAAATCAATCGACCCAAGTACGGGTTAAGATTACAAACGTGAACCCTAAGGAACCCTACTGCAATTTTACCCTAAAGTATGAAAATCATTACTTATAATGTTAAAGGGTTGAACACCCCTAGTAAACGAAGACTTTTACTCAGAGGATATAGCCCAAGAGTTCGCGAAATTCTATTCGAAACGTTATAACCTCCACCAGGATACCACGATACACAACACGACTGACACGGGCATCTCCCAGTACCTGTCCGCAATCCAACTCCCCAACATCTCACAGGCACATACAGAACAGCTCCTGCAACCCATAATGCTGGAGGAAGTCCTCTCAGCTATTAAGGCCCTGCCACCTGGCAAATCCCCGGGAGCTGATGGGTTTACAAAGCATACGCCGAAGACCTAGCACCCCACCTCCTTAGAGTGTACTTGAAGGCCGCTGAAACCAACTCTGTCCCACCAGAAATGCTACTAGCTACCATAGTAACAATCCCCAAACCAAATAAACCGGCCAACCTATGCAAAACTTTTTGCCCCATTTCGCTCCTGAATACGGACGCGAAGATATATGCCAAAATTTTAGCTAATAGACTGAGCCCCATACTACCAACACTGATAGTGGATGACCAAACGGGGTTTGTCCAGAGCAGGCAGGGCTCCGACAATACACGCAAACTCTCATTGGTAATGGAGAAACTCCGGAGGACCAGCGGAGGCGGACTGCTCTTGGCGTTAGACGCGGAGAAAACGTTCAACCGTGTTAGCTGGTCCTTCCTGAGACACGTATTGACTAAATATGGCATCCCCCCACAAGTGATTGACCAAATATTTGCCCTGTATTCAGCTCCAAAAGCCCAAGTCATGCAAAAGGGCTCCCTGTCCCGGCCTTTTCAGATAAGCAATGGAACCAGGCAAGGGTGCCCCTTTTCCTCATTATTATATGTCCTAGCCTTGGAGCCCCTCCTATGCAAGATCAGGGAGCACCCAGATATCTGTGGAATAGAAGTAAGCGGAAAAGAGACCACAATAAGTGTATTTGCAGACAACATACTCCTCCATGTCTCCCGCCCCGAGACTTCCCTCCCACCACTCATGGAGCTCATCCGAGAATATGGCCTACATTCATACTACTCCCTAAATACAACCAAAACTCAAGCTTTAACTATAGGATTACCAAATCCTGTTCGAGAGGCCCTCCGCACCAAATACCCATTTGAGTGGCGCAGAGACAATATTACATACCTAGGAGTGCTATTCACAAAACAGGCGACAGAACTATATTCGGGAAATTACATAAAAGTATGGAACGAATGCAGACGTACCCTCCAGCGTTGGGGCTCGTTGTACCTGACCTGGACGGAGCGAATAGTGGCGTTCAAAATGTCCATTCTACTGAAATTACAATATCTTTTCAGCATACTGCCTATACAGCTCCCACAGGCCTTCTTTAAAGCGGGTCACAAAGACATGTCCACATTCAACTGGACAGACTCCAAACCGAGAGTAAACATGAAACTACTCCGGGCTCCAGCGAGAGCTGGGGGGCTCGCAGTACCAGATGTTGAGGCCTACTTCAATGCCTCAGTACTGGCCTCGGCGGTGCCCCACTTCCTCGCCGGTCCCTGGCCCCAATGGGTACACATAGAGAGCAATTGGTTACGGCCCTTTGACTTCCCCAGCATGTTCCTGCTGCCAAAACAGCTCACTGAAATGCTGGAGATGCGACAACCAAGAAGGAACAGTGCATCACATCTGGTGGGAGTGCCCCAATATCCAACCATTTTGGAGAAGCACCTGCAGAAACTTATGTACCATATTATATTATCGGCCCAAAGACTAATAGCAAGAGCATGGAAATCCCTAAACTGTCCCACAGTGTCCACTCTAGAGATGGAAATAGATAAACTATGCAAATATGAGCAGGGCTTTAGCAGACTGTGGCCCTCTAATAAAACTACCCAAAGAACATGGGAGGCTTGGAGCGCATGGAGATTGGCACGCTCTGCAAGTCAGAGCACGCAGATTGTAATTCCCTCACTGGGAGAGATTAACGAGAAACTGCAAGAGACCCGATGAGGGCTGTGCACAGGATAATGTGATGCAATGTGAAGTTATATGTATCACTCAATCTAACTTTGACTATACGAAATGTAGGATATGAACACGCTGCATTATTCCCCCCCCCCTCCTTTTCCTTTCTGTAACCCCCTCCACTCCCCGTGTTAATCTTTCTACAAAATAAAAATTGTCAAATCTCAAAAAAAAAATAAAAAAATTCTGGTTCTTCTCAATTGAGTACAGTACAGTTTGGATTTCAGAAATCTTTTGGTTTGGACAAATTTTAGTTTGAATTTCAGGGTGCTTATTTTACTTCAACTTTGAATAAGCATGTCTCCTGGGTAGAAGTTCATTTCTTTTCATATTATCATCAATTTTAAATGTCCATTTTACAATGCCGCCTGGTAACCTTTTTCTCTAAACTTTTTACTCGTTTTCCTGGCACTATAGTGCCCTGAGGGTGCCCCCACCCTCAGAGTCCCCTTCCCGCCCAGCTCTGGAAGGGGGAAAGGGGTTAAAACTTACCTTTTTCCAGCGCTGGGTGGGGAGCTCTCCTCCTCCGATCCTCCTCTTCTCCTCCCATGCGGCTGAATGCGCACGCGCGGCAAGAGCTGCGCGCGCATTCAGCCGGTCACATAGGAAAGCATTCATAATGCTTTCCTATGGACGCTGGCGTGCTCTCACTGTGAAAATCACAGTGAGAAGCACGCAAGCGCCTCTAGTGGCTGTCAATGAGACAGCCACTAGAGGATTAGGGGGAAGGCTTAACCCATTCATAAACATAGCAGTTTCTCTGAAACTGCTATGTTTATTAAAAAATGGGTTAACCCTAGCTGGACCTGGCACCCAGACCACTTCATTAAGCTGAAGTGGTCTGGGTGCCTAGAGTGGTCCTTTAAGCTTTGGACCTTCTGCAAACCTCAAAAACTGTCTCTCTGATAAATCATTCAGTTTCAATCTAAGAAACTCTCCAACTTATTTCTTAATTATTTATTATAGTTTAAAGACACATTACGAGCAGTATTATTGCTGTGGAGCTCTGTTATACGCACATATACAACAACAATATGGAGCTTCTAAAAAAGAGAGAAAGTGGGATTGGGCCCCCAAAAAACTGTCCCTCCTATAAATACCAGTTTTAAACAAGATATAATTATTGTAGTACAATATTGTAGTACCAACAATTGTCAAAACTGAGCTCAAATATTCCTGTTAAATGTTCATTTTGACAATCATCCTTCTCTACCCAATCACTTTCTTTATATAATAAAGCTTAGAATCTGTATCCTTATTTGATTCCTACTCTCTCTCTCTAAACCCTTTGTATAACTTTGCAGATAAAATATGCAATTTACGCACATTAGTGATAATATTGCACAAAACGTTAGCATAAATGGTGTCGATAAACATTAAGGTGAGATACAAATCTCTCATGTCTGTAATCTTTCTTTCTGACATAAGTTAAAAATAAGAGTGTCTATTTTTAATATATTACTTACAGCTACTAAAGGGACCTATATAATTATTTTCCAGAAGATTCGAGTTACCCAGGTAACTTCAGCACTGATAAAGGATTTAACCAAAACCCTCTCCCCTCCGTAATTTAGACATGAAGACAGAGCAGGATTAACCAGTCGCCTAGGTCCCAGGGGTTAGACAAGGGATCAGAACCATGAATTTGCTTGATTCCATTAAATATTCCTATGTGAAGAATGAACGGTGGCCCATACTGGTAACCTGCGTAGAGCATCTTGGGATCTCAATTGTGAAGACTAGGAGGGGAGTTGTATTGTAAATAAACATGTATAATTCTGTTTTAGTTTTTTTTTAATATATCCCATGTCTTAATGTCAAACTGTTAAATCAATCTAATACAGTCTCTGTTATTAAGTTGAACTTCAAGCTAAATGGTTGAGTGTGGTAGGTCTAAGAAGAAATAGGCTTAAGAGAGTTTGGGTAAATGTGCTTTTCAGGGTCTAAACAACTGCACTATTGCTATTATCATGCAGTGGACATCAATAATCTATCAATGCGATGATGATGCAATATAGCGTTATAATATATTTTTTTATTTCCTATATTGACTATTTTTTGTTTTTGGATTTTCTAAAATATATTTTATTAATGGGTAGACCATGGACTTTCATGTTTTAGTACCGACCTATACATTTTTGGCTTAAGTGACTAAACTTGAAGCATATTAGAATTAGAGAACATTTCTAATTTGGCTATTATGGCCTTCATACTCAACTTTATGAATCACACTATAATTGTCAAGGAATTCAGCTTTGAGTAGTGGATAATGAATGGTTTTATGCTTGGCAGGGGTTAAAGAACTTACCTTCAGAAGATCTGCACATTTAGGGTGGACAGAGCAACGATTTAGTAAGTTATAAATCTAATTGTGCCTGGAAAATGGGGATAAAGACAAAATAAGCCAGAAAAAAAGCACAGCCAAATATTCCCAAAGAATGCACAAAGCTAGACAGCTGGAACCGTGAAAGGAGGCCAAGGACGATATTACAACAGTTTATCTACTGAATTGAGAATTTAAAGTGTATTTCAAATTTAAGACCAAAGTAGCCAAACAGAAAGCATTGCTGGTATAGAGAATATTTCCAGTTTTACTAATTTGACTATAGTCTGTTAAAAGCTACCAAAATCTTTTGTCATTGACAGCAATCTTTGATTGAGTGGTTATAAAGATAAGTTTTCCACATCATTTTTTGTAATGGATTTTAATTAACCCATTATGACCAAATTATAATTGAAATTAATTATGAAAATAATAATGGAATGATTATGCCATCTATTGGTCAAATTTGAGCTATTGACCATTAGCATGAGGTCAATACTCATTATAATAGTGAACATCTATACGGTTTCATTGGGCAACTTGAAAAGTTTACGTGAAATTTACAGATAAGAGATTTCTTATACAGAACACACTGCTTGTGTACAAAAGACAAACATAAATGATGTAGATGCTCAACACTTTTGAGGATAAACCTCTTTTTCCCTCAGGAATTCTTGGGACACTCTGAAAATGTCTTTGTTAGCCAGAGCACTTCTGGACTTAGAACATTTCAGAAACTTCTCATACTACACTCTATTTTAAACACTATTACCTCACACTCATACATCCATTGGATTATACCTTCAGTACCTCAGAAGAACTTATAAAAATAAAGTTGGTAAATATAATTAGCTTAATTTAATTTTTACTAAAAACTAAATATACCTGGATAATGCTGATGAGATTTTAAAATTGTGAAATCATAATTAGCTAAAGGGAATAATATAAGTTAAGAAATTATATTGATTCTCTAGTAATTTTCCAAGTTTCCAAGTTTAACATATAAAGCCATTATCCAGAGATATTAGGCACATTCTTAATAATTCAGGGATAGATCTTAATATTGTTACCAGGTACTAAGATATTGCAATGAGTTGCAGCATAAGCTGTTAAATACTGTAGTAACACAATTTTAAGGCTTCAAATTTTGTGGTCATGGTATTAGGGAGCTATCTACCAAAAGGCTGAAAGACCTAAATTGGTCTTTCAGCCAAATTTACTAATACTAAGTAAAGATTACTTAGTATTAGTACATTCAGCCCCTACTCGCTATACTGCGAGTAGGAGCATGTCTAGTAAACAGTGAGCAGCCAGTGACTAGGAGTTTGGGGACCCCTAGTCACCTGGGGGTGGTAAATCTTTATTTAGGGCCCCCACCTTCTGCTCAGGGGTGGGGGCCAGTGGGGGACAATAGGTCCCCCCTTATTGGTATTTAGGGCCCCCACCCGCCACTTAGGGGTGGGTGCCGGGGGGGACACCCTTTACTTTAAAAACCCCACTCACGCGTCGCGGGCGGGGGGCTCAGGAGGGGGGAATGTTTTTTTGTTTTTTTAACAGTGAGCAGCTACAGGCTGCTCACTGTTTAATAGACATGCCCCTACTCGCGGTATAGCGAGTAGGGGCATAATTTAGTAATACTAGGTAATACTCAGTAACCAGCTTATATAGAGGCTGGGTCACATGCTGCACTGGCCAATCACAGCCATGCCATTAGTAGGCATGGCTGTGATGGCTTCTAAGGGCACATGAGTAAAACGCTTGTTGATGCAGCCTGCAGCCTTTCTAAACGTGCCATTAAATTGATGAACACCGAACTCCAACCCGAACATACAGTGATATGTTCGGGTCCGGGGTTCAAAAAATGTTCGGTGTGAATGCGAACTTTACAGTCCGGGTTCGCTCAACTCTAATAAAAAGCAAGCAAAGCTTCGCATTAAAGGTTCTTTAAATTTTATTCTAGCTTGTAAAAACAAATATGGTAAAATAAAAACATGTGAAATATAAGTCCACTTGATTACAGTGTCGAAAAGTATGTCCGCACTAATGCGTTTTGACCCACCACAGGTCTTTCTTAAAGTGTAATTCGTTAGAGCCATCCATAGTCCTCTTGCTTATATTCAGCATTGGTGCACCTAATTTGAGGGCTTTTTTGTCCATTAAACTCACCTCCTTACCATCCAGCCATGACTAAATTCTTTAACCTGTTAAATATACGTCATTTTACACTTTACATATACTTTTACAAGTATCACCAAAGACTCACAGAAGGTCCCGCAGTTGGTAGCAATGAATTTAACACAGAACAGAAAAAAACAGAGAATGAGAACTCTGAGTATGGGCAAAAGCTCAGAGAAACCTTAATAGCATGCCTTTCAGTTAGTCCCCGCTCAGATCCAAAACATATTTTTGGTCCGTTGTACCATTTAAGAGGAAACCTGCATCATTCGGTCTTTCAGACAGATGCCTCACATAAGGGCAGTCCACATTCAAATTTTCTCTGCACAAGTGATAGCCTTGGACAATTGTTACGGCCTTCTTTGGGCCTCGTCAGTGAGGTGTAGATGATATCCCTCTAAGTACAATGAGCACGGGATCCATGTCTGGATTACCCCTTTAACATGTGGAGAGCCTATGTTAATGCATTGCAGCAAAATTAGAGAATATAAGAGCTTTAAAAATGGAAAAAGGCTCAGAAAAAAATTAAAAAGCCTTAAAAAGTTGTTGAACCTGCTTGTGTGTGAGTCTGCTACAAGTACAGTCTATAACCCCACTCGGCAGCCAACTGGGAGTGATTTTTGTGAAAATCAGTCTTCATTAAAAGTGAGATGAACAGTTTCCAATACATGCACAATTGAATTAAAAATATAATATTTTTTTTTCTCCTTGTAGGTATCATAGAATGTAATTTCACGAAATCTAAAGTTATTATTGAACAAACAATGCCCTTTGGCATTTCCAGGAATGATATAATATGAATAAAGGTATTGATCCGCTGGGAGAAAGCAGCTCATTCTTATAACGTGCAATTATTGACCTTTTTTAGTCTTACATATGCAGCATCTTTACAGTTTATACATCAAGGTGTAAATTGGACTAATTTTTCCTGAAACAAATACACCATGGTTCTCTGGAATTCAGCTCATGCAAAAAGCAAACAGATAAAATTCAATAAATTCTAGTTAAATGATTTCAAAATATCTTTTAAAATGAAATTTTTTACTTATGTGAGGTTCATTGGTCAAAACGCAAAGTCAACATAAGTCATTTCATTTTCTTTTAAAAAATTTCTATAACCCTTATGTTCCTGACCAATATGGTTATAGAGATACATAAAATAAGTAAATACAGAAAGAGGAACACCTACTGCATCATTTGTAGATCTAAACTACAACACATTCCAGCCACTACTGCTAATTGAGAAGCATAGAAAAGCCTTGCACAAGCTCATAGCTCCAGTATGGCGACTTATCAATAAGTAGCCTCTGATTAGTGTTTTTCCCAGTAAAATCCGAATCAGGGTAAGAGGGTCGGGCTTGCACAGGTGGCAGGCAGCAAGTCTGCAGCTTTTGCAATCTGTGTTTGAATATACTTCCAATAACTCTAAAGAAATCATGCAGAAAAAAATAGATGCATGTTTTCTTTTGATGTATATCGATGAAATTGTTATAACAAAAAAAAACTTTTCAATGGAGTGTTCCTCTATGCAAATAATTGCTCACTTTCCAGGAGTTTGTCAGCATAGAGACCATAGAAAAAAAACTGGTATGCAGCAGTGTCCCTGTCCCTTTAGCCATGTAATGTAAAACATTTCCATTTCAGAGAGGGACACATTGTTGTTTTCCTAACACTATAGTGTTCCTTTAAAAAGACACATATCTACTGAAATCATCACTTTTATAAAATGAAAAAAGAGGACCCAGCAAGTCAAAGTGCTTTTGTGTCTGGAGTGTCTCTTTGAACTCAAGGCTCAGTTAAAAGGCCTTGATGGCTATATACATATTCAAATCTATTACTTCTTCAGATCGTTTTCAAGGAAAACCGATCCAAACCAATCCAGTAGGTCTTCTCTCTTTGTCTGATATTCCCAAAATATTGTCTTTGTTGAAAAAAATAAAATCGACCAACTACAATAACTACAACCATAATTCACCCCTTTCATCCTCTCATGTAGGGTTACAATCTACAATTGTGGTTGCACCATAGAACACAGCCAATTCTGTGGATATTTATATCTTCTGTACTGTACATTAATCTCTACTGTTTAGTTGTCTTACTATTGCGTTGACTTTCTTCACTCTTATCCTCCATTACAGAACCATCATTTGTGATCAATTACTGCTGTACTGGTGTCTTATTTTTGTTTTCACCATTTTGTATATGTATCTCATTACCAAAGAACAATTTAAATAAATAATACATTAACCTCATACAGTGATTTAAAAAAAAAAAAAAAACATAAAATTATACCAGGCAACTTTTAATTTGCATATATTTATACCTTCACTTTCAAGGCATGTGTTCAGAGTAATAGTTCAATGCTGTGCACCAGCACATTTATTCAAATAGATTGGAGTAATGTGAAACAGTTATTTAACTCAGCCAGGCTCCAAAGGGCACTTATCATTAGCATTTATACAGCACCAACATTTTCCGTAAATCTTTACAATTTTAGAAAGGACATTATTAGAGGTATGGAAAGCCCTGTTTAACGGGACACTGTAGGCACCCAGACACTTTAGCTCATTGAAGTGGTCTGGCTGCAGTGTCCCAGGTTCCTTAACCCTGCAATTGTAATTATTGCAGTTTTTAATAAAGTGCAATAATTGCCTTTGAGGGCTAACTCTGACCCTGAAACAGCACCGAGGGACATAGACACTGGAATCAGGTAAGTGACAGAAGGGGTTTTTAAACCCTTCTGCAATGGGGAGGTGCCAGAGGGGGGCACTATAGGAAGCTATAGTGCCATGAAAACAACTTTCTTTTCTTGGCACTATAGTTTCCATTTAATGCATTTGGTGTCTTGTCAAAGAGACTTACTGACTGATTTGAACCTACAGCAGGTTTCCCAATTCTATGGCAGTGGCATTACCACCACTCTAACCAGCCAAAGGAGAACAAATTGCTGTAAGCTATGTATTTGGTAACTATGTAATTACCATGACAAATGGCTATCATTACAAATAACATGCATTAAAACAATGAATAAGTGGATAGCAGAAAACTATTTTATTACATATTAGCACACATGTGCCTACCAAATGTTAAACATCAGTTACCTTAAATGTTCACTAAACTTGTTTTCGGAATTATCTCTCCACATTGTAAACTCCAGGTATGCTTTTTATTCTTCATGTTACCATTAATAAAAAGGTTACTAATTGACGTCCTTCTTTGACAGTTTTTGTATACCCACAATGCTGTTTTGTAGATTAGAAATATAACAATGTTAAATATTACACGTACTGATGGTTAGCTTAGTATCTTTTGAAACACCAGAGTATTTATTATGGCACTGGAGTCCCGTAGTTTTATATCTCTTACATGGCTTATTTTTGTCTAATAGTAAAAATAATAGTAATTGAAAAAACATTTGTGTGATCAATAAAAAACAAACTTTATTCATTGGCTTTATGTGTCTTATTTTTATTTATTTATTTATTACTATTTGTTAACTTTCCTAGTAACTCCGATGCAGGACACGAATTGCTGTGTTGTGTGAGTTGGACATTTCAAGCCCAGAAGATTGATTACGCAGTAACATTACTAAGAAAGGCTATTTAACTGTGCTTGCCAAAATCCCTGGGCAGGTTTTACTTCATCTTCATACATCAACAAGCCTTGGAGATAAAGGCATACTTTAAATATTAATGCTAAGATCCTGAATGCATTTACTTATAAGTGACACATGGTCTGTTACATTGTGAACATTTTATTTCACTCTGCTGGTGGTTCAGAATGTATAAAGCAAAGATTGAAAAGAGAATTAAAGTTCTTACAAGCCTTGCTAACACCTCTAGATCCTAATCATACAATTTCCTATTTCTGACGATATTTCCAAATTTTATGTTGTAAGTATAGGCAATCAACTGCTCAAGGACAATCTGCTTACGTACATCTCATTATAAATAATGTTTTGCAGTAAATATATACAAACCCTTCTATGGGTCTATCCGATTGTGCAATCTATATTTGGAGAATTTTGGATTACAACATATCTACCTGGATTTTGCCAAGGCATTTGATACGATTCCTCACAATAGGTTAGTCTTCAAACAAAAAGAAATTAGTCTATATGATTATTCTTGTTCTTGGGTAGAACATTGGCTAGAGTACAACGAGTTGTCATTAATGGTAAATTTTAAGGCTGGGCAAAAGTGGTAAGTGGTGTACTTCAAGGTTCTGTTTTGGGACTGCTCCTATTTAACATAATTATAAATGATCTTGAAATAGGCATTGAAAGCCATGTTTCAGTGTTTGCAGATGACACAAAACTTTGTAATGTAATAAAATGTGAGCAGGATATTGCTTTGCTGCAGAGGGGTTTTGATAGATTGTGGACTGGGCCCTAAAATGGCAGATGAAATTTAACATAGAGAAATGCAAAGTTATGCACTTCGGGGTCAAGAATACACAAGCAACTTACACCATAAATGGTAGTGAATTATAATCACACACAAGAAGGATTTGGGAATTGTTATAGACAACAAATTAGGCAGCAATATGCAATGTCAATCTGCAGTTGCTAAGGCCAATAAGGTTTTGTCATGTATAAATAGGGGCATAAATTCTCGGGGATGAAAATATAATTTTGCATCTTTATAAATCGCTGGTAAGACCACACCTTGAATATGCTGTGCAATTTTGGGCACCTGTTCTTAAGAAGGATATCATGGCACTAGAAAAAGTGCAGAGACAAACTACAAAATTTATAAAAAGAATGGAGCATTTAGTTACGAAGAAAGATTACAAAATTTAAATCTCTTTAGTTTGGAAAAACGGCTCCTCAGAGGGGATATGATAACATTATACAAATATATTCGGGGCCAGTACAAACCTTTATCTGGAAATCTATTCATAAACAGAGCAATACATAGGACACAAGGTCACACATTTAGGCTGGAAGAAAGGAGATTTCATCTAAGGCAAAGAAAAGGTTTTTTTACAGTAAGAACAATAAGGATATGGAATTATCTGCCTGAAGAGGTGGTTTAAACAGCAATTGGATAAATACTTGCAAAGATATAACATACAGGGATATAATTTCTAATTAGTGGGGTAATAGCTGCTTGATCCAAGGAGACATCTGACTGCTATTTTGGGGTCAAGAATGAATTTTTTCCTAGTTTGTGGCAAAATTGGAAGCGCTTCAGACCAGGTTTTTTGCCTTCTTTTGGATCAACAGCAAAAACATATGTGAGGCAAGCTGAACTTGATGGACGCAAGTCTCTTTTCAGCTATGTAACTATGTAACTATCGTCATTCAATCTAAACTCTTTTAAGAGATCTATGGCAATATACCTCAGCACAGAATGTCATGGTTGAATATATTTATTACCTGCTATGTGTTAAATGTATATATATATATATATATATAATTTGTATATTGTATTTTTATAATATTGTATCCTATGCAATGTTTTGTGGACCCAGGCCATACTTGAAAACGAGATAAATCTCAATACATCCATCCTGGTAAAATATTTTAGAAATAAATATAAGAAATGATAGAGGGTAATAGTTAAATTACCAGCATCCTTTATAGTTTTCATAATCCAATAAAGCATAGATTTCTTTCCTAGCCTGCACTATATGTCATTACTAAATCCAATTCATTAGGTTAACTTTCATCCATATATGGATCTTTTAACAAATAGTGTTTATACAGTAAATGGTCTTGACTTTTTGTGTGGTGAAAACTATCAGTTTTTTCACAAGTTTAACATAACAGTACAATTCATTGACTACATGTAGCTTTTTCAATGATAATTTTCAGTCTTAAAGGGAAACTGTCACGGCAGGAATTATTTGATGGTTGCAATTGGTTTAGAGTGTTGGATTGAGCATACATCAACAATGATGCAATAAAGTAGTAAATAAACCAAAGGATAATCAATACAAATAAATCTCACAGTACCATATTGCCTTCACCAGCCATCAGCAGGTTCACAACACCCCAAGCTTGGATTGGGCAACAACCTGCAACTTTTCCTTTTACGCTGGCCAGGATATCTGCCAAGCATTGACAACAATAAACCAGACAACACAAACAAAGAACAAAAAACACCAAATCAACCACGCAAAGCAGAGGGTAGGTGGGAATTACAGTTAGCCTTCACACAACTGTCCTGCTTTGTCTGATAAGTGCCTTACTGGCATGTTTTAAACTTAGCAACTTGCAACATTGTTGCGTTGTCCTCCCTATTGGCCTATGCGGGTGCCAGCGGTAATGCTCCCCTCCTACCATTCATCAAGAGGGGGTTCTAAAAATATGGAGCTCATGAAAAGAAGGACATTAGGATATAAAAGAGGGACAGAGGGAATTCGGCCCAAAATAGGGACTGGTTATCCTAAATAGGGACACTTGGAATGTATGCAGTATATTTATTAGCTACTTGGAAATGTAATAACTTGGGAAAACCAAATTAGTTTTAGTATTGAAGGTAGCTCAGATTCACTCATGAAGCCCAGAATATATCTGTAATTCCAGTAAGATTTTACCAAAGATTATACACAGATAATAGCTATACATAATAGGGTTTTCTATGAATTATGATTATCTGAAGCAACCGTTGATGAGAGCACAAGATACATCAACAATGCTTTACACTCCAAAATAACATGGTCAATATCTCATGTGCTTAAAGGGACACTATAGAAACCCAGACCCCTTCATCTCATTGAAGTGGTTTGGTTGCACTGTCTCTTTCCCTCTTAGTCCTGTAATGTAAATCATTGCAGTTTGAGAAACGATAATAAGTACCTTGCAGGACTGAGGCACCCTCCAGTGGCTGTCGATCAGACAGCCACTAGAGGCTCTTCTGGGATTTTAAGGGACTCATAGTCACTTAAACAATACTGTACATCCTCATGCTCTGCAGAAGGAAAATTAGCATAATTTAAATCCCTATGGGGAGGACCTAATGTAGTCACGGCACTCGCATTAGGTTTCCTTTTTGGATGATATCAGGGGAGGCAGAGCACTGACCCAGCACCAAGAATCAGCTGTGTAAATAAAAGGGATTTTTAATCCTTTATCTGCTGGTGAGGGCAGAAAGGGGGGTATCAGAGGGCACTATAGTGTTAGGAATAAATTTGTAATCCCAAAATTATTGAAAACAAATTTTTATTCCTTACACTGCAGTAACCCTTTAATCACATTGTATAGATCTATGTAGGCAACAATATAATTAAAAGGCAGAAAACAATACACAAGGGCACATAACACAAAGTCATACATCAGCAAACACAACCACCTCATATTCATCTCCTTGCAGAGCCATCCCTGCTACTTTAAATGTTTGAAATTTTATTGTTAACTTTTTACAACACACCACTAAAATGTCCACTGCATCCTTTATCATTTTAACTATAGTATGAATAAAATAATATATTAAAGGACCATTCCAGACTGATAACCTTCCAATGAATATATATATTAATTAATATGCATTAATTGTTATACATGTAATTATTTGGGGCATACCTTAAAAGAGCTTGCAAAAATCGGCAGTTCTTATAAACTCTTAACAGGGAATAAACCTATCAGAGGCTTCTCATTGTGATGCCTCTGATTCTGTGCACTTGGGCACGTGCATGTCTTATCTGGGGTCTGTGGAGGGATAGCATGAGCTGAATATGCTGGTCTGAGTACTACATGGGAGCAGGCAGGCACACTCAAGTAGAGTGTGTCTGCATAGGAAGAGGCAAGCGCACTTAAGTAGAGTGTGCCTGTCACTTCAGCTCGTTAAGGGTAGCTAATGGAAAGAGGAAGCAAATCTCCGTGGATCGACAACCGAGGGGGTGTTCCATAATTTATTTAATAAGGTGCTGATACTCCTCACCCATAGAGCACTACAGCAAGCAAGCTGTAGTGCTTTATAGGTGTGGATTGGACCTGTAAATCAGATTATGTATTATCTGTATATCCTGACAGGAGGAGGCCCTGTTTATAAAGCAATATGGATTCGGTCCTCTCAGATACTCTATCAGTTCTTGTACTGATAGTAAGGAAACTGTTTTTGCACACAGAGAGAAGGGGTTAATTCTACAATAGTTCGATGTACTATATCTCATTTTACAATCGTTGAAAACATTTTATAAAAGGTATCCTAAATAATAATGTATACTTAAAGACTATTTTTAAGTCATTTGAAAAGCACTAGGAATTGATTGTCAGAAAAGTGTAATGAGAAGGAATGAAGCAAAGGTAATTCATTGTTAAACTGTTGTCAGATGAATGGTGAAAAGCTATATTTAGATTCCAATCCATACTTTTAAAACAAAACCTATAATTTCTGGTAAAATAGAGTCATTTTCAATGATTTCCTTGGGTTCGGCCACTAAGGTTACATAGGAAGTGCAGGTAACAATCTCTCCAATGCCAATAATGACAAGGCAAAGAGCATGTTGTAGGGAAACAATAGCCTCCACGCCATTACTTCCTGTGATAACAAATCTTTCTCTCACACTATCTATATTTTGCTTTTTACATGACTGTAAAATTGTGGCTATATGACATGGTTCAAATATATATTTTCATGTATATATATACCCAAGCACCATAAATCCAATGCTCTTTCCTTGACTCCCTGCACACAGTTGACACTACAACTTTTAAAATTTGCCAACATTTCTGCAAGTTCTAGCCGGTTCCTTCTTCTTTTTTTTTTTTTTTTTAAACATCAGAGCTAGGTATGAGTATCTCCATCTTTCACTATTAGATTTTATTTTCATGCCATGTGCATCATTTGTTAATTTCAATCTTTATTCTTTTCTACCTTCGCTTTACTTTATTATTTTAATATAGCCGGTTCCTACTATGCCAGATGAAGTGTGTTTATGGAATACAAATTTCAACATCTCCAACTCATACCTCCCAACAAGTCAACTGGAGAAAGAGGGACACAATTATTTTAGGGGTGTGAGTGGGGTTGTGGCCAGAGGTAGGGCTGTTTTGAGAAATGCTAGGTGACTTACTAATAACAATTTATGCAACAAAAATGTAATTTAGAACAAGAACAATGTATCTTATTTAAACAGACTGATTTCTAAACACAGTTGTTGTTTTTTTAAATACAAATTATTGTGTATTTTATTGCTGTGGAACTCTGCTTTACACTCAGACACACCAACAATATGGAGCTCCTAGAAAAGAGGGACATATGAATTTGGGTCCAAAATCGGGACACTTGGGGGTATGCCAACATACTCCTTCCCAATGTATTGTAATTGAGCCAGAGCTACACACATGCATGTGAATGTATCTCACAGTCCCACTCTTAAAACTTTTTAAGATTTCAGTAAACTTGCTTTGAGCCCATTAAGTCCAAATCATAAAACGAAGTGGTTCCAACTAATTAACTACATATCACTTAAAATGCTGCTGTGGAAGGATAAATAAAAATATATCCTCTAAATAAAGTATTGCAGTGATTTGACAAAAGATTTTCAGAACTTAGTAAAAAATAGCAAGCCTGCAGAATCTGAGATTTATTTTTGTTATATCGCTCATTTGACCTAAATTACACAAGTTATTTGTCACATCAAAATGATCTGTCTGGTGAATAAACTATTTTGGATTCTAATTCATAGTGATTGTACACTTTAATGGGCATTAGGTCTGTATTTTAGACTCAGTAGTAAAATCATAGAGTATTCTCTGTGATGTAAAACTACAATTTTTTGAGAAATATAATTTTTTATTAACCTTTCAGTAAATGTCAAACCTTATTAAAATGACATGTGCAAATGTTATTTTTTTTATTTTATTATTATTTTAATATTATATTTTATTTTTTCCCCATTTAGTGTTTAACAGATGTTTTGTTGAGACAGAAAGATCAACCTCTTTAGGATTCATGACTCTAAAACAGTATGGTACAGAGGAAAGGTCCCACCATATCCAGACTAAATCAGCCCTCCTCGCGTTCCAGTTGGACTTCTTTTCTTTTTTTATTGTCCAAATTTAGGAGACATTACTGTGGTTCCTGAGGGACCTGTTCAAGTCCTATAAGCGGCTGCTTGGGAATGCAGCTGTAGGTCATATTTAGCCAGACTATTGTGTTTTGCATTCTGGTGAATTTCTATGAACTGGTTCTACTTTTCACCAAAAAATTGTTCAGTAAACTGTTATAATGGTTAAACAGAGCTCACAGTGCACTTAACATTGGTTCAGTATTTACTACCTGTTGTAACTACTATCTCTCTCATCTATAAACAGTTGATGGAAACCATTATCATTATGAGCTAACTATGCTCCAGATATATTGGATTTTAACAGTTTGTTGTGCCCTCTATATGATGGGTGGACCAGTTAATAAATGATGCAAAATCTAAGTATTTATATTTCTTCTCTACACCAGATCATCCTTCTTACTATATCTCCTTAGATTTTAGCCAAACATAGTTCTATGGAAAATTGTCTGTAGTAGCAATAATGTTTTACAAGTTAGCAGTAAGTGAAAGCTTCTGGGAACAAGTTCCAGATGCAGAACTATTTAATTGTAAAATTATTTAGAGGGAAATTAGGTTTTATTCCTATTGTCACTTTGTTTGTCACTTTAAGTTAATACAACTAGTTAAGGGAATGTGAGGCTTAGTGCCTTTTTCACAAAGATAATGAAGAAGAAAGTGTGCTGGGATTAATAGAATTAGTGAGAGCATAAATAAAACAGTGTCTGCAGTATTGTATATAAACAATTGTACATAAACATGTTCTCTCCTCTGCGTCTCCTAATCATACAACCTATAATTAATGAATGTTCAAGCTTAAAAAAAGAGAAAGACAAAAAACAATTAGCTGTCAGCTTGTAGAAGAACATTATGTAAATTATTCAATATGTTTAGCAATACATCTATGTGATATCTGCAGTGAGCAGATTTAGGGAAGAAATAAATCCGTGTACGACGGTAACAAAGTTAACATTTTCATTTCTTATAGATTAAATTGCATTTATGTGCATGCATTTGTTGAGTGCTTCAAATATTTCTTTGAATAATTGTTCAACTCTATATTATTGTTCATGGGTAATAAAAACAACAGCATTGTGTTTGATCTTCTAACAGCTATTCAATTCACCAATATTTGAATTGAATTAATCATTCTAATTTTAAGAAGAACAGATCTGTCCAAAAAGTGTGGGAGGGGTTTTGCATCCTTTGTGTCAATGGATTCATGATCGTCTATGGAGATAAATGTTTTCGAAACTTAACTTATGTAGAATTCCTTGAATAGAAGTTCTTTGAAAGAAGTTTTCTCGTGTGTTCTTGTAGAAAATTAATTAAATTCACTGAGAATTATAAAACGATCTGAAGTTAACACTATAATGTTCTTCTAACTGTTTAGGTTACCACCCCACTGTTTACAATTCAGTTTTTCACCTTGTAGCCTTTGTTGTGTCTTCTGATGATGTTGGTCTTGTCTTCAATAGGAAAAAATTAAAGTGCGCATGCGTGGCAAAATACCATTGGAAGAGACCATTGGAAGCATAGTTTGCAAGTTCAAAGTTGAAGGAAGAGTGTTTACACTACCTGGGCAGATCAGAAAAAGGAAGGTTGTGAAAAACCCTCTAGTGACTGCAAAAGGCCTGCAGCAAGACTTGGAGGCAACAGGCACTGTGGTTTCAGTGAGCACTGTAAGGTGTGTACTAAATGTAAAACTGGAACTTTTGGACCCAATGAATCCGTGGTATGTCTAAAGGAAGAAGAATGAAAGACGAGAACACTATGCCTACAGTTAAGCATGGTGGCTGCTTGGTGATGTTTGGGAACTGCTTTGCATTCTCTGGCACTGGAAACCTGCAGTGTGTGGAAGGCAAGATGGATTAATTGAAGTATCAGGAAATCCTTAAGAAAGAGTTATGCCATCTGTGATGAAGCTGAAGTTGGGCTCACTGGACCTTCCAACAACACAATATTTCCAAGCATAACTCAAATTCTACCAAGGCTCGGTTAGGGAGAAGTCCTGTAAAAATCTTGGGACGGATTTGAAGAAAGCGGTTGCAGCACGCAAACCCAAGAATATTACTGAACTGATGGCCATTGCTCATGATTCCTCAGGAACATTGCCAGAAGCTGATGTCTGGTAATACATCTCGTTTGCAGCTGGCCTTAACAGCAAAAAGGTGCTCTAGTAAGTACTGAAGATGCTTGCCATGAAGGGGTTGAGTAATTTTGCGACTGGGGAAGTCCTTATAAGTTGCATTTTCAGTTGAATTAGGGGAAAACACTTTAAGCATTCATTGTGTTGAGCTATTTCAATTGGTTTTGTTTTATTTGTTCATTGGAAATACTTGAAAGTCTGTATATTTTGACAATAAATCAGATTTCCAGTGGGGGTTGAATAATTTTGAATACAACTATATAAATATATATTTGTATTACTGCACCTTCTGTTTATACGTATTAGTTACTTTTCTCACTTAATCTGTGAGCCAAATGGCGGGAAAATACTTCTATCAGTATACTTCAAAATATATTTAGAATATTATTTTATGTATATATTTTGCAGCACACACTGATTGGCCTATTTTTGTGCCATTTTTTGTTCTTCTATCTGAGTTCCAAACCAAAATCTGGGTTTCCAAATTCTGTTCAGCTGAGCCAACAATCAGCCGAAATTTGGGTGTCCTGAATTTTGTTTAAATAGTTTAATCAAGTCAAATTTTGTTTGTTGTTAAATAATATCAATACTAAAAGTAATCAAGATTTTGTGCATAATTGATTTTAAAAATCCTTGTTTTTTGTAATTCTTTTTTTTTTTTTGCAGTGCGTGGAAATTTCCCAGGAAAACAATTTTTAGCTCCATGTAATAGTAGTGTAACTACATAAAAAAGATAATGCATGACAGAATGCTTACACTAATTTTTAGTATACAGTGTTATAAGGGTAAGTCAGGCTAATTTTCATGTTAGTTTGTCCTGTTCTTGTACTGGCCATAACCAATGCTACATAAACTTATAGTGAGATAAAGTATATAAGGTGAATTCGAAGAATAGGTGAATCAAGATAGGAGACCATGTTTACAGTTATTACGTAAGCAAGCATGTAGTGTTTATCGTTGAAGTATCAGCATGCTAGCTGAGAAATACAGGTTGAATATACATCAGTAGGGAGACTATGCTTTAAGAAACAAACTGAGTGATACCACCAGGTATATATAATGAATCTTTCCAGAAACAAACTAGTATATCATGCAACATTGAAAGAAGAAAAAGAGAAAACACGGAATGTGGAAACACTTGTCGAATATACAACATTTGTTCTCAGATGCACATGATCTATATTATGGTAGCTATCAAACAAGCAAAGCCACCAAAATAAAATATGGGAATTCAGAATGTGTGCAACTGAGATGATAAATGTCAGTGTTCCAGTTTCTGCCAATACCACAGTTATGGTCTAGGTTGGCTCTGCTTTTGCTGGTAAGTACTGGGTGCTGAGTGACTCCTCTTACTCCTCCAGACCACACAAGGAGATCCCCCCGTACAGATGATGCCTTGTCACCACATGGCCCCACGTCTTCAGTGGCAGGGAAGAGACACTGCAGGGCTTCTGAAGTCACACAAGATTGTGGCCAGCAGATAGGTGCAGCGACCATCTTGGCTTTTGGCCTGGGAGACGAACAGGGCATCGAGGCACTGCTGGCACTTTCTGCAGGTGCAGGTGGTGTAAGTGACTGCTGCTCCAGTCGGGTCTCGATCTGGGCCCAGAAGGCAGAGCAGATTGCATCGAAGGCTGTGGAAAACTTGGATTCCCAGCTCTCTCACACATGCTTTTGTGGTGTGACGGCCATCTTAGGAATACCACGTGGCTTTGTCAGGTAAAGGAAATAGTAGCCCCTAGTCTGCTCAGAATTGGTGAATCGTTCCTGGTGAGGACCGGGATAACCTCTGCCGGTAAAAAGGGGGGAGGGATAGGGATAACAGCTGAAAGCATCAGGAACATTGGGGCAACCAGACCGGGAGTTTGGCTATTTCTCCCTTCCAAGGCTCGCCCACAGAGTATAGGCCACAGATCTGGTTTAGGCAGCAGGTGTCTCAGGGGTGCTGCAAACTCTCTCAGAGAGTCTGAGAGAGTCCCTCCGGCTGCCAGGAGAAGGTAAGTATGCAAACGATTGTATTTAGAGCTGAGCTGTAGGGCAAAAGGGCAAAATTTATCAGCATTGTCTGAGGAGCCCACTTGAAGCATGTCTGTCTATGATGCTTGCCAGGCCCCGCCCCCCAGCTAAACTTTTTTAATGCAACTCATATTAAATTTTCATGGGACCAGAAACCTTTTTTTAAATAGATTTGTATGTGGCGAAAAAAATCAGTTCGACAAATCGGTTTGTCCGGAAAAAAAATATTTGTTGTGGGTATCTTGAGAAAGGCAGCTGGAGGGTTGCCAAATGTTGGGGGATGGGTGAGTCATGTTGTGTCCTGTTAGGCTTGTTTATTGGTGGTAATTACCTTTGTATATGTCCCGTGATTTCTGTCACTTTGTCTATTTGTTTTTTGGACTTTGCATTTATGTATACTTTTTGTACTTTATTGAATAAAGGATTTATAAGTAATTTTCACTCGTTAGCTGATAAAGTGTGCATACTCATTTTTGTATATATGGTTTTGATGGCTTTTATATGCGATATAAGCAGAATTTTAGGTTTATCCTGCATGCGATTGTGTTATTTTCGTTAAATATATAACATAATTTTTGTACTGCAATTTAACCACTGCTGGTCATTTATTCTGTGACTAAAATCAACATTTAGTGGCAGTCCCCTAACCATCATGTTTCTTTTCTTTTTTTTGCTCCATGGGCAGAACTTTGAATGAACCCATTTGTCTTTTGTCCATTTCAGTTGTTTCAAGACATGTAAATATGTTGCTTCGGAGATACGGAATTTGAATGATCCACCGATTGCTTAAAATAAGGATGAATTCTAATTAGTATAAAACTGAATGCACAAGTTTATTTCTGGTTAATTACCAAACAAAAACATACATGTTTCAATCCATTAAAGGTCTAACCTTTCCTTTCACTACAGTGATGTTCGTTCCATCCCAACATTCTAGTTTGTCCCCAATGCATAATGCAGAGGGAAAGGAAATTACAAACCCTTATTTCTACATCAGTTTACAAAATCCTGTATGCATCCACAGGACGATGGATGGCTTCAAGCACATTGCAGGGCTTCTTTGCAGGCTGCTTTGTATTATAAAAATGTCTGGTGTTGGCATAATAACTGTATTTACTCTATAAAGCCGTTATGCTCATATACAGAACTTTTTAGCATTCTGGTAGCATTTTTTTTTTTATTTATACCTGTTATTAGTACGTATAACGTGGATGTTTAGCCATTTGATATTTGCTTGTTTCTTTACATGACAACACATAATATTTAGACCTTATGTAATAGTACAAGAGATACCATAGAATGTCATTAATATCTAAAAATGTTTATGGCATACATATTTTTATAAGGATCAATGAATACAGGAATAGTTTAAAAAAAAACTTGCTACATTTACGTAATTTTATTTTTTTAATATCATTGAACAGCAATCTCTACACATGCTTGCTATTAATTTTTGCCAAATTATATAACTAACTATTCACTAAATACAGAATTTCATTTAGCCAATTTTACTGATTTCATTTGGCTGAATTCTCCTGCATTCAGTTGTTAAAACTCCTGCATTCACTAACAACATGGAAATCAAAGAACGGTTACCAAAAATGAGCTGAATGTGACCCTTCCGTTTGCTACAGTGACATTCATTCTGGGGGAAAAAAGTATTTAAGATGCAAACGAATTATATATGAATGTCCATGTTAGAAGAAAGCAATTATGGCAAAGGTAAGAGTAAGGGCTTTAGGATTTCAGTATTCTTGCACGATTAAGAGGGACTAGCGGTAGTATTACAAAATAGATAACAGTGACCCAATACAAGCTATGTGCAAGTATGTAAGTAACTCTAACACCCTGGTGAGGTCCCCTTAACCTTCACCCACAAGGTAATACAAACACAAAAAAGTATAAGGTGGAGTATCTTACATGCGCTTTTCAAATAGTCCTATGATATGTCCTGAAAGGAAGTAAAACAACAAATAATAGTGCAATATTGCCTATACAATAAATAGCAGAAATTGAATAAAGTTCCAGCAAATGCAAACTCACAAAGGTGGAGCCACTATGAATTGGGCTCAGATAATTCACCTTGTGGGATGTAAAGAGTCCCACTCCCTTCTCTGTATCCTGAGATCTTTGTTAAAGATAATCACAAATTCGCAGATGATAAGTACAGAACTCTTCTAATTGTTTTATTACAATAAATTCTGTATTATTTTATCACATTCCTTCTGCGAATTTGTGATTATCTTTAACAAAGATCTCAGGATACAGAGAAGGGAGTGGGACTCTTTACATCCCACAAGGCGAATTATCTGAGCCCAATTCATAGTGGCTCCACCTTTGTGAGTTTGCATTTGCTGGAACTTTATTCAATTTCTGCTATTTATTGTATAGGCAATATTGCACTATTATTTGTTGTTTTACTTCCTTTCAGGACATATCATAGGACTATTTGAAAAGCGCATGTAAGATACTCCACCTTATACTTTTTTGTGTTTGTAGCGGTAGTATTAGATTGACACAGTTAGGAGAACCTACAGTTTTATGTACATTTCCCCTCATCTATATCAGGGGAATTGGAACAACAAAATAATTGGAATTTTTTTCGAATCATGAATGGTCAAATCAGGATAGTCATATGGAGATCCAGTTGCTTGCCAAATGGATGAGTAAATAAAGATGAACTACCCAAATCTGCCTTTACATAAACAAAGAAAAATCCTTACAACCACATTGCATTCAGCATTTAGTGCATAAACCCCTAAAACATTTTTTTGTGAAAACCCTGCCCACTTCTTAGATATATCAGGTGGTCTAAAGAAATCATAATTTTTCTGATTATAATAATGGAAAATTTAGGTCTACTGCCCACTGAATTGACACTCGCAGAAAATATGCTGCTTCTCTTATTAAATGTCATCAAAGTACGATGTGATGTCACAATGATTTAATAACATGTATTTATTGTTTGTTTGTTTTATTTCATTTTCCTTTTGCGCACTATTCGGTCCATGGTAAGATCCACTGTTATGGATATTTACGGTTGAGTTGAAAATTCCATTCAAATTGCTTTCTTTATATTTATTTTTCTAAAGTAGTATTAATTAAATCCAAAAACCTTTAGGGCCGCAGCATTTTGTAAAGAAAGGATATGTGAGGATCTGTGAGCACAATGTACGTGCCATTTATTCTTAACTTTCTAATAGAAAGAAGCTGATAATAAAAAGTCAGCAGTCAACCTTCAACTGTATTCTGACATTTATTATGGTTTAAAAAAACTCAAATACCTCAAAGGAATAAATTCTTCTGTGAAGTAACCTGATTACTTTCGGTCTCCTGGAAAGTAACATTCAGAAGAGGACCTGAAGGCATCTGAATAAAATATTTGGTCTAAAGAACATTTCTTGAGTTTTTTTTCTGCCTACAGTAATGTAACGAATGCAAATTGTTTCTTCTTTTTTCCGATCGAATATAATGAACTGTTTATTTAAATGTCACCAATGATAGCACAACAAATTCACTTGTTTGATCATTTATAATTAATGTACCTGTTGTGTAAATGTTTAATATTTCCTGCCTTTAATTAATGTTTCAAGTGACGAGTATTATGGGGCTCAAGAAAAACTTAACAAGAGACGACGCAAAGAATGCAGCAAAATCCAGTACCCAATTGACCCCACCATACATGGTGATGTTGTGCATGATGTCACATACAGTGTTTGATGATTTAGTTCCTTAACAGTTAAAAAAACCTGATTATTTAGTAAAACTATATTCCAAGTTTGGGTCAAACCACACTTCTTCTTCAAAGTGAGAGAAGAGGCTATCAAAATGGCCTATGAGATTTCCCTACATTGTCTTATTATTTTTTTTTAAAGAGAAACAGACCAGAAATGAAGACAAAAATATTTCAGATTCTGAAAAAGAAAGAATATGAAACAATCAGAAAATATATTTGAGGTGACAGAGCCTCATGGTGTAGGTAGGATTTGTGGTATAGTTTGGCATGGGTAAGGGTTAGGGCTAGAGGAAGGGTTAGGGTTAGGGGTAGGGTTAGGGGTAGATGTAGGGACAGGGTTAAGGTTAGGGGTAGGGTTATGGGTAGAGTTTTTGTTAGGGTAAGGGGTAAGAGGTAGAGGTAGGGTTAGGGGTAGGTGTAGGGGTAGGGTTAAGGTTAGGTTTAGGGTCAGGGGTAGGGTTAGAGGTAGGGTTAGAGGTAGGGTTAGGGGTAGTATTAGGATAAGTGGTAGAGGTATCTGCCAGTATTCCTGCATAAAGCTTCATATCTTCATTAAATAGAGAGATTGGGCGATAGCTGTCTTCTCTCTCTCAGTTCTTTCCAGATTTTAAGATTGGAACGATATTGTCTTTAATCAACTCTTCTGGAATTTTAGCTTTAGACTGAAATTCATTCAGTCCTCAAACAAGGTAATATTTCAGTTTTAAATAGTTTATAGAAAATCCCCGTAAACCTGTCTGGCCCTTGCTTTGTTAGGTTTCAGTAATTCTATCCGTGTATTTATTTCTTGTAAAGTAACTAGGGCATTAAGATCATTTAGTTGTTTCTTTGAGATCTTCGAGAGGTTCTTATTTCTAAAGTAGTCCCTAGGGTCAGTTTGGTTACAAATCAAATTATATAACTGATGATAATAATCATTAAAGGCCATTAAATCTTCTCTAGTGATAGACATGTCTCATCTTTATATATAATTTTTGAAAAATAAATTTTGGACAACAATCTGTCTGCCCTGTTTCCTCTATAGTAGAATTTTGATTTTAGTCTTTCGAGTGTTTTGCTTATTTTATTTATCAAGAGATCATTAATCTTATTTTGTGAGATCACAATTCAGTTTCACAACATCTCAGAGGGGGATACCTTGTTATCTCTTGAGAGATTATTTAATTGAATTTGTAAGTCAGTTAGGTCTTTTTCCCTATATTCTTTGTCTTTGAAAGCAAGTTTAATTAATAGTCCCCTAGCTACAGCTTTATATGCGCACCACGCAACTGAAGGGGAAGTCTCTTCAGTCTGATTTTCTTTAAAATAATATTCAGTCTGTTTTCTAATAAATTCTATATTTTCTGGCTTAGAGAAAATATAATTATTTAATCTCCATTCCGGTCTCAGAATTTCGAAAGAATCTCTAACTTCTATGATGACTGCGTTGTGGTCTGACCATTTAATCTCATTTATTTTAATCATTTTTGTTTGATGAGTTTATTTAATATCACCCAAAATAAAATCAGTACGAGAATATAGATTTGGAAAAACACATAAAATTTAAATCTGTTGGATAAAAAATGTGGCAAATATCTAATAAGAAATAATTTTAAATTAACTGCCTGAATTTGTCAGCGGGTGTTAATATTCCCTTATCTCTTATCTGGCCTATAGTGTTTTTTTATCCAATAATGAATCAAATACAGAATTAAAGTCACCAAGAATCATCACAATTCCTTGTTTAACCATTTCTATTCTCTTTAAAACCTTACTTATAAATGGCAATGATGAGTGATTTGGGGCATAAAGGTTGGTCAACGTATATGTAATATTATCAATCTCGCATACTACTATAATGTATCTCCCTTCTGTATCTTGTTCTGTATAGATATTTCTATAATTTAAATTCTAAGATATCAATACAGCAACCCCACATGTTTTTTATGTTCAAGGGAAGCAGACAGGATCGTTGTGTACGTTTTAGATTTAAGATTAATATTATCTATCTTTCTCCAATGAGTTTCCTGTACCCCACAAATATCAATTCTCTGTTTCCTTAAATATTCTAAGAAGATAGATCTCTTAAATGAAGAGTTAAGTCCCTGAATGTTAATTTTAACAATTCTAACCATAGTCCCTGTGTACTATTTTCTTCCAATCCCTGGGTCCCCATGCCTCGAGTCCAAACACGAATATTCCAACTGCACCACAGACCAAACAACCAAAACACATTAAAAACATAGAAAAAAAACATTATTCTAAGGGTACGAAGATGTCTCTGTGGATACCTAACCCTAACAAGAGACATCAAAATAATTGCCATTTGACAAATGGTAACCCAAGCAGAGGTCTGCTTCTCATTTCCTTAAGAAGGAGTGAGAGATAAAATAAAACAATAAATAAATAAAAAAATATAAGAAATCATTCACTATTTTAAACCTAATTCAACTAGTGTACTGTGTTTGAATACTTAATGAATTACTCTTCTGTCCAATATTCATTCAACTTATTCCATCTCCAACAGGTTAGGATTCCTTAAAAAAAATAAAAAAATTTGTTAGATGTTTAAAAAATAAATTAAATTATTGTAAATCTCTGTTTTCTCGTAATTCATAAATCTGTGTTCAGTGATAATATTGTAATCATAATATATGTTTAAAGTATGCACCTGTTATATCATGTACATTATAGTATCCTACTTTTTTAATATTATTATTTCCTAGCGTTCATTACTTTATATAATTTTTTAAATATTACTACAATCTCTTCCTGTGAAGTTACCCTTCTTTCCCTTATTAACCTTCCGTTATTTCCATAAAAATTTTTTATTAAATATTCAAACTCTGCCTCTAATTTTTATATGTATGGGTAAACATGAAAATATTATATATATATAAAAAAAATTAATTATAGTGTCTTGGAACTATTAGTTGTAGTTTCTCATTCTCTTTCTTTTTTCCTTCTCTCCTTCCCCCACTCTCCCTCACATATTTCTCAGATATTTCTAGTTTTTTGCCTTCTCTTTAGAGGTCTTTCTCTTTGAGCCAGATGGCAAGTTTTTTGGGTGAATCACACACGATTGTACTATATTCATAAGAGATGATTATTTTTGTGGGATAGCCCCATTTGTATTTTATCTCTTTATTCCGTAGTAACTTTGAGAGGCATTTCTCTAGTTCATTTTCTTGTTTCTTATCGCTTTTAGTAAGATTTTTGATTCAGTGGCCTTTTTTGTTGCCATTTTGGCAGTCTACCCCATAAGGCAGAGAAAAAAAAACACTTTTTATGCCATTAGTTTTTTTAGTGGCTGTTGTTTCACTTTTCAGGCGTATGTTGCAAGTTTAATTTGCAGGATATTAATATAGCTTGCCAAAAAAAAAGCAGAGATATCTCTGAAGGTAAGCACAGGTAATCCCTCAAAATAAAAAATAAAAAGTTATTAAGAAATAAAATAGTAGTAAATTATAGATATAATTTCTATTTCTCTCCCTTTTTTTCTCTGCTTTCCTCTTCTCTCTCTGTCCTCCACCCTCTTTCCCTTTGCAGGGACCAGCAATTTCCTATAAATCAAAGTTTGTGTTAAATTGGTATTATATTACTCTTGTTTAATATTGGGTATGACAATTTGATTAATATAGAGGGTGTGACAATTGGATTATTTAATGTTAGAAATGACAATTGAATTGATAAAGAAATTTATGGTAACCAGCTTAAGTGTAGCCTTATAAAATTGCCATATGGCCATATATATCTTCCGAAAGAAAACAAAAGAAAACTTATAAAAAAAGACAAGGCAATGCATCAAATGAGGCAGATTAGCAAAAGAAGGAGAGAAAATTGACTTATCTGGGTTATTTCTTCGTCTTCTGAGGTGATCCACAGTTAATGTCTTGTATAGCTCTTCACTTCCTCCTCCCTTGGTGACCCATCAGGTTAGGGTGCTGTGAAGCCCAAGTTTCGTCGGTCGATATAATAAATACCCGGTACAGTACCTCTTTGAAGTCTCCCTCTTACTTGGTGGTTTTGCCACAAACTCTCTCCATCCAGTGCTCTCAGACCCGTTGTAAGTCACTGCACGGTGATTACCCTCCTTAGTTTCCTGCCGCGTCCTGCATACTCTCCTCTGCTTCCTCGCTCTTAGTGCCGCGACCGTAGCCACGTACCGCTGCTCCCCCTAGGTTCCTATCAGTTTTATGACACATATGGATACATTTATCTCAGTAGTGTAAAAGTCTACATGTGTATTATCTTAACAAAATACAAAACAAACAATTAAACTAAATTTATTAGGAGAGAAAAAAAATACCTTGTAAAAAAAAAATTAGCCATAGTGTTTAAAAATGGAAAACTCTAAACTATTTTTTTTTAAGCAAATTATCTGATTGGGATACATTTGATCTGCCCATTGTACATTTGATTTCTAAGACAGAAAAGCAATCAAACGAGAAAAACAAATCAGAAATAATCTAACAGCGAGTTCATTCTATAACAAGCATTTGACAGGAATATTTCATCATAAATCCAGAAGATAAAATGTACAATCACATATAAGAGAGAAATGTTTTATTTAAATTCATGCAGCACAATCACTCTTGACTCTGAATTTACTCTCAGAGTGAGCTGTATCCAAATAGGGAGCGATAGAAAATTTTGCAAATTAAATAAAGAATACAGATAAACAAAATATATCCCAATAAACTGTACTCTAAATCCAGACATATTTCTTTTTGGTAATTCTGTGTTATGATAATGCAGAATCTGATTGAAGACTTGGCATATTGGAAGAGAGATTAAAGTAAACTGCCAAGTGATTTTTATACTGGTCATATAAAATATTTATTTATTTAGATAACATTCAAAATGAAGCATCTATGAATTAATGGGCTCAGGCACAGCCCTCGGTTCTTGTATAAGGCATGCCCTTTTAAACATATTAAGAGATATTAATTTGTAATAGGTATCTAAAGCTCATTTGGCAAGATTATTCACTAGGACATGCTGAGAGTTAAAAAAAAAATATAATTGAAAACTTTATATGCCTAGACATTTGTGGACACTTGACTCTTTACTACTCCACTAATAACTGCTGTGCATAATAGCTCAGGCAATTGTGAGACAGCTAGATAGGACAACCATAGACTTACTTTTAGTTCATGCACCCATATGTGTTCTTGTTATGACCAATATGTTTTTACTTTCACATATATTGGAAAAGTTGTACTACGTTATTAACAACTTAATAAAATACAAATTAAAAAAACAAACAAAAAAAAAAACATAATTTAGCCAAGACCTCCACTTAGTGGTATAAGAGTTAATATTGCATCAAATTATCAGATGGTGTTTATAACCTGTAGCTAGGGTGTTGCAAGAGAACACCGGGGAGAGAATGACACAAAGACTATGCATGAATAAATTACTGTGTTTCTCTCTATCTGTGAGAACTCAGGAAGATGCCTTTATACATATGCTATACCTGAGAACAAATGACATACTGGAACACATGGATCTCTTATGAGATTCCATCCTTGTTTTAACTTGCTTCCATACATCTTTCATTTATTATAAAGTACATCCTAGGACTGCACCTCAACTTATCAAGTTCATCTTGTAACGTAAGATATGCATCTATGACTAATCCCCACGGGGTGTAATTAGTCCTGCTGATATATAATTGATTATATATTTGTTAACAGAATAAGGACTGTAGTAAGTGTGATTATATATCAGAGGAAATATATAACTACACTGGATTTAATAATTCTGTGAAATTACCTGAATCTAAGCAAGGACCTCAATAATATTCTGATTTAATTTGTGTGGTATTATTAATTATCTCCAATTACCAATCCAATCTGATCATGATGATCTATGATCCTATAGAAGGGCCCAGTAAAATGCATGCTGCCATCTTGTGGTTAAAAGTTTAACTGCATAGCAAATCATATTGCATGTATATCTGATATAAATCAGCCATATTGTTTCATAATCTTGTATCTGTCATAGAAAACAGATCTTTGAACTTGGGTTTATTCCAATCTATAGTGATAAATTGTACGTGCATATATTTTTCAATATAAATATTGTGTCATTGTGATTTACGTTGCAAAAAGTCCTCATACTTCTCAGTACATAACAAATTATTGTGGGTTAACAGAATACCTTTTTATTCTGATTTACATGTCGGGGTCCCATATATTTTCCTGTACATTTTTTATCATTTTTCATATGAATTATGAATTCTGGAAATCCCCAAAAGGATACATAAACAGGGTTTTCTCTAAAGTGAGAATTTTAGGTGAATCCAAAATAAATTGAAAATGTAAGTTGGAAATAGCCACACTGTAAATATTTTCTCAGCCAGCTATGATCCCAGTTCAGCTACTCTTGTTTTAAATGTGAAATTCTCTTTGAAGTCTCATGTTAGTAAATAGCTCTGAAAGTCTGTGAAATTAGGTTTGTCAGAAGAAGTTGTCAGAAGAAGTTGATAAATAGTTAATGAAACATACTACAATGTTCTTAAATAAATACCTAATGGCTATGCATTTATACTTTTGTATAGTACTTTTGGATTATGTGATGGTAATAAAGTTTTTCTTTTTTTGACAGTTTTTATTGATTTTCAGGTATACAGAAAAAAAAGAGGAATGGGGGTTAGTAAAACAAATAATACAAATAATAATCCAGGGATAACAAATAGGCAATGATGGCATCGTCATATGGATACCTCACTTGTCCCTGGCCTATCGTCCCGGTACATATGTATGTGCACACATCGAGAAAACTGACTCGTCTTTAATGTTGGGGCTGTCTAGGCAGGTGTACCATATCTGGAGAGCAGCATAGTGGGCAACTATACACTCTACAAGCATTGTTATAGGAAGCAAAAACTGTAAACCTAAAGTGCCCCAATTTTGCTCCCTTGGCCCATTAACATCATCTTATCTATGGTCCTGATGTCACTCTCTATTCTCTTCTTTTTATACTTTTGATTTTCTATGTTGCACCCTGGATACAGAGAGGGAGAAAACAAGAAGAAGATGAAGAAGAAGGAAGGAAGTAGAGAGAAGATGGCAAGAAAAATAACTATATACAATGTGGGTAGTGATAGTGTTAGGCATAGGCTAAGGCCCCGTCCCAACTCTAGGCAACATCCCGAGAGCTCCTCTCATGTCAATAAAAATGAGATAGCATCCCTAAATCACACTCAACTTTTCCTACTGACATGTCCGTTGGTTATGTTGTATGCCCAAGAATATATATATATATATATATTTTATTATTATTATTATTCAACACTAGAGACGGCAAGTGTAGGGCGCAACAGACGCCTATAATTTTTTTCCCCCCTCTTCCTTTCACACACTCTCTTTAGGTCGGTTTAAATTTAGACCCGTAAGTAGCCCACAAGTTTGCTGCTTCCTCCATATGCTTTCCCAGTCTAATTTGTCTGTTCGTCATAACCTCATATTACCAATTAGTGTTTATTTGTTGAAGCAGTTCTTCTTCAGTAGGTGTCAGTTTCGTTTTCCATGCTCTGGCAATTAGGGTGCTTGCTGCTATCAGGGTCTGGAAGATTAGTTTACGTTTATAATTTTGTGTGTTGTCAGGCCACACAAAGAGCAGGCATAATGCCAGGGTCAGGGCAAACACTCCGTCCAATGTGATCTACTTGGATTTTGCCAAGTTATTTGATACGGTTCCTCACAATAGGTTAGTCTTCAAACTAAAAGAAATTGGTCTAGATAAATATTCTTGTTTTTGGGTAGATCATTGGCTTAAGGATAGAGTACAACAAGTTGTCATTAATGGTAAATTTTCAGGCTGGACAAAAGTGGTAAGGGTTGTCCCTCAGGGTTCTGTTTTGGGACCGCTTCTATATAATATCTGTGACAGAACCATCTGTCTGCTTGGATTTTTACCCCGTTCATCTGTTTGTCCCCCGTTCGTATGAATGGCTGGTTTCTATAGCCCAGCCATTCGAATGACTCTTTTTCCCGAACAAATCTGCCGAACGAACGGCCACCCAAGTGAGGAGTGTGCTGCTGGTTAACGAAGTGATCCCAATTAGAACGTTGTGGTTAACCGCAGACACTTCTCAATTAAACTGAATTCAGGGTGGTCGTCGTTCGTATGTCGACCACGAGGCAGCGGCCATTTTAAATCACGCGAACGCCCAGCGGTGTTTGGCTCTATTTCTATGGAACTGAAAACGGACACTTTTTCTGCCGAACACCGCTGAAACAAGGGAACGCCTGGCTGCCTCCACGAAAGCATGCGAACACCGTCCGTTCGGGAGATTGAGAGCATACAAAAGACTTAACCCAGATAGCCTTCCCATGGGATTCCCCAGAGGAGTTTGGGAGGGAAACCCGGGCAGATCCGACCCTCCAAAAGTACAAAGACTGGGCAGATGCTGGAGAGGAAGGAGTAGATGGGGAACGGTATGAGTGGGTGGGGGACAGGTTATATAGGATCCCTAAACCTTCCCAGAAGAGTGTTGCCTCTCCGCCGAATCGCCAGTTAGTGGTACCTGCAAAGTACCGGCAGGAAATTCTGCGGATAGGGCATGATGTTCCACTAGCTGGACATCTAGGGTCCCGCCGCACAACCTATAGGATCTCACAGAATTTCTTTTGGCCAAACTTCAACCAGGCTGTGCAGATGTATTGCAGTACGTGTGACACATGTCAACGGGTAGGAAAGCGGGGGGACCATCCTAAGGCTAGGCTATTATCGATGCCTATTATAGGGGAGCCCTTTGCCCGCATAGCCGTTGACATCGTGGGTCCACTGGCCAGGGCTAGTGCATCCGGTAAGAAGTATGTTCTTACCGTGGTAGACTATGCCACCCACTACCCAGAGGCAGTAGCGCTGTCTAACATAGAGGCAGAGACGGTTGCTGACGCCCTGGTTAGAATTTTTACTAGGGTCGGGTTCCCTAAGGAGATTCTCTCCGACCAGGGAACCCAATTCACCGCTGTGCTCACCCAGCAGCTGTGGAAGGTGTGTGGCATTAAACTGTTACTTAGCTCACCCTACCACCCACAGACTAACGGTCTCTGCGAGCGCTTTAACGGTACCCTCAAACAGATGCTGAGGACCTTTACAGACACTTGCAGAGACTGGGAGAGATTCCTGCCTCATCTATTATTTTCTTATAGAGAGGTGCCCCAGGAATCTACTGGGTTCTCCCCCTTTGAGTTGCTGTATGGGAGAAGGGTCCGCCGACCCCTAGATCTCATTAGAGGCCACTGGGAGGGGGAGACGGAGCAAGAGGGGACCCCCATTGTGCCATATGTTCTGGAACTCCGGGACTGCATGGAGAAACTGTCCCTGATGGTAAGGGAGAATCTCCAGGCGGCCTAGGGGAGACAGAAGAGATGGTATGATCAGGGTGCCCTACAGCGGGTCTTCCAGGTTGGGCAAAAGGTATTGGTGCTCAAACCCGTGAAGGCCAACAAGATGCAGGCATCTTGGCAGGGCCCGTACAAGGTGGTGGCGCAGATCTGCGACACTACTTACTTGATAGCCAGCTGTGCAGATGAGAGGATCCAGCGGTCCTTTCATGTGAACATGCTGAAAGAGTACCAAGAGAGACCTGAGAATATTGCAGCAGTATGTGCCCCAGCTGCAGATGATTCTGAGAATCTACCCCTTCCCGATCTATTAGAAAGGGATCCCCAGACTGACCTTACTACCTTGGTACAGCTAGGGGACCGGTTGAACCCCACAGAAAGGGTACAGGCGCAGCAGTTGTTATGGGAGAAGCAGGCGATGTTCTCCCAGGAACCAGGTTATACCACCCTAGCTGTGCATAAGGTAGAGACCCCTGGACAGACCCCGTTACGACAGCCCCCCTATCGTATCCCTGAAGCAGTCCGTGAAGGAATGCGGAAGGAGATACAGGAGATGACCCAGCTTGGGGTCATCGAGCACTCCGACAGCCCTTGGGCCTTGCCTGTAGTCCTGGTGCCCAAGAAAGATGGGACCACCCGGTTCTGTGTGGACTACAGGCGACTCAACGAGCGGACCACCACTGACGCCTACCCAATGCCCCGGGTAGACGAATTACTAGATCGTATTGCCAGGGGGCGATATCTGACCACCATAGACCTGTGTAAGGGCTACTGGCAGATCCCCCTGGCCGAGGATGCTATCCCCAAGTCGGCATTTGTCACCCCATTTGGCCTGTACCAATTTAAGGTCATGCCTTTTGGGATGAAAAATGCACCGGCTACCTTCCAACAGATGGTGGATAGACTCCTGGATGGCTTCCAAGAATTTGCCTGTGCATACTTGGACGACATTGCGATTTACAGTGGGTCCTGGGAGGAACACCTGGTACATGTAGGGGTAGTGCTGGATAAAATTCGGGCCGCTGGCCTGACATTGAAGCCAGAAAAGTGCCATCTAGGTATGGCTGAAGTACAGTACCTGGGTCACAGAGTGGGGTGTGGGAGCCAGAGACCAGAGCCAGCCAAGGTAGAGGCAGTGGCTAACTGGCCCACACCTACTACTAAGACCCAGGTATTGGCCTTCTTGGGGACGGCAGGGTACTATAGACGTTTTGTCCCTGACTACAGCGCTATTGCTAAGCCCCTGACAGACCTGACAAAGAAGAACTTGCCTAAGCAGGTCCTGTGGTCTCCGGCTTGTGAAGCTGCGTTCCAGGCACTGAAGCAGGCTCTTGTGAATGCCCCTGTCTTGGCTGCCCCAGTCCCTAACAAACGCTTTCTCGTCCATACAGATGCTTCCATGTATGGACTGGGGGCTGTGCTGAGCCAAGTCGGGGAAGATGGAGGAGAGCACCCTGTCGCATATCTCAGCAGAAAGTTATTACCCAGGGAAGTGAGTTATGCGGCAGTGGAGAAGGAGTGTTTGGCCTTGGTCTGGGCATTGAAAAAGTAAAGTCCCTACTTGTATGGGCAAGAGTTTTCCCTGGTGACGGACCATAACCCACTCGTTTGGCTTAACCGGGTCTCAGGAGACAATGGGAGACTGCTGAGATGGAGCTTGGCACTACAGCCCTACAATTTTACCATCAGCTACAGACCCGGTAAGCTAAACGGAAATGCAGATGGGTTGTCACGACAAACAGACGTTTCCATCACCTCGTAGTCCGGTCATCCCCAAGTTGACCCGCCACAGGGTCAAGCCGGGTCTGCCGGAGTGTCCCACAAGGAGGGAGCCGTGTGACAGAACCATCTGTCTGCTTGGATTTTTACCCGTTCGTCTGTTTGTCCCCGTTCGTATGAATGGCTGGTTTCTATAGCCCAGCCATTCGAATGACTCTTTTTCCCGAACAAACCTGCCGAACGAACGGCCACCCAAGTGAGGAGTGTGCTGCTGGTTAACGAAGTGATCCCAATTAGAACGTTGTGGTTAACCGCAGACACTTCTCAATTAAACCGAACTCAGGGTGGTCGTCGTTCGTATGTCGACCACGAGGCAGCGGCCATTTTAAATCATGCGAACGCCCAGCGGTGTTTGGCTCTATTTCTATGGAACTGAAAACGGACACTTTTTCTGCCGAACACCGCTGAAACAAGGGAACGCCTGGCTGCCTCCACGAAAGCATGCGAACACCGGCCGTTCGGGAGATTGAGAGCATACATTTAGATGGAGTCATTCGTATACCGAAAGACTGTAAGAACTTTGACTCCATGGCGATTGAACTATGTGTGTGGGATCTGAGCGCTATTCGCTAATAATATGCACTCAGATCCAGGCTATCTGGGGACATGTAATACGAATGGGAAATGTTCAGTTTTCATGTAGTTATGTATTTTTATGTCTTTTATTATTTTATGTCTAAGATGGCGACTGTCCTTGTCCTGGAGTTAATTGAGTTACTTGGTAATTAACTCCAGGACAGAGGGGAGGGAATCATAATGCACTGTGGGTAAAATATGTGACTGTGTGTCTGAAATGTCCCTCTATCTGTCTGTAGTTTAAGTCTCCCATTTGGTCCCCTAGGGGAGTGTCCACCAGTGGGAGACCTGCATAAATACGGGCAGGTAGCCCACAGTAAAACCAGATTCTGTTTGACCCTCAATGCGGAGCTTCTGTCTCGTTATTGGGGGGATTTCTTCTTCATGTTTAGAGACTGCTGGATGGAACGAAAGCCGCTTGGGGAATATTACTGTTCGACGGTTACCAGCAGTTCGTGTATTGCCGTTCGGGAGTTTGGAGCCGTTCGTGGATTTCGATCGGGAGATTGCCGCTTCCCCTGCATTTGGTTCGTGTGTTACAGAGTCAGCGAACGGAGACTGTACTGCAGCCGGGGAAGGTTTACTAAACGGCGGTTTTACCTAAAGACACTGGAGGTGTCTTAACAATATCTTTATAAATGATCTTGAAATAGGCATTAAAAAGCCATGTATCAGTGTTTTGCAGATGACACAAAACTTTGTAAAGTAATAAAATCTGAGCAGGATATTGCTTTGCTGGATAGGGATTTGGATAGATTGGGGGACTGGGCATTAAAATGGCAGATGAAATTTAACGTAGAGAAATGCAAAGTTATGCACTTCGGGATCAAGAATGCACAAGCAACTTACACCCTAAATGGTAGTGAATTAGGGATAACCACACACAAGAAGGATTTGGGAATTGCTATAGACAACAAATTAGGTAGCAATATGCAATGTCAATCTGCAGTCGCAAAGGCCAGTAAGGGTTTGTCATGTATTAATAGGGGCATAAAGTCTTGGGATGAAAATATAATTTTGCCTCTTTATAAATTGCTGGTAAGACCACACTTTGAATATGCTGTGCAATTTTGGGCACCTGTTCTAAAGAAATATATCATGGCACTAGAAAAAGTGCAGAGACAAGCTACAAAATTGATAACAGGAAATGGAGCATTTTAGTTACGAAGAAAGGTTAAAAATTTTAAATCTCTTTAGTTTGGAAAAACGGCACCTGAAAAGGGATATGATAACATTATAAAAATATATTCTGGGTCAGTACAAACCATTATCTGGAAATGTATTCATAAACAGGGCTATACATAGGACATGAGGTCACACATTTAGGCTGGAAGATAGGAGATTTCATCTAAGGCAAAGAAAAGGTTTTTTACAGTAAGAGCAATAAGGATATGGAATTCTATGCCTGCAGAAGTGGTTTTATCAGAGTCCATACAGATGTTTAAACTGTAATTGGATAAATACTTGCAAAAACATAACATACAGGGATTTAATTTCTAATTAGTGGAGTAATAGCTGCTTGATCCAAGAAGACATCTGACTGCTATTTTGGGGTGAAGAATGAATATTTTCCTAGTTTGTTGCTAAATTGAAGCGCTTCAGACTAGTTTTTTTGCCTTTTTTTGGATCAACAGCAAAAACATATGTGAGGAACGCTGAACTTGATGGACGCAAGTCTCTTTTCAGCTATGTAACTATGTAACTATGTAACTATACTACCTCAAACATTTCCCAATATTTCTGTAGTAGCGGGCAAGTCCACCACACATGATACATTGTGCCTGCATCTCTCTCACATCTCCAGCATAGTGTTGACAAGTTCAGGTATATGTGTGCTAGCCTTGTTGGGACCAGATACCACCAATATTGCAACTTTTTCATAAGATCCAAGTAGGATACACACATAGTATTGCCCTTGTGTGCCATGTATGTTCCCTTCCACTGACTCTCAGTAACGGGAGTGGCTAGGTCTGAGTCCCATGCTTCCTGTAATCTAGCATTCTGGTTCCTCTGAGCTGTGTTCAAAAGATTATAACCTATGAAGAGGACCTTCTTTGAGCATTTACAACTACTAAAAGCAAAACTATGAAAAGTTTGTGTTTTTTAATATTTCATTCATGTGTAATGTTGTGCAATGTATATATATTATATAGTGAGATAAGGAGCTCTCTCTTGGTTTTCCAAAAAGTATATTAAACTTTCCAAATGATTACATCCCCCCAGTACAGTCAAAACGTTGAAAAACATTTGAAAGGTTTAATTTACACTTTTTGGAAAACCGAGAGAGTACTCCTTATTTCACTTTATTTATCATTTGCTGGGAAGCACCCAGCTATACTTGGCATTATTTAGATTATTGTGGGTTAAGTGCCAGAGTTTGGACATTTATATATACTTTACTTTACTTTATATATATGTAAAGTAGAAAGTAATCAATTGTAAGCACTCCTGGATTTTCAACATCAATATGGTTTATTGTCTTGAGTCGACGTTTCAGTTCTTAGTTTGGAACTTTCATCAGGACACACGAAAAAAACATCTTACAAATGACAGGCTTATCTACAAAAAAATAAAAATAATTACTCACTACTGATATAATTACTCATCAATTACTCATAAACCAGCAAATAACAGTGAGTCTTAGAGAAGGAACTTCTCTGTTCCAATGTACTTGTGCGTGAAACAGACTTTAAATATAATAACATAATCATAAGATACTATATTATGTGATCCATTATTTTAAGTAATGGTCCATAAATCGTGGGACCTAAGATAATTGTGTTATTCCTGCAAGGGATAAATCCGGGACAGTAGAATAGTATAATGTCACTAAAGAAGTGCAACTTTAAAGTGACCGTACATAGGATTAAAGTGACAGTGCTAATGTTAATTCAAAAAAGATACAGCGCATCTCCAAATAAGTATGTACCCTGATAATCCCATACTATGGGCAGTGTCAGTGTCCTAATTAAGTACTAGGTAATCAAATTAATTATCAAAAAAGTGAAAATTGCTAAATAAAATCTCATTTGTAAAAAAAAAAAAAAACGTGCAAATTACTTGATCCAATATTTTGGATCCATAGGAGTATAAACAGTATCCCTCCCCAATTGTCCTCCAAAAAAAAAGAGTTACAAGGAATTATATAGGGTTGCATGATCTATATTAACCATCCCTCTATCTAGAAGTAGAACCATTAATAGTGGTGAGAGTAAAATTACTCTCACCACTATTAATGGTTCTACTTCTAGATAGGGAGATGTGCACAAATATACATAGGCACATACAAACACACTGATATACACTGGCACATACAGTATTCCCTCACATTTTTGTAAATATTTTATTATATCTTTTCATGTGACAACACTGAAGAAATGACACATTTTGGAGGTGTGTTTGGAGTCGTTATCATGTTGGAATATTGCCCCGCGGCCCAGTCTCCAAAGGGAGGGATCATGCTCTGCTTCAGTATGTCACAGTACATGTTTGCATTCATGGTTCCCTCAATGAACTGTAGCTCCCCAATGCTGGCAGTACTCATGCAGGCCCAAACCTTGAAACTCCCATGACCATGCTTGACTGTAGGCAAGACACACTTGTTTTTGTACTCCTCACCTGGTTGCCGCCACACACCTGGTTGACACCATCTGAACCAAATAAGTTTATCTTGGTCTCATCGGACCGCAGGACATGGTTCCAGTAATCCATATCCTTAGTCTGCTTGTTTCCAGCAAACTGTTTTCAAGATTTCTTGTGCGTCATCTTTAGAAGAGGCTTCCTTCTGGAACAACAGCCATGCAGACCAATTTGATGTGCGGCGTATGGTCTGATCACTGACAGGTTGACGCCCTGACCCTTTAACCTCTGCAGCAATGCTGGGAGCACTCATACATCTATTTCCCAAAGACAACCTCTGGATATGACGCTGAGCACGTGCCCTCCACTTCTTTGGTCGACCATGGCGAGGGCTGTTCTAAATGGAACCTGTCCTGTGAAACCGCTGTATAGTCTTGCCCACTGTGCTGCAGCTCAGTTTTAGGGTCTTGCAATCGTCACATAGCCTAGGCCATCTTCATGTAGAGCAACAATTCTTTTTTCAGATCCTCAGAGAGTTCTTTGCCATGAAGTGCCATGTTGAACTTCCAGTGACCAGTATGAGAGGGTGCAAGAGCGATAACAGCAAATTTAACACACCTGCTCCCCATTCACACCTGAGACCTTGTAACACTAACAAGTCACATGATACCGGGGAGGGAAATGGCTAATTGGGCCCAGTTTTGAGATTTCCACTTAGGGGTGTACTTTTTTTGCCAACGGTTTAGACATTAATGGCTGTGTGTTGAGTTATTTTGAGGGGACAGCAAATTTACATTGTTATACAGTACACTTACTACTTAACATTGTAGCAGAGTGTAATTTCTTCAGTGTTGTCACAGGAAAAGATATAATAAAAATATTTACAAAAATGTGAGGGGTGTACTCACTTTTGTGAGATACTGTACATGCACACACCTTGACACACAGATAAACAAACACTGGCACACACACACTGACACACAGAAACAAACACACACACTGACACACACACTGACACATACACACACTGGCACATACGCACACACAACCTGACATACATCAGAGCCACCATCCTGTTAACTTACCTTGTGTATCCAGGAGGGTGGCTTGCTTGTGGTCCTGCTGATATTGGCTGAGGCTGATTGGAGTGAGCTGCTGCATGCTCACTCCAGCCTCCTCCCAGCCTCCAGCTGCCTCCTCCCTCCTTACCGTGTGACAGCAACTCTGTGATGCTGGGAGGAAGTGCTATAATTTCCTTTCAGCCGGCCAATACTACAGGGGATCAGTCATGCTCTTAAAGGGCCATGGCACCTTATCGGGCCTCTGTTATGCAATAAAATCACGGCAGCCATTTTGTTTGGTGAAATCACGTTGGAACCCCGTTTTTGTTCTCCGCGGAGCACCAATTGGGAAACGTTGATTTATACTAAACATGCCTGCTGATTTTCATTAACTTTAAGAATCTCAGCTTCAAAAAGTTAAAAATGACACTCCACTGCCCAAATACAAAATGGCAACATTAAAAAAAAAATACCTTTTAAATGTGTTAAAACTTGTTTATGACTAATTTTGCAAATGTTTGCAAGGCCTGTTTCAAGCAAGAAGTAAAACAAATTAAGAAAATAACAAATACTGTGCATCTTTTCTGCGTAAAAACCAAACAAGTAAATAAACAAAAAACCCAATCAACTCCTAAAGGACCGATTCCGGTGGATTGTCCAGATGGAAGTTTGAAGGCCTGGAATTCTGCCAGTTTAATAGAAAGGCCATAGAAAGCTGCTGAGAACAGCAGATTTGTGATTTTACACTTTATGGCTATACAATGCTACTAAAAACCTCTTTTTAAAAGTGTACACCGGAGTGTGGGATGGAACACTGATAACTTTTTTATTTATTTTTTCATAAATGTGAGCTGAATATTACATTCTATCCAAACTTACCAATAGTGAGAGGAATTTGAGTGCAGGCTACTGTACTATTAATTGTTGTATTGTGCAGCATTATTACAATGCCATCACTTTTATAAATATATATGTATTAGTTAGGTTGTAGTATTTCATATAAAAAACCCTGTCTGCCTTTGATCTTTTGGCATTGGGATTCACTCAAGAGGTATGCATAAACATAGTGCAACACGTGAGCTTACACTTCATGGCCATAGGCTGAAATCAAAACCTATGTTTTTTAAAAATACTTTGGGTTTGGGATAGAGCACAGCAGGTAATTCTATTTTACTATGTTTTTTACATTGTGAGATTGTGGGTCAACAGATATATATATAGAGAGAGAGAGAGAAAGAGAGAGAGATACTAGAGAGAGAGAGAGACTATCTTACCCTTTTGGGTAATATTTGTTATGTAAGGCCTGGGAGTCTGAGGGTTCTTCATAGTTGCTGTTCCTAGACAGTGATCTCAAATGTCCCACCTGGACGTGCTGAAGCCACTTCTCCAATTCGGGGGTCACAACCCAGTGAGCTCCCCTTAATAGAGAGAGAATACTGTTGCCTTCACTTTCTACATCCTCTGTAGCTCTACTTTCAGACCCTGGTATTTGTCCATCTTGTCATGTTCCTTCTTTTGAAGTTATTGCCACTGGGTATTCCAATAATAGTTTTCATAGGAGACTACCAAGTGAAATAAGGGTGCAATTCTAAAGCGATACTCCTGCAGTACCAACACACAATGTGCATAAATTACAAAAGGATGCACACAAATACAATATTCACTAAGCAAGAAATACAAGTAAAAACACATAGTTATCTCAAAAAGACAATCGTGAGCAGGCTAATACAATATTCACAAACAGGTAGTTCTACCAGTATCACATGATCTTAACCCTGTCATTCTCAACTACTCTTTGTGGTATCGCTCATCTGATGTAGGCAGGTTCAGTCCATACTATATGCAGATATTTTGGTACCCAATTCCAACAACTTGTTTGTGTCCCTCAGCGTATGCTGTCCCTGCAAACATCTTACACATGACTACTATGTTTCCGCTTGTCTCAGAGGACGATATTCACAGTGTGCACCTTAAATCCTGTCTGGTGTGTTAGACCCATGCTTCTATTGATCTGGTGCCAGGTTCCTGTTCCTCTTGCTCTTTTTTAATGTTTTTACCTATGTACTGTTTCTTTGCACTAAATTGATATTTATACATATATTGTGATACTGTGATGTAGTGTTGGGCTTAACATGATATGGCCATATGGTGTAACTGAATCCCCATATTTGTTTGCTAAGAGAGGTGATTTTAAGTATTTTTAGTGTGCGCTGTTCCTTAATTTGTATTTATTATATATTTTGGTCTTCACAGCAGCACCACTGCTGAGAAATGCATGTTCTGGGTTTGCCCCTGATTCCGTTTTTTCTGATTAATTGAGTTTCATGGTGCTGCCTCCTTACATCACATAGAACAAGAATATTCACATCGTGCCCTTCTGAATTTATTTTATTCTGGATGCCTGGGCCTTTCACCCTTATTAGAGAAAGGTTTCTGCTCAAATCTATGTATTTCTTGAAGGGGATCAGCCGAGGGTCAAGGTCTTTATTTAACTCATTATTGTTTATTTGTCATTTAAATTGTATTCAAAAAGATGTACTTTCTGCTATGAACAGTTATATTGTGACTTGTAATCTATAATGCTAGTCTTGATTGCTTCCTCAAAAAAAAAAAGAATAAAGAAAAAAGAAAAAGAATGGGTACATTCCAGCCTGACTTGCTCCTTCGTTGGGGTTCTATCCATTACAACATTTCACAAAAGGAACATTTCACAAAAGCAGAACTCTCCATAATGCCACAGGTAATGAATTAGTCTAAATGAGTTAACTCTATTGTGGACTAGTTAAACCTTAGTTTGACCCTTTCTAGCTTTCCAATTACATCTTAGGAATCACTCCATGGGTTACTCATTACTCCAGGGGAAGGCAACCATTTGCACTTCAGATGTTGTGGACTACATAAGTTCTTGGAGCCATAATGCTAGAAAAGCATTATGGGAAATGTAGTGCAAAACATCTGGAGTACCGAGCGTTGCCTACCACTGCTCTACTCAATGGCACTTAAACAACTGAGTGTTTTTTTTTCTGTCCAGCAGAATAAATAATTTTTCACGACAGAAATGACTATAATCCTCTGATGATGAGTCTGGAAAGTGTAAATGCTGAACATATTAGGCATTTATTGCTAGTTCTGTTTACTGACCATGAAATGATTGTGTTATAGCAGCTTTTAAATTTGCCTTTGTTTTGTGTTCTTCCGTTTGCCGTGCTTTTGTGATTTATAGATTTCAAAATAGTCAGCACTATTGTTGCTCTGTGAGCAATAAATATTTATATTGAACACAAAACATACCCTTTCCAAATAATAGCTGAACACGCAGTTACTATCATTTAGAAATCTAAAATAAGAGAAGAGTTGGATTAAAGATTCTTTTATTCGTTTGTTGTTTTCTTGCAGTAAAGATTGCAAATTCTGCAGACATCATCCTCTGGTGAAGCAGGACAAAAATGTATACATAAGCAGCTTGCATTTTTTTTTCCGACTTTTTTTGTGCAAAAAATTCATTTTGATCTATGATCTAAAGCAATGATTGTCTGGGCATGCATTCAAATTATTTATTGGACGCTTTCTCAACAATACGTATTTGTTACAAAGATGTACGCAGAACCTGCAACAAAAAGGAGATAAAATGCTACGTCTTACTGCAGGTCAAGACACGTGGACACATTTTTTTTCTTTTGGTACATAGATTAAATATTTTGCCTATCCTTGTGTAACAATCTGGTTGTTAATACAACAATGTTGTCAATGAAAACCATGTGCCTGTTCCAGGAAATTTAGCTGCTCAAATATGTCTATAGTTAGTTACTTCCAGTTATATTAGCTCTATCCAGAGCAGTCTTAACGCATGGGCACACTGGGCAGTTGCCTGGGGGCCCCATGAGCATGGCAACTTTTCAGTATATTATTCCAGGAGATTTATTCAAAACCATCAAATCCTCTTTATTAAAAGGTTTAGGTTGACTAATCACCTCAGTATCAGCTGTTATCTGTATATGCGATCTTGCTGTTGCGAATACATATCTTGACCTTGACGAAAACAACGTATTATTATTAATATTATTATTTTACTATTTATATAGCGCCAGCAAAATCCGTAGCGCTGTACACATACTAATTGTACACAAGCAAGACAAAATTAACACACATATTTTTTGAACCCATAAACCTATAATACAGTTATTCTAATATTTTTAACAGTCCATGTCTGTTGTCTGCCCCTGCTACCTACTATACATGTGTGTGGATTAATCTCTGCTGTACAGGTACCAATAAATACAAGCTTGATGTTATCGATAAGTTACATTTTCATTCCTGTGAGTGATTGTGTAAGCAGGGCACCAGTTCACTGCTTTGCCCATGGGGCCTTAATGCTGTTAAGATAGCCCTGGCTCTACCCACCATGATAGTTCAAAAATATGAAGAGTTGTAGAAAGAAATAATGGTGCAGTAAAGTATTTCAAATGTTTTTTTTTTTTCACTTACAGGTAAATATATATATATTTAAAAAGTAAGTGCCTGATTCTTTCATGTTTTCTCCTCTGTCAATTCAGTGTGTTCATAGGTTAATTGACTAGAACATATGTACATACTGCCTATACACAAAACAATACGAAAAAAAGCTAAGATAAAAAGAAGAGCAGGAAAACCGAATGACCCTTAAGATAAAAAAAATCTGTGAGGCTGCAATGAAGGAGAATTAACGAATGAAGCTAACACATGCAGTCGGCTTGATCTTATAGAGCACCCTCATTACCAGCAATCCAATCTCGACTTCATCCCTTGAGTAAACTTTGATGCAGTACCAAACTTGACAGGAACTTGACAGGAGCGTAAGGGAGAGCCCATGGCAGCTTACTGGAACCATATGCTTTAATATCTCTGTTCCATAGTGACTGCTGACAGTCATAGACATTCCAAGAAAACAGAAAAGGACAAATTGTTGAAGTACGAATTGGCAGTATTTTAAAATGTTATAGATGGCTGGTTACATGCCCCAGACATAGTGACAGACTTGATGAAAACATTCATGTAACAATTAAAATGTCCAATGGCAATTATGTAAAATTGGGGCCGATGTATGCACTCTGATAGCTGTTAGTATTTTTGGAATTCCACCAGTAGCTTCTGGTTCAAGGTAGCCAATGACCTTTTACAAATGCCACCATGTCTTCCCATCTATCTCCTCTGGGATACCTCGGATTCTAAAATCGCAATGTCTAGTTTGCCAACAGTGTGACAATCTGCAAAACCTTCATGTTTCTGATGTTGTAGATAATTAATCTGGTTTTACAGACACCCAAGCTGAAAAATCAAAAGGAGGAAGAAGAATGCATTTGTTGTGAAATACTGTGTAGGTAGTGAGAATGCATAAATTGCTAGATGCTGTACAGGTTGCTTAGTGCATAAGCAGAGAAGCAGATAAAGTTGAACATATAGCTAGGACAATGCAGGGCCATGCATATTGGCTTGGAGCATCAACTGAGTACTCTCAGCCAAGGGGTGCCGTCCTGCATCAGCTATACTTTACAGAGATAATTTACTTCTCTTGTTGAAGAAGACTAGACGTGGATGATGTGGCACATGTGCCTGGTGGGTCACAGGCAAGTTGTCAAACTAAATAATTGGACAACTGACTGAGGGATGGGGTCTCTAGGTACCATTACTACTGCAGCAGGCTGTAGTGGTTACAGTGCATGGAATGTTCTGTTACTACAGCTTTAACTCATAAGCAAACATTGTTTTATTAGAACAATACAGTTCACCAAAGTTATTGACACCAATACGAGTTCTGTAAACTAAACACACCCTAAACCTAAAGACACCCAACACATGCATGCATCATACTTTCACTGGTCAACCACATCCAAGAAATCACTTATATGTAAGCTACAATTTGATAATTCAAGAATTACACTGCTTTTTGGACTTTATTTGAGAAACAGAGCCACTTATGAAGTAAACACAAGGAAATCATGCATTTTATTAAAATAATTACCTTGGGGGCCTGGTTTAAATTAGTGTGTTCATGAGTTCTTCCATTGATTGTATTTTAGGATTGCCAATTCAGACACCTGCTGTTTACAAAATAACTCTAATACTAAAGTAACATTATGGTGTAGTTCTGTGTTAATAATATTTTTACAGGTAAACCTGCTAGGTTTGGGACAAAAGTAGTATATATGAACATTGTTTTAGATTTTTCTAGTAGTAAATATATATTGTACAATGTACTTCCAGAAAAATCTAACAAAATGTTACTATATAAAAATTGGTTTCCATTTTGTTGGATCATGCAATATAAATTATTTATGCATCACTAAACACAACAAAATAAATATTACATATTAATTATTTCTCTATTCATTATATGTGTGAACTTCGGAAGACAATTAAAGATGGGTAATTTGTCAAATACATTTTAGACACATAATAATGACAACATATGAAAAAAAATTGTAAAAGGTAAGTTATATAAATCTGACACAGTGTTAATGAAAAACATCTGGTTCTGACCTTGAAAAAGACTTTGTAGAGGTCGAAATGTCGATCTTTTGAACACTATTTTTCTAATCCAGGAGTGCACCTCATCATTGCTTTTATCTCTCTCTCTCTATATATATAAATATATATATAGAGAGAGAGAGTGTGAGAGAGAGGGAGACAGAGAGAGAGATGTTCAAGATTATTGCCTTTTTTTACATATAATTCATATGGAGCTTAATTGTCCGTTATAAAAAAAATACATTTAAAAAATCATTTAACTCATGAAAATGCATCCATACCTGCTTGACCAGGGGACCTCTCCGAAGTCCCTAGTATATTCAATAAAAAGACAGTGAAAATAAGTTAACGCAAAAGACATTTATACATGATCAAAAATGGTTATTTATTCTGTTATGAAATAAGACATGTATTTTACCAGTATTAAACCTATTATCAGACATTACAGCTGACTTAATGATGGCTTGTTGGTAAGGACAATTGGTACATCATCATTCAAGATAATTGCTAAAAAAAACAACAACTACCTTTTAAAAATAAGTAAAAATCTGTTGTCAGTGGTAAAGGCATACGGTACTGACATTGGAGGATCAACAGAACTGCATAAGGTTTTGTTTTTTTTTTTTAGGGTAAACATAAATCTTTAGGCAATATTTTGATTATACTTTTTCATCTTTTAGTAGCATTCTTCTCTCATCCAGACCCCCCTCGCACTCCCACCACACATAAAATCACACACCGAAAACGTATAACTTAGAAAGACACTCCACTGCTTTAATAAATAAATAAAAATCACTATTTAGTAGATAGACAACCCAAAAGAAAATATTTATGCATTTCATTATAAAGATTTTTTACTGTGGTATATTTAAAAGCAAAAGCTGAAGATGTCTAGACTTTAGCCTTTGTAAACCCTCCACTTCTAACCCTGTCCAGACTTTCTGTGGCTGTCCAATCACAGACTTCCTATGCTGCTCAATAAGAAGTATTTGCAAGACATCAAATCAAATTTCTAGACTTTTCCTATGAATGATTCTGATGCATACGGAAAACCAAAGCATTTTTTTTTGTTTGTTGTTTAACTGTTTTCCTGATGCATCTTTATTTCAATATGTTGCTGTTTTATGTGTATGTGTGGTTTATTAGACGAAAATAAGCAAGATTTAAAATGTTGCTATAAGAAAAGTTGAATGTTCTAAACGTAGAGCAATCACCACGGAAACCACAGAAACTTAGCTGAAACATTTTATAATAGCCTGCATTTGTTTCACTTAATGTATTATCCTACTGACCCTTCCTTCATCTGCATTGCATAAGGTATGCTAGGTGGGAGGAAGATAAAATGGTACAGTTAAAAAACTCTGTTCATAACAGAAATTGCTATTTTGCTCTAAGAAAGTGATAGAAAGAAGTGTTGTCTTATATATTTTATACACTTGTTATTATATTTTGGTGTATAGTTGCATGCACCCCATACCAAATAATATGTTTTATTAATTGTCTTAGTAAAAGAAGCTAACACATCCTTTGCAATAGACAAGCACAAATTAAACATATTTTCGGTGGTGCCAATTCTCACTTTGGAAAATTAGATTACTTCTGCGGAGTACCACAGTGGTTTCTTACATTTTTTGCTCTTACTGACAAGCCTAATGCAATTTTTCTGTTGTATTATATATTTTTTCCAAATGTATTCAGTAAACAAAGATGAGAGGGAGGTGTAGTCCAAAACATCTGATGTGCCAAATGTTGGCTACTTGTGGTACAGCCATAAAGCTAGGCATTTAGGCAATATTGCAGCCATTTTTGCATTGCAGCACAATAATAGGCACCTTTTTCCTGCTTTTTTGTCTACTCAATTTGTTACCCAAATTTAAACAGTAAACAAACATAAAACGAACCACAACATATACAAAATGTTGCTGTCCTTATTCTTTTTTTTTTTGGTCTGTGGTGTAGTGGTTCGGCTCAACTATTTGTTTTTACTGTGAACAAATCTATTTACAATTTTATTATATATATGGATTAAAAAATGGAAGTGAGAGAATTTAGTTTTATAATTTTATAATTCATTTATTGTAATCTCTTTCCTTTTCAAATAATCTGTTTCTTACGAGAAACAAAAGTAATGGACTATTCAAGGTGGACTATTCAAACAACACATTAGGATGTAGAGTATAATGGATCAAATAGTATAGATGGTACATATAACTGAGAAACATGTACTAATAAAACTTTAAAAAGCAAAGTAACCAATGTGTACAACATTAAAAGCGCCCAGAGGTAAAGTATTGACAATGGTGATAGATCGTGACAGTTCTCTCGCAACTAGGAATGGAATATAGAACATACAGCATATACACCATAAGAAAATATCTATTTTTTATTTTTTGTAATTGCAATATATGTGAACCTATGAATTGTGCTTGGACCTTTTTTCCAGTTATGTAATTTTTAATATCGACAATTTTAAAAGCTGTGTTATTTTCAGTTTAATACTTTTTTTTCTGTACTTGTAAAGGAGAAGAGTATATTTAAAAGAAGAAAAACTAGCACAATAAGAGGACATAGTCTTAAATTAGAGGGACAGAGGTTTAAAAATAATATCAGGAAGTATTACTTTACTGAGAGGGTAGTGGATGCACGGAATAGCTTTCCAGCTGAAGTGGTAGAGGTTAACACAGTAAAGGAGTTTAAGCATGCATGGGATAGGCATAAGGCTATCCTAACTATAAGATAAGGCCAGGGACTAATGAAAGTATTTAGAAAATTGAGTAGACTAGATGGGCCGAATGGTTCCTATCTGCCGTCACATTCTATGTTTCTATGTGCACAAACTATATTAATATCTAAATAACCCTTCTGTACCACCTTGTCTTTTCAAATTAGCATCTAATTTTCCCCTTTGGAATTGTGCTCACCCATCATAGATATCATTGGACAATGTTACATGCATACTGAACTAACAGGATCTTTTGAGACAGAGATTTTGAATGAGCACTTTTGATGCATGTATAAATTGTCCCAAGTGTGCAATATTAAACAAAATAATAAAATGCAACCTTTGTGTTTGCAATGCGACTTTGAAGAGTCAAACCAACAGTCGATATAGCAGTTGCCATGACCTTCATTCAAAGTGGATGATGCAGATAAGTTTGTCTTCAATGACATTCCCCATATCTCATGAGATGGTATAGAGTGGTAATGATGCCTAAATCAAACTGCATCTTTACATCAACACAGGTTAGACATACACTGTAAATGCCAATAATGACATTGTTTTAATACCGCATGTGATTATTTATTTAGCTTAATTTTACACAGCACTATAAATGCTCATTTGAACTGGAGCCATCAGGGGATATTGTATACATCAGAAATGGACATGGTTGAAGTGTAGCCATCTGTCCAAGGTATCTAAATATTATTTCCCTCTTGATATTTTTAGTGATAGTGTGTGTGCCGACATATGGCTGTTATAATGGCGTGTTATTTTATCATACCGATTTTCTTATTCATTTGGGTTAATATCCCATTTACCTGCATGAATTTTAATGCACAATATGCAATGTGAGAATGACATCCAGATTTGGGTGAACAGGTCACCTCTACAGGAGAAAACAAGTTGACACTTTATATCTAATAGTCGAGAACTGCTGTGTTTTGAGGTTAATAAAGCCTATAAGTAATGCAGTCATCATGATATTTCTGTTGTCCATTTAATGAAAAACGTGAAGATTGAAACTTTACAATATTATCTGTTTAACAAATTGAGTTTAAACAAGTGTAGAATTCTAGATTAGACAAGTTAAAGCAAAGTATAATTTTGTAATATAGAAGTGTCAACTTATAAATGTACAAGTTTATGTAAATGTATTGAATCATGCAATCATCACGATATTTCAGTTGTCTAGCAAGTGGAGAACCTAAAGATTAAAGAAAACATGCAACATTATCTATTTAAAAATAGTCTCTACAAATGTCGAATACTGAAAACCTCAAGTCAAACGTATCAATATTTCTTTACAATATTGTTCTGTTATTACGTTATTACAGTTTCCTTTATTGATTTCCTTGTGATGAGACAACGTGTAAGAAATGTCGTACCTGTGAACAACAAATTCCTCTATTTTCTCATTGAAAGACAGTAACCTAGGCCCAGAGGTCTGGTTTTATTTAACCATTACATGTACAAACTCTGTAATAGCACTGGAGAAAAAGACAAGTTTAGAAATGTCCCAGTCTCCTGAAATATCCTGTAGTTAGCCATCAAACTTGAAGGATCCACAAACATAAATTCCTAAATTGTGGTTGTGGTATATCTTAAATTATTGCATACACACCTCTTTAATATATACAATTTTTGATAATAAAAAAAAATAATGCTGGATATATTAATGTTTTCAGAAAAAAATGATGGGTTACTAATCTTGTAAATTGAGCTACATTTCCTGCAATATTTCTTTATCATTGTGAGATAATGAAAACGAATCGTTGGTTGTTACAACCTCTTTGTTGTCTTTTCATTTTTTAACCATAGTCTGTTTTCAGAAATTAATCATTCACACTCAGTTAGCTCCAGATGATGCATTTTTTCTTTATGCATATTCTTTGTACCACATCAGCCTGGCTTAATATTGCAACATTATCTGATTCACGATGAATCATTTCATTATTTCATTCTGTAAGATTATATGTTGGAGACAATATTACAGAACATGCTCCATAAGATCATTCTAATAAATAAAATTAACACTACATTGATATTTTATATCCCAAGGATGCAATATACAGCTCTGTATAGAAGTGGTCCATATTATATTTCTTGTGCAGCTTTCCCTTTTAAAATTAGAGTTAAAGGTAGTTTAGAAGTCAGTTGCACTTTACAGAATCCTGGAATGCCTTGACTTGGAATGCGGTTTCTGTGTTTGATGTTCCAGTTGTCTTACAGCATGTTATACAGTTTCCTGTGGTCTTGTCCCAGTGTCGTAAAAATAGACCCTGTCTATTATTTAACCCTATCTTTTTTCTGAATGGGCTGATTACCCATTGACTTGGATTTGTCTCCATCAATAATTGGCATTTCACTAGGATCCTTCATTGCTAAAGGGATACTCTAGACCCCTAAAGTACTTTAGCTACTGAAGTACTTTATGTGTTAAGAGTGTTTCCTCTTTTTTGATTTAAAACAAAAGTGCAGGTCTCAATAAAAGTTGGCACTTTTATAAAATGAACCTTGTTACACCCCCTGGCTTTAAAGCAGACAACCGATCATGTTACTTTCTGTTTTTTTTTTCGCTCAGTGGAGCTAAACTCAGGAGGTAGGAATTGCCCAGACTTCTCATTGAGCTGCATTGGGGATGCAGTGATTGGACAGCCGCAGAAAGTCTGGGCGGGGTTAGAAGGGGAAGGGTTACTAATTGAGACAATTTAATTAAGAATAGTTACTGATTACAACAACCATTGTTTCACAGATGCAGATAATGTCTGCACTTACGTTGGAAAAAAATATGTATGTCTATGCTTGAAATGCTAATTTGTTGTTCATTAAATCAGCCTGCTCTATTTGATTTGCTTCTTTTATTTTGGGGATAATGGTCTCCCCAAGAAAGGGGCTCTGATGGACAGTTTTGTGTGCAATTTCCCATCTTCTTTTGTACTATTGCTTTAAATAAAACTGTGTGGTGTGCTAGTAAATAGTATGGATCTGTTTTTTCTCAAAAAGAGAGAACTCTTCTTTTGTTGTTATTGAATTAACATATTAAATTCCTCCCTGTAGTAGATATGTCTTGTGTGTTGTGTTCATATTTAATTGTATAGATGTTGTTTTGGTTATTTTCAATGTCATTTTGTATTTGCAATTGCTTTTCTAGCTCTTCCATACACTGTTTTCACTACAATAAAAGCAAAATATAAATATATAAGTAACACAAATATAAAAAAGCAATTAAAACCAATGTGGCTTAGCACAAGGGATAAATAGACAAAAATATAGGGTGCGCCAGAAGACAACATGGAGAGTAAATATGCAACAGGAAATAAACTAGGTATATAAAAAAAAACAGATGCCCTAAGACAGTGGCAGTCATAATAAAGTAAAGTCTTTGAGATAAAATGAAGTCTCTAGTTGCCTGTATCGGTATCCTCCTTCTTCAGACTTGGTACTTACCGAGATGCTCAGTGTTCACAGGTATATATAAAAGAGAGAGAAATAAAACTCCAATCGTGTAATAAGTCCAACGTAAAGTACACAATAAAAGAAGACTTCCAGATTTTAGACTCACATTTCATAGAGCTTAAGCCAGCTCTAGTGTGATGCGCTTGCAGTGGTTTTGATCCCCCACTTATAGGATATCAATGGAAGGTACGGTCAACAGATGTTGTAGCAGCCGAATATACATAAAGCCAAAAACCACAAAAATAAAAGGCAACAATAGTGCTCTCTGTATAAAAAGTAGTATGCCAGGAGTAATAAAAGATAAAATGTACTCCCCATCTGGGATTATTTTGTGAGATCCTCACTGGAAAAGTAAAACAGGATGCCAGGTTAAAAAGAAAAAAAAAAAGAAAAAAAACAAAAAAAAGAAAAGAAAAGAAAAAGGTATATGGCACAATCTCTGATTAAAATAAACCTTTATTATAAATAAAAAAACAATCCACAATGCATTTCTCCCAAGCAGGGCTTTCTCAAGTGGTTATCAAAAAGCTCTCTGTTTTCTCTCTCTTTTCTCTCTTTTTTTTTTCTCTCTCTTAGCACACAGATTATTTAAATAATAAAAGATTAGAAAATGGCAATCCAATAACAAATATAAGCATGCCAATAGGTGGGCTAATCATGAAAATCCCTGCTACAAAAACCTTACAACAAACAGATGCTTGGTTAATACAGGATAATGTACTTCAGAAATTAAATAAAGTTTTTTTTTTTTCCATGTTTGGTTTGTATTGAGTTTTTGCATGGTGAAAGGTAAGTGGGGTTGGGGTTGCTTGTTTCCAATTTACAGATCACCATATCACAATCTTATATACATTAGGTGTTAGACAGTTTGTACAATTTATGTTATGAATGAAGTGTGACATGCATTATTGTTCAGACATTAGTAAAATGGTAACAGTGATGGTATTGTTGGTTGGCATTCACGTTAACATCTGAAATGTTTGGTGTCTGAGACCTTGTCTAGTGTGCTTGGCTTTGTATGCGAGAGCCGTGCACCTGTTGGAATTGTGGTGGGATAGTATGGAGGGGATGGGGGGAAAATAAAGATGTTCTAACTTGTTGCTTAAGATGTACTCTTGACGAAGTGTCTTAGGAAATGCGATATGTAAGTAGGATAATTAACTAAGATAGGATATGATTCTTGTCCCTTGGTTATTTAACTTCTAGGTAGTGGTTGTGCAAGACTATGTATGTGCCCACTAGGTGATACTTTTGAGGTTTTTCACTGCCGTGCGGGATGCGTGCCAGCTTGCCCATCTTTTGTCATACTTTTCTGTTTGACCATTCATTCTGTACGCCATTAGTTCGTAATCTGCTATGGATTCCAATCTATTCCATACCTCGAGGGGGCAGTTTTCGCTGCTGTTAAAATGTTTATAAGGACATAGCTAGTAGTGTCTTACAGCAATTCTGGGGACAGATGGAGCAGATAGCATTCTGGCGTACGTGGAATTTTACGCTTCGTTATAAGTTCTGTAGCTTTTCCCAGCATTGCCCAGAACCCTCTCAATAGGGGGCAGTCCCAGAAAAATATGTTGCATGGTGCCCCTGTGCAAATCACACCTCCAGCAGGTGACACCGATGGGTACATGGTCACTAGTCTTATAGGCACTAAGTACCACCTCATTACAATTTTGCAATATGCAAAGTTATGGGATAAGTTATGGGATGCCCGTCTTGTAGTCTGTATTGCTTGTAGCCAGGTTGGGATAGGAATATTAACGCTAAGTTCTGATTCCCACAGTTCCATATATTTGTGTTTTTGGAGTGGGTCCTTGTCATTTATGTCAGTATAGCACAAGGATAGGGGTTTTGCTTGCGGGCGTTTACCTATGCAGTGTAAACCAAAGCTTGTTCATTGTGATTCCTCGCAATGACGAGTTTGTAGGGTGTGGAGAATATGTTTGGTTCTAATGTATGTGAACATGTCTCCGGCGGGGAGTGCAAACTCCCTCTGAAGAGCTGAGAATGGTTTTAAGCCTTCCTCCATGTACAGCTGCGTTACTAATGATTTTTGACGCCATGGTACCATATTAATATTGTCGGAGAGCTCCAAGATTGTTTGTATGGGGGCAAAGAATAAAATATTGTTTGCACCTATGAGTGGACCTGTCCATTTCCTCCAGCTATTAATTAAGAAACTTGTGCTGATCAAGGGTCTAATCTTGTTTGTTTTCCATAGCGTAAATGATTGTAAAGTGGATTTTATTGTGTGTGGATGAATGCATGTGTTTTCAAGAGGTGCCCAGATTGGCAGGATGGTGCGGGTTAGTACCTCCAGCCCTTGCGCTAGGGCTACTGCTCTATAGTATGCTCTAATGTTTGGAATGCCAAGTCCACCTTTGTCTGGGGATAACCAAGTTAGTCGTCTAGCTATTCTTGGCGGTTTCTTTTTCAAAATGTATGCGTTGAATATGTTTTGAAATCTATGCAGCAGTTTGTCAGTTAACGCTATGGGTATGGTGCGGAATAAGTATAAGACACGGGGCGATTCTTAAATACGTTCTATGTACCTGTGAGAAGTAAGTGTAGTCTTACCTCTGAGAAGTAAGTGTAGTCTTTCTCTGTCAGGTACATTGATCTCCAGGCATCATAGAGGTTGTTATTAAACAGCAATTTACTTAATTCAGTGCAGTTTGCAGATGCGTGTGTGGTAGGGGTTTTGTTGTGTTCCCTTTTAATATCTAGATCTGGGTTTAGGGTGCAGTTAAAGTCCCCGCAGATAATTGTGTGACCTTGTCGTATTCTTCCTATTTGTTTCAAGGTTTTGCGGGTGAAAGCAATTTGGGCCTCGTTTGGGGCATATTTGTAAAATGGCGACTCCCCTTGATTTGTAAGGTAAGTAAGCATTGAATGCCTGGGGGTAATGACTGGAATAGATTTGGGGTGGTTTGCAGGCACACAGATGCGTCTCCTGGAGACATAAAATTGCCACTTTGGATTTGTGCATGTCTTGGGTAAGTAGCCGTCTTTTGTGTGGGCTATTCAGACCCTTCCCATTTAGGGAATAGATTTTAAATGTTTCTAATGCCATGTCAGTGTGTGAGTGTTTGCTCGCTTCGGTAGTTCAAACCAGTAAATCACGTAGTACAAACTCCGGCATTGTGAACAGGGCTTGGTGTGAGCGTCTTGTACCTATGCTCATTGCATTCGTTTAGTGCCTTTCCCTCAGATCGGTGGGTGTTACTACTGTTCGGGTGTTGGATGTAAGGTGTCTTATGTTTAACCCAAGTAGTGCATGGCTTGTGCTTGCGGCACAATGAATGGTACATTTCAATATAGAACATCATTGAGCATAATAACATCAATTTTAGAACAAGAATTAAACTAAAAATTTAACTGAAAATGAAACTAAAAGGGGAAGAACATAGGTACACCTGCATAGTGCACAGGGATATAGGCTGCCTCACATGGGAGATTGCCATCTCTCAACTTTGGGCAGGGGGGTATTGAAAGTCTCCACCGACATTAAGCCTTTACTGGAAATGTAGATTGGTGAGCCTTCCTGTTCTGAGGGAGCGTAACTTCTCAATACATAGAGGACTTTAACTCATCTCAACATATCACTAGACCTAAGTCTACAGGGCCGCCATTTAGTGATGCACAGAATATTTTACTTGTGGCTTGCTAATATCATCTGTTTAACACTTTTAACAGTATAGCAAATTTTAGTGCTAGCCTTCACTTTTCAGACTATACTGACAATTTTAGCGCAACTAACAAAACATATTACATAGTTACATAGTTACATAGCTGAAAAGAGACTTGTGTCCATCAAGTTCATCCTACCTCACATTTGTTTTTTGCTGTTGATCCAAAAGAAGGCAAAAAAAAACAGTTTGAAGCACAATTTTGCAACAAGCTAGGAAAAAAATTCCTTCTTGACCCCAGAATGGCAGTCAGATTTATCCTTGGATCAAGCAGTTATTACCCTACATTGAAAGATTATATCCTTGAATATTCTGTTCTTGCAAGTATGCATCTAGTAGCCGTTTGAACATCTGTATGGACTCTGATAAAACCACTTCCTCAGGCAGAGAATTCCACATCCTGATTGTTCTTACAGTAAAAAAACCTTTCCTTTGCCTTAGACGAAATCTTCTTTCTTCCAGTCTAAACGCATGGCCTCGTGTCCTATGTAAAGTCCGGTTTGTGAATAGATTTCCACACAATGGTTTGTATTGGCCCCGAATATATTTGTATAATGTTATCATATCCCCTCTCAGGCGACGTTTTTCTAAACTAAATAGGTTTAAATTTGTTAACCTTTCTTCATAGATGATATGTTCCATTCCTTTTATTAGTTTTGTAGCCCGCCTCTGCACTTTTTCTAGTGTCATAATATCCTTCTTTAGAACAGGTGCCCAAAATTGCACAGCAAATTCAATATGGAGTCTTACCAGTGATTTATAAAGAGGCAAAATTATATTCTTTTTCATGCATGACAATACCTTACTGGCCTTGGCCACTGCTGATTGACATTGCACATTGTTGCATAGTTTGTTGTCTATAACAATTACCAAGTCCTTTTCATGTGTTGTTATACCTAATTCGCTTCCATTAAGGGTATACGTTGCTTGTGTATTCTTTACGCCGAAGTGCATAACTTTGCATTTTTCAACATTAAATTTCATCTGCCATTTGAGTGCCCAGTCCCCCAGTGTATCTAAATCCCTCTGCAGCAAAGTAATATCTTGCTCACATTGTATTGTTTGACAAAGTTTGGTGTCATCTGCAAACACTGAAACACATGACTTTCACAGCGCGTGCATAATGAAAAGCAATACTTAAGTGGTTGGGCCGGCTCTGGGGTGACATGCTGGGTATTTATATTCAGTCCTCATTGTGGGTAGCAGGTCGTGACAGTGACCCCACCATTGTCCATTCCGTTCGCATCTTTTATGGCTGTGTTCTCTGAGGAGAATTGTGTCCCAAGTTGTAATGCAGGCCCCATTCCTTGAGTTTCACCATTCTGACTTCTGGTTCCAGAATTGCTTCCATTTTGCCCTTGTACCAGATCAATAATTTATTTGGGTATCCCCATCTATACGGTTTTTGGTGGTTGCGTAGGGTCTTGGTAACGCTCATAAATTCCTGTCTTCTCGCCATAGTAGCTGCTGATAAATCGACGTATATACTGATTGCCTGGTATGGGTCTAGGGTTGTTCCATCTTCCTCATTGAAGCCAGGATTTCCTCCTTTGATTTAGTGAATAGTGGAAGAGGGCGATGAGATCTTTTGGTGTGTCCACCGCAAATCTGGCTGTTCTGGGGAGTCTGTGTACTCTATCCAGTGTCCAGGATGTGGCTTCAAGCTGCGGTACCAGAGTAGTACATAGGGCTTGTAAGTATTGTGGTAGGGCCTGTGCAGAGATTGTGTCCATTATACCCCGAAATCTGAGATTGTTTCTATGGTATCTGTCCTCCATATCTGTCACTTTCAGTTTCAGGGCTATTTGTTCTTCTTCTAACTTTTGTAGCTGGTCTACCACATCGTTGTGGACTGAACATATTTCCTCTGTTTTGGCCTCTAGTCGGCTAGTGCGGTCTCCCAGTTCCTGAATGTCTCTGCAGATTTCTTTGGTAATTTGTTTGAAATCCAACCTTAAAGATTCTTTCAGATCCTGCAGCATGCTATACAGGCTGTGGTTGGTGACAGGAGATTCCCCGTGGGGGATTTGCACTGTTTCTTCCTCTGCCAGATTTCCTGTGTCCAGCGAGTCTGTGTTTGATGCGTCGGATCCGTTATTTTAAGTTGTTTGGATGGTGCCATAGGGTCTGGGGAAGTGTCAGCTCCCAAAAGAATTGGGTTTTTTTTGCGTTGTCGGCTCGTCTTAGTAGCTTTAGGCTCGGTGACTTGCGGCGCTCTCTATTCCATGCGGTCGCAGGCCACGCCCCTAGAAATTACATAAAGTTAATGTAAACAAAGCTTGAGGGACAGGTGGTATTCACCAATGTGTGAATAGAAAGCTTAATGTAGAAATATTCATACCGATGTTTTTTATTTTTCAGGATTCTTTTCTTTCAGGAATTATACCAGATGATTGGAGAAAAGCAGATATGGTGTCTATATTTAAAAAGGGTTAAAAAGCTCAACCTGGAAACTACAGACCTGTGAGTTTAACAACTGTGGCTGGGAAATAATTTGAAGGGCTGCTAATGGAACATAGTCAAGAATTAATTTTGCACAAAAATATAATTGGTAGTAATCAACATAGTTTTATGAAAGAAATTACATTCCAAACTAACTTAGTTGCTTTTTATGAAGGAGTTATTAGAAATATAGATCAGGGTGTTTCAGCAGATGTGATCTACTTGGATTTTGCAGAGGCATTTGATACAGTTCACACACCAACGGTAACTAGTGAAACTGAAATCGGTTGGTTTAGATAAAATATCATGTTCCTGGATAGAACACTGGCAAGAGTGTTATACTTGATGCTTAAGACTAAATTATATGTCACACAAAATGAATAAGCTGTCTCCCTAGGACATTTTTTTTGTTTGTTTTTTTGCTGCCATGTCCTTGAATTGTTCATTTATTAGAATATTTAAATAAACATTCTGTTTTATTTTATCATGGACTGCATTTGCTTTCTACATGATTTTGAGTGTTAACCAGCATCTCACTTGTGATTTTGTTGAATTACTTCATGATGAAATTGACTACCTCTGCTTTGGATGCTGGGCTCCAATGTCCACTGACTGGTGAGCATTTATTTTAACTCTAAATACGTTATGTGCATTGTGATATATTTACATTCTGGCTTTTTGGAGCGACTCTGGCTGGATTCGGTGATTATTTCTTGACTCTATTTTTGTATCTATGAAAAAGTTATAGTCCCCACAGTGTCCCTTTAATAATCTAATATTATTTGCATTGTAATGTTTATATTTTTTGGCTTAATCTTTTTAGGTTAGACTGCCCAAGTCATTGGCAGGGACAGTTGGGTGGTATTTATTTTAGTTGGTAGGTGTTATTATGGTGGATTGGAGAATGGTGACTCTTGACCATCCAAGAACTGGACTTGGAATTCTAGGACTTGGAATTCCTAAACTGAGAGAAATTAAGTTGCTAATAATGACAGTTGCTAATTTACTTGACTTCTACATTTCAACATCTAACATCTTTATGTTGTATTTATGATACGTTATTTTTCAGCATGTAAATAGTTATGTCTCCACAAAACACAGCTGATCTAGCAGCTGTTGACCTTGTTGTTGCTATAGCTAAAAGAGTAATCTGTAGATCTGCATAATCTATTAACACTGTAGGATCAATTCGAATATTTCAGACCGGGACATCTGGTAGACCATTTCATATAGGAAGCAATTCAGGAAGTAAACATACTGGGAACTATTTATCTTCTAAACATCACAAACAAAAACTACAAAAACAATAAGAAAAAAAGTAACTACACATTAAATAACACAGATATTGATTTTAAACAGACTAAAATGACTAAAACATTACTCCCTGGCTGGTGATTGTTCTTAGACTAAAGCAAATATAAAATGTTTTGGCATTAGGAAAAACTAAAGTAAATCATATACATTGTTAAATAGAAGTGCCCTGAGTACAGTGTGACTCTCAGTGTATCCATAGATATTGAACCGTTTTGATAAAACAAGAGATTATTTATAATGCTAACTGTGTTAGAAAATGAATGCTTGAAATTAAAAGTGATCTGATCTGAACTGCAGTAAATATGCTGTTGTGGGATATTTGCCTTGGTATGCAAATATCAAAGATATATATTGATCACATCGTCATCTTGATTTTTTTTTTTTTTTTTTAAGCACAGACATTAAATTTACCTTTTTGCATGTTTGCTCTGTTTGTTGTTATCTCTATCTATCTATCTATCTATCTATCTATCTATCTATATATATTTTTTGGTGCAGTGATACAAAAAAAATAAAGATTTCATAAAGAACATGTCAATAAGCATTACCATAGGATCAGAGAGGAATATAGACAATGTTGGGCCAAGTTACCAGCTTTCAGGGTTTAGACATGCATATCTATCACAGCACCATTTTTGTTTCATAAAGTATTAGCAATAAAGATAATTAATAATTATAAGCTATCAACCGCAGAACCAAAAATAAGCAATTTCAGAGTCACAATGGGTGAGGTAGAGAAAATATAATAACAGCATGCACTCTTGAGTGACTATGTTATTTGTCGGACAGCAATGCACATCATTTTTGAACAGAGTCCGCCCCCCCCCAGGTCCAGATTTTAATATATAAACTCTAGAGGTAGCCATCATATCATGGCCTAATATAGCCTAAATGTGTCTTGACTTACCCCTTATGTGAATATATATTTTTAATATCAGATTTTGGAGCTATAGTACACTAAACTTTGGACAAAAATTATGTAACATCTTACAAAAAATAAAAATAAAAAACAAACAATATATCAATCAAATACATTGTGTAGTACTAGAACAAAGCATGTAAGACTTATTTGGTATGATCGCAGATCAGAATATGGACATTTTAACAAAGAGGTATTATGGTAAGATATAATATTAAAGTCAATTTCTCAATTACCTCTCCTGCATTTTTTACATGCGTCCTTCAGAGTGATATGTTCAATTATTGCTAAATGCACGAAACTATATTGCACCAAAGTCCATGTGTAAAATTGATTGCAATTATCTCACACGCCCCTCCTTTGCAATTTCTGTAAATAGCTTATGAAGCATTAATTCAAACATCTGAAATATACTACACTATACAAAACCACAGAAACATCTCTAAATGCTATACATGTGTTCAAAACACATATGAATCTTCACTATTACACAAAACATAGCTGTGAATGCATGTGTGAACACAATTACTGAAGAGTATTACAGTTCAAAACTACATTTCCAAGACCTTACTCTTGCATGGCACCTAGATCACATCTTTTTCTCCAATTTTGTGAGTCATTTCTCATTTGTGATAGCTTTCCTTTGAACTCACATTGGATTGCAATTGTGACATTCTCCATTACCTTGTTGAATCCTTATAATGATGAGGAGATGTGTTTTGCATTGAAACTGGTTTAATGATCATAGCTCAGTAACTTGTAGGAATGGATTAACTCTCCACACTGTAGACAGATTTGATACATATATTAGGGTCCTCAAATTTACAGATTATGGAATGAATTGGAAAAATCTTGTTAGAATTTAATTATTATTACAAATTTTACAGTTAATTTAGCATATCTTAAACCCTTTGGTGACATCTACAGAGGTAAGGATGTGAAACTAAAATGAAATAAAAATATGTCTACATAACTGATGGCCCACAGCTACTAAAACAGAACCAAATTAATTACAAGTGGGTAACTGGCCAAACATAAGTTTTGGACCTGTTAATCACTTGCATAACAAAGTCACATTCCCCTATATCAATCCATCTCCAATTTTCTTCCAAAGATAAATATAATTCATCCAAACTACTGACACATTGCTCAATATTCTATTATTGTGATACATTTAAAGGGACACTCCACTGCCCAAATACAATATAAATATACAATATAAATGGGGTATAGATATAGCCCAAATATAAACTTGCATGCATTTAATTATGCATTGTTTTTAATTGAGCTATATCTAAAAACTTGTTAGATTTCTTGTCTGCTGCCTTTGCAAGCCCTCCTCTTCTTTCACCACCCAGACTTTCTGTGTCTGTCTAATCACAGCCTTCCCAATGCAGCTCAATGAGAAATCATTGCAAGGCAGGTGTTCTGGGCAGTCGTATATTTACCAAAGTGATAATTCAAAGTGAATTTCAAATTATAGTTCAAAATAAACTGGAAAAATGTTCCTGCTCAGGAAGAAAATAGGGTACTTCAATCCCATCATGAACCTCAGACTACTCAATTCCTTTGTAGTATGCGAACACTTCAAGATGGAGGGCATGCATCTTTTGTGGGATTTGTTACAAAAAAAAATACTTGTTCATGTGCCTAGACCTGAAGGATGCTTATCTTTCCCCCCCACCCCCCTTGCTGCCAGTTCGCCTTTCTTCCACTCAGCATAGCCTTGTGGTGCTTCACAAAACTCCTGAAATCAGTAGTGATGCTTCTATGGACCAATGACATCAAATGCTTGATATATCTGGACAATATTTTGTTGTTTTGTGACACCCTGCCCCGACTTGACTGTCAGATGTAATTAGTTTTCCTTTGGATTTTAGTCCTTTGGATTTCTGGCAAACAAAAAAAATCTGCCCTTATCCTATAGGTTATCCACTTTCTGGAGTTCAAAAGTGTAATTGTTATACATCCCTAGTCACAGATTTCAGCAATCCGCAAAGAAATAAAGAAGTTCCTTCGACAGGATCTACTTCCTCTAGTGCATTTGGCATAGATTTGATCTCCTCTTGTCCTCTAAACAGGCAATCTTTCTGGGTTCTCTGCACTATTGGGCAATGCAATTCCTGTAATCCAAATACCTCTGCTTGACTCCATCCTACAATCAGAGGGGCCCTCTCACACAAGAGGTCAAGACGAAATTCATTTGGTGGCTTCTCCACATGCAAGCATGGAATAGCAGAGTGATCCTTGGCTCAAGCACTGGACTTTTTCCTGGAATCAGAAGCAAGCTTTTGGGTCTAGGGTGCCAATTTTTCAGATGGTGACATGGGACCGTCTAAGAGGACTTGGTCAGATGCAAAAACTTGACTACATATCCTTTGACATCTCCAGTTTTGCTAGACATCTCACAGGCGGCTGCATATTGTTGCAAATGGGCAATGTGTCCAATGTATCAATCCACTTGAATCAGTGAAATCTCAAGCGTTGGTGGAAGCTATGAAGGACGTTTATTAGTTCTGTTTTGACACGAACATCACCCTCATCTTACCCAGAACCACCAACCTCAGGGTGTATTGGTTTTCCGGACTCTGGAGGGACTGCCGCAATTGGATGCTAAACAAATTCATTTTGCAGTACCTATATACCCTGCAGGGCCCGTTCTCGGTGGATCTATATGCCTGCAGGATCAACCAGATCTAGAATGTGTGGCGGTGGCCCCTTCCTGCAAATATGGCCTTGACAGAGTGCTTATGCTTTCCTAACATTCACAGTTAATTGTAAGTAATTAGGTTTTTAATTTAGGTTAATATTTAGGTGCAATTAACGCTATGTGCATGATGTAGCAGGCTTAGTCCCACTCTGTTTGGTTGTCCCTACCCCTCTTGTTCGTTTCCAGAATGGATGATGTGTGGTCTCCATTTTATACCCCCTGAACACCGATAACCCTTGCTTGTTAATTTCAAAAGAGCAATTAGTTCAAGTGCTTCCAGTGGGTGGCCACCATTCGGATAACCGAACACATGTGCTCTAGTAAATTGCGGGTATTTTGTATCTTGAACACAGGCAGCGGTACATGGTCATCGAACGCGTGGAACTCTCTTCGGCTATCCGGTACTGCGAACCCGGGGAAAAATGTATTGCTGCCAATTCAGCTCCCAGACAAGTTAGGAGAAACTACCAACTAGGGGATGATTCACTACCTAAAAGCCAGGGGGAAAGGAACTACCAACTTGGGGGAGCATTCACTACCTAAAAGCTAGGGGGAGCATTTGTCTGTGTTTGCACAGGAACTCCAGAAAGTGGACCGACCGTTGCCTCTTTTCCTCTGGAACTATTTTGGGCTACCACCTCGTGGCTGGCTGGTCAGAACTTTACCCGAATTGTTATTCAGTTCTGCTGAATTGATCTGAGCGCCATGTTGACAACTTTTGCACTCAGATCCCAGCTATTCAGGGATATAATATTTGTGGGGTTCCTGTGTATTCTTATTGCATTTTTTGGTGTGTTTTATGTATTTTATGTATGGTTTCCTGTAACTGAGAGATAATTGAGTTACCGGTGTTTGACTCTATTATTTCCCAGACACATTGATGCCTGGGAGGGGTTTGTGTTTTGTTTAATGGGGACCCCATGCTGGGGGTCTGTGCATAAAAGGCTGAGTGTGGCATAATAAATTCAGTTGTACTCCCAGAACTGTGTGTCATCCAGTTACTGGAGAGGGATAGAGCTATTCACTTCACAGCGTCTTGTTCCAGAGGTCCTGTATCACTGATCCAGAGGAGAAAATTACTTGTCACGATGAGAGCTTCGCTACACATAACTCTATTTGTGTTCAACTGATGTACTGGAGATTTGAGGAGGTTCACAGATACATGGAAAAACACCTCACATTCGCATCACTCTTTAATCAGGTAGACAAGTAGTAAACCCCTTCATTGGCCTCTTGCATGGTGCTTTCAAACATATTGTTTTAAACATGTTTTCCTTTGATAACTTGCAAAACAAACTTCATGATATACTCTCTTTGATGCTAGAGATAACGATGAATGGGTTCCATCAGTACTCTTAATTTGTGTAATAAAGTCACACTGCGGATCAATCACCTTCATTGCATTGACAGGAGAAAAGTTTTAAAACTTCCAAGTCTGAAGTTAAACATACAGTTGCAAGAAAAAGTATGTGAACCCTTTGGAATGATATGGATTTCTGCACAAATTGGTCATAAAATGTGATCTGATCATCATCTAAGTCACAACAATAGACAATCACAGCCTGCTTAAACTAATAACACACAAAGAATGAAATGTTGCCATGTTTTTATTGAACACACCATGTAAACATTCACAGTGCAGGTGGAAAAAGTATGTGAACCCCTAGACTAATGACATCTCCAAGAGCTAATTGGAGTGAGATGTCAGCCAACTGGAGTCCAATCAATGAGATGAGATTGGAGATGTTGGTTACAGCTGCCCTGCCCTATAAAAAACACACATCAGTTCTGTGTTTGCTTTTCACAAGAAGCATTGACTGATGTGAATGATGCCTCGCACAAAAGAGCTCTCAGACGACCTACGATTAAGAATTGTTGACTTGCATAAAGCAGTATTGAACCCCTAAGGTCCATAGAATATACTTGAGGGTTTAAGCAGGCATAGTATATAGTACAATTGACATGTTGTTTCCAAGTGTAGCATAGATATTAAGGTAAAAGAAAACAAGCTTTGCAAAAAATAGGATGAATGAATAAAGTGAATAACAAATTGTTGCAATACCTGCCTCTGCCAGACAAGGGAGAGACCACCCACACCACCACCCGTAAACATGTGGTATAAGTACCCTGGATGCGTTTCGCACCTCTCTGGTGCTTTATCAGCATAAACTGTCATGGGAAATTCTGAGAATATAAGGAAGGGGTTCACTCGAAGTGGAAGATTGTCCGCACCAACCAAAAAGCCTCAATCACGTTCATATTGTGTTTTTTTTTTTTTACAGCGTGTTATTTCCGCTTTACAATATTGCTGGGAACTAAAAATCCACTCCTAGCTGAAAAAATTCTATAAAACGCTACTTAGAAGATAAGACAAAGAATGGCTTGGGAGGAGATAAGGTAACCATGGAATGGGGGATGGTTTGGGAGGAGATATGGAAACCATGGAATGGGGGATGGTTTGAGAGGAGATATGGAAACCATGGAATAGATTGCCATGATGAAGTAATATTAACTAATCCAAAGAGATCTATACAGGCATCAATCTTTACCGTGAGTTAACAACTCACAAACAAACCTATTACAAATGTTCATGCATATTATTGGATCGTAACTCCTAACTACAAAAAACATCTACATTTATTGGATAAATTTACCCCATATTATGAGGATATAGAGAATGTTTTAAGGTTCCAAAGGACGCTTTAAAGTTTGAGTTAAGAAAATTGTATCCAGGGATCAAAGAATTAAAGAAAATAAGGGATTTGCCACAGAATGACATACCGACATTTCCAAAATCTTTACAAAATAAAGAAAAAGAAAATTAAGTTAAGGGGACATGAGACTCAATGGTAGTCCACCCTTAAATCTTCAAAGCTGCTACTAGGGGTATAATACTGATAACTTGTAAAAGGGCATCCCAACTTCTTAATCTTAATATCCATAGAATTATGAATTATTAATGGGGTTTCATTGCCCATAATGAAAAAAAGTGAAAAGACCCTAAAAATTAAATTGAAAGATAATCACGTAGTGAATATAAATCAAGATAAAAAGTGAGAGAAACATGTTGGAGGTAAGATGCGAGATAAGACATGGGTAATAGAGAGAGATAGAGGTATATATCTCAATGTAATTCAAGATGAGTATGATACCTAGTATATGAAAACAAATCTAATATCAATTTTTAGTAAAAAAAAATAAGAGATCTAAAACAAGGGGAGTTACCCTATGGAGAATCTTACAATTTATATAGTTAGACATCATTCAGTGGTTTTATATAATAACCATTTATTTGTCTCATGATAAGGTATAGCAGATGCATGTGAATTGTAAAGGGATATCCAACAAATACAGAGACTTTCATTAAAGGGATTCTCCAGTGCCAGGAAAACATGTTCGTTAGCCTGTGAGATTCCCGCACATGCCCAGTGAAACACCTGGACATGCGAACGGGAATTTCATCTCCCGTATATACTCGAGTATAAGCCGAGTTTTTCAGCACATTTTTTGTGCTGAAAAACCCCCACTCGATTTATACTCGAGTCAATGTCTGTATTGTGGCAATTTACATTGCCACAATACAGACCAGGACCACCGGGCTCATTACAAGCCCGGCGGTCCTGTTGGGGGTTGACAGCATTTTAAAAAAATAATGCAAATATTAAAATAATAATAATTACACTGTGAGCAGAACGGAGCTGACAGATGAGCTGCACGGAGGAGAAGGGAGCTGACAGGGGCTGCAGGAAGGTAAGTAACACCTCGCTGTCAGCCCCCCCCCCACTGAACCACCAGGGATTTAATATTATTAAAATAATATAATATTAAAATAATATTATTTTATTATTATATTATTATTATTTTAATATTTGCATTATTTTTTTTAAATGTTTTTGTCCCCCCTCCCTGACCAGGCAACAAGCAGGGAGGGGGGACAAAAAAAAACATTTAAAAAAAAATAATGCAAATATTAAAATAATAATATTATTAAAATAATAATAATATAATAATAAAATAATATTATTAAAATAATACAATAAAATTAAAAAATTTAAATAAAAATGCCCTCCCCTCACCCAGTTTACACACACTGCACAAACACACACTGCATTATATACACACTGCATTCATTATATACACACACACTGCATTCATTATATATACACACATACACACTCTGCATTCATTATATACACAAACAACACACAAACACACACACAACCACACACTGCATTCATTATATACACATTATAAACACACACACAAACACACACGCTGCATTCATTCTATACACACACTGTAAATAAATATTCAATTAATGTAATTTTATTGGGATCTAATTTTATTTAGAAATTTACCAGTAGCTGCTGCATTTCCCACCCTAGGCTTATACTCGAGTCAATACGTTTTCCCAGTTTTTTGTGGTAAAATTAGGGGCCTCGGCTTATATTCGGGTCGGCTTATATTCCAGTATATACTGTATTCATTCATTCATCAGACAGTTCTTTTGAATTTTCCCACGCTGTGTAAAATGACACAGAGCACTGTGATTGGATGGATTTCAAGCCATCCAATCACAGTGCTCTGTGTCATTTTACACAGCGTGGGAAAGTTCTTTGGAATTTTCCCACGCTGTGTAAAATGACAAAGAGCACTCTGATTTGCTTAAACCCACCAATCTGAGTGTTCTAAGCCTAATTGCAGGGCGGGGCAAGGCTTTATAAGCCTTCCCCCGCCCTGCGGAGCTCAGTCTTCGCGGAGCCCTCCATGGGTGAAGATGGATTATTTTTTTGCGCTCAGGTTTTTTCTTTTTCCTCTGTTTTTTTTTTTTTTGCGCTTGGGATTTTTATTTTATTTTAAGTTCGACGGTTATGATGGTTTTTTATTTGGCCTTTTTGGGGGCTGAAAAATTATTTTAGAAAAAAGAAGACGTTGAATGGTAAGTTTAATTTTACTTTACAGGTTAGTTATTTTATTCCCACCTCACTATTTTTTTAGGGTGAGGGGGGTAGGTAGGGGACTTTTTATTTGGGTGGGGGGGTGGGTGACTAGGGGCTTGGGGACCCCTAGTCACCTTTGATGGGGGGGGTGAATTTGACTTAGGCCCCCCTCATTATCTTTATGGCCCCCACCCGCCACCCAGGGGTGGGGGCCAGGGGTGGGGGGAGGACAGTATGTCCTCCCCCCATTATCTTTATGGCCCCCACCCGCCGCCCAGGGGTGGGTGCCGGAGGGGGGTGGACAGTAGGTGTCCCCCCCCTCATTATCATTTGGCCCCCACCCGCAGCCCAGGGGTGGGGGCGGGGGGAGAACAGTAGGTCGTCCCACCCTTATTATCTTTATGGCCCCCACCCGCCACCCAGGGGTGGGGGCCGGAGGGGAGTGGACAGTAGGTCCCCCCCTCATTATCATTATGGCCCCCACCCGCCGCCCAGGGGTGGGGGCAGAGGGGGAGGACAGTAGGTTCCCCCTCCCTCACTATCTTTATGGCCCCCACCCGCCGCCCAGGGGTGGGGGCTGGAGGGGGGGTGGACAGTAGGTCCCCACCTCATTATCATTATGACCCCCATCCACCGTGCAGGGGTGGGGGCCAGGGGGGACAATAGGTCTCCCCTCTTTTTTAAATTTAGGGCCCCCACCCGTCGTTTAGGGATGGGGGCCAATGTTTTTACAGTGAGCAGCCACTGGCTGCTCACTGCTTACTAGACATGCCCCTACTCGCGGTATAGCGAGTAGGGGCAGATAATTTACTAATACTAAGTAATCTTACTTAGTATTAGTAAATGTGGCTGAAAGACCAATTTAGGTCTTTCAGCCTTTTAGTAGATAGCTTCCTGATACCGTGGGAATTAGGGAGTTATCTACTAAGCGGCTGCAAGATGCAGCCACAGCACAAATAGGATCGGAGTTTCATTCATTCGAATGAAATTGCGATCCGAATAAAGTGCCGGATTGCGTTCTAAAAGAAACAAAAATACTGTTCTCATTCAGTTAGAACGCAATTCGGCAGTTTCGTGTAAAATGACAGGAAGCATTGTGGGAACACAGAGGAAAGGTAAGAATTATGGGAAAATTGCTCTGACCAGCGGAAATGAAGCACACTTTGCTCCTCCGCTGGTCAGAGCTGGTCAAGCGGAGGAATCCTCCATAAGACAAAGAGTCCCTACTTTGTCTTATGATTTTAAAGAAAACTAAAGAAGACAGGAAGAAAAGAAGAACAGATCCTGAGAGAGGGGGAGAAGAGGAAGAGATTGAGGAAAGGTAAGTTCGGCATGACAGTGCCGCTTTAAAATCCTCTCTCTGTTCTCGTCCTATTCTAATTAAGATATGCCATATCTTATGTTTTGTATTATATTATTATATTCCCTGATGCAATTTTACCATGTTCAATATTTTGTTGTTTTTGTCTTAATTTGGGTCAGCTAAAATAAATATAGTTTGGGAATCCTGGTGGGCCTTAAAACTTTATTATCCCAGTAGCTGGGGTGTGATCCTCAGCGGTTAACAGTTGTGATGCTATCCATTAATTTCCTAATTGTTCTGTAGCATGATACATACTTTACATACACAAAATGGGGGGATTTATCAATTATTCTTTATTTATATTTATCTATTATTCTTTTATAAAACGTGGTGCAAAAATGTAAAGTAATTGCCCTACTTTTAGTATTTTAGACCAATTTTAAGAGCAAAACACTTTGATAAATCACCCCTAAGTCTTATTTATATCCCCCCCCTACACTGTAAGTACAGGACATGACTCTCAAAACCCACAGATGTAGTTTTATTCTGTCTGGTACTCTAAGTTCTTATATTTTACTAGTGCAGCAGAGTTTGTTGACAATGTACAAAGTATGCTACTATAAGTAATGCTAACATGCAGTTCTGCTGTGCAAATTTTTTCAACTAAATTACCACCATCAAGTCTAAGTATCGAGTTGCACTATTGTCAATTAAGAGCACATATGACTAGATAATTGTAATTGGCTTTGTTAAAGGTTCCGCCAGCAATTATCTTCACATACACATGTTGGTTAATTTTATATATTACATATTATTATAAATATATATATATATATATATATATATATATATATATATATAAAACTTTCTTAAAACAGATAATACAATATATTTTAAAGATGACCTGCAAAAATATTACATTGCTGTTTGCAAAATAATAGTTTTGTAAGCAAAGATGTTCATATACCATACAATACACTGCATAAAATGCCCAAACAAGCTTGGGGAAATGATTGAAGTAGACAATTTAGAAGTCAGCAGTTACACTTCTTCACTGACTCATGATATTCCATAAAACACCTACTAAAATGTCATAATGACTTATATATGTTATTCTAGAAAATTTCCCTGCGAGAGCAAAATGCATTTGGGGAGTGAGAGAAATATTCCTCTAGCCTTGTGATACCCAGCCACCGCTATGTCTTTGTTTAAATTGTCTTTATCCTTCTTGCTGTTCTAAGTATATTCATGCATTTTAACAACGAATGGATATGTAATTAGTCTAGGTAAATAAAAAAACATATAAACAAGTCTTACTAGTTTGAGTGATACCCCATATGATGTAATAATAATACGAATAATTTGATGTTTAATTAGAGTTTTATGGGATATTAAGATAATGTGTTACGTCTGTGATATAACCATTTTAAATAATTTAATAAAGAAAAAAGTATATATTATATAAATACACACATACATTCATACATACGTGTTTGTTTACATGACAAATTATTTTAAATTGATCATTTTAGTTTATCGTGTTCATTGCTATAGTCCCTTCCCACCTTCCCATGTATATGATTATTTAAGGCTGTCTGATTTTAAATGGCTTCAAGAACCATCTTGTAGAAATGACAAATCATATGTGTATATATGTATATTGCTGCATTGAAAGAGTCAATCAAGCACTAAGGAAATCGGAGAAAATCTAAAAAACAAATCATTAGCCCCTGGTAAAAATACACGTACATGAAAATACATTTTCAAAATAAATCAGGGAAATATGCATTCTGTCATGTTGTGAAGGAGGAAGAGATTGGAAGTAGAGTTTATTTTTCAGAGAATAAAATTGTATACAGTATTACGTCACACTTCTATGTAGGTGTTGGGCCAGGAAGTTTGGGGTTTCTAGCTAATCAGTAAACGGTAAGTAAACATTGAGCTACGGGAAACAGTGCGAGGGCACTGCAGCCGTCACAACCACTTTCAAGAGGTGAAGTAGTTATGATGTCTGGGTTGTTCCTTCAACTGTAATAGTCAGTCGCAATATTATTGAGGATTACGTGTTGTTAAAGACTCTGCCATTAGGTAGGCGGGCAGTAAGCAACACGTGATTTAGATCATTATAATCCAAATTTCCATACACCACAATCATGTGTACACAATTTTAAAGATTGCAAATTAAATTTGTTTGCTGCAAATAGATTTTGTTTGCAATAGCTGCCTAGACAGAAGAGCCACAATAAGCTGACATATAAATTCCAAGGACAGACACACTCTGAGGATTTGTGTGAAAATTATAAACAGCTGTTTATTGATAATAAAGAAACAACAACACAGCTTTAGTTAACATTTAAGTATCCCATTAAAACATTTTTCAAGGCGCCCGACACATGACAATTTGGAGTATAAATAAATAGTCACAAACGAAAAAGATTAAAGAGTTTGTGAGAGTCCTAGCGCTTGTTTGAAATAACACAATTTTCTGGAGCTTATAATCAGCTCCAGATATATGCACCTGCATGGTACAATCCTTGCCAGTGGATATGCTTGATCAAAAGGACAAAGACTACAAGCATATCCATTGTACAGGCGCATATATTGTAAGTGCTATTTCTCTTTTTTTATTCACTAGAAATCAAATACTACACTATATTCTGTTTCTTTGTCCTCTTGTCTTGTATATTGCTCTTCTCCTTCTTGGATTTGAGGGCACCTAGAAGGTGCTGCTTTCCTGCACCCCTTTTTATACAAACGAAAAAGCAGTTGGCCGTGAGAAAAGGCTACGTGATTGCGACATGACATCATAAATCTGATAGAGATAGATACAAGACCCATGAAGAGTAGAGAAGAAAATCAATATGTGCAGAGCCCAAGCAAGAAGACATTGGAGATATCGATAATCATTGTCACTACAAGTAGAAAATGTATGCAAGAGCTCTCTTGAGAACACTGTGATGACCCCAATACCCTAGAATTAGGGTGTAAGTTGTCTATAACTTAAAGAAGAAATATAACATGTTTGACAATGTTTAATTTCTATTAAATAATGTGGGTGTCAATGACATTTTTAACCTCATTCATAAAAGAAAATGTTACTACTATCTGGGATTGAGAAACTAAAGGATTACAAATCTGACACAGTTGAGCCATTTATACATCTGTGTTTCTGCTGTAGATTTTTCTCCTGGATTGCAGTTTTACTTGCATCTCTGAATTAACTACATTTCCAGAGATCCGTGATAACATTAAGTACATTTATTTGTGGTTTTGCCTCTCAATAAGCTTTTGGGTACAGTTATGCTTTCGTATGTATACATAGTAATGAAAACAGTTACACTGCCTAAACAAACCCAACCATGAGACCCCCTTGAAAATTAGGTGGCTTTATTATTAATATTATTATTTACTAGAATTAGAATTTATAGAGCACCAATATATTTGGTAGCCCTGTCCAATAAGGGAAAAAAAATTAAACACAGAAAATACAAAATGTGAAATGTGCCCTGCCTACGAGCCTTAAGGTGACAGGACATTAAGAAAAATGAGGTATCATGGGTAAAAAAAGAAACTTGGGAAAATGTAATAGAATTTTTGATAAGATGGTGCACATCGGTAGAAATTACTTAAGTGAATACGCTAAAAACATCAAACATAGAAAAGTCATATTTAATGTTTTGGATGGACAGCCTCTACCAATCCATGAGAGTGTTTTTTTTTTTTTTTTAATAAGCCAGAAAATCTATCATTGTTGCATTTTTCAGTTTCAGCATTGATGTCTTTAGCTGCAGAAATATATATTTTCAACTTGAAAAAAAACAAACAAAAAATACAAAATATATATTAATTCTTTTTGACTTTTGTATGGAGAGCTAAATAAATGCTCCATAGGTACATATCAAACAGCAAAGCTTGATTTGTTCCATGAATTGTGTTGATAGTGTTTTTGTCTCTGTTCATAATAAAATCAGTATTCAAAACCTACTCTTAAGAATCAAAAGATTTAAAGCAAACCTGTCAACTTTCAGGGAATAATTTAATTGAATAAATTGTGTCCCTTTTCAAAGACGTACAGTTTGTAGATACCACAGGGAACATGCATTAGCAGTTTTCATATGGTGTTATTCATTATGAAAATACATTCAATCTTTCCTTCCTAAATGTTATTTTTTGAAACCTTTATATATTACGACTGGCTGCAATAATGTAAGTGAGAAAAAAATTACAATGATTTTGTATTTTTCGCATGGGTTTATTCACTAAATGTTGCATTGAATTGACAATCAAAATTGACAATCAAACAAAAAACAAATAAGGTGTAGCGCTTACTATAATAAGAAAGGGTATACTTAGCACTATCGCTAATATGTCTTTAAGCAAGTCAGAGGGCACCTAAGGGGGAAGAACAAAGAACTCCAATATTGTAAAAATGTACAGTACAAGGTGAGAGTGGGTATATATATATGGAACCACTCACATTTACCCGAGCTATATGCCTAGCTCAGGGGTTAAACACCAATAGGTCCGTAAACGCGACCTTTCCCTTCTTAGTTGCGGTGGTTATTTTCCAATCCTATAAAGGAGCTGAAGTAGAGAAGCCAATATGGTGCAGTATCTTAAGTGTTAAAATATGCAGTATAAAAAATATATAGAAATGTACTCACACGTCTAGAGCCATACAATATAAGGCTCAATATAAACGCAATGTGTAGTATTGGCCTACACGCCTATGCAGCAGGATACTTCTAGCCCAAAATGTGTAAAAAACTAATATTTATTAATAAGGTATATTACCCCAAAAAACGATAAAAAAATAAATAAAGTAAATGAATAAAACATATACAAAGTAGATAATAAATATACACAGGGCATAAAGATAAATTTTCTGTTCCCAGGACGCGTTTCGCTGAAAATCTCGGCTTCCTCAGCTGGGTAAATCTGTTCAGTCTCACCTTGTACTGTACATTTTTACACTATTGGAGTTCTTTGTTCTTCCCCCTTAGGTGCCCTCTGACTTGCTTAAAGACATATTAGCGATATTGCTAAGTATACCCTTTCTGATTATATTAAGCGCTACACCTTATTTGTTTTTTTTGTTCGATTTCTTTGTCTGGTGTTTAAGGGAAAGACACACTTGGTGTTACAGCAGCTTGTTTTAAATATTATAGTGCATAGCACATTTTTACACAACCTTTAGCGCCGGTATACTTTCTGTTATATTTCAAAAAATTGACAATCAGCTTACAAAATTTAGGAGCAACATTAGGTCAGCTTAAAGCTGGTAGGTCACACAAGATCAGAAATATGTTGCAGCTTGTAAAAAATTACTCAACGTTTAGCACCACCTTCTATATTGCCTATAAGCTAATTTCAGAACAAGAATTGTTTATTCAAAAGCATCATAATATTGGCCTTATTATGATGAATTCAGACCCTTGGAAATGTGTTTTCCGTAATAATGAATTCCGCTTCACCATATATTAGTCCAACAGACAACTCTCGGTTTGGCACATGCCGAGAACGCTTTTAGTTGACTGTTTTTCATTGGTGTGACAAGACCTCCTAATACCAGTGTAGACCTATCCTAATGGCATGACATACAAATAGATTCTATATGACACTATACTTCCATCTTTATGGCTACACTGCAAGAAATGCAATTTCCTGTTTCAGAATGACCATACACCCATTCACAAAACTATATATAATCTATATGTCGTGATTGACTTAGAAGAAGGTAACCAATCAGCACAGATCATGACGTGAACTCAAATGGGCTAAATTAAAATGATATGGAATGTCACCTGCAGTGTATTTATCCGAAATTCATGCCAAACAATCTTAATAATCTTGAGACCAAATGGTACCAAAATCATTGAACACACTATACTACATTATTATTTAACCATTCCTGCGATCCTTTCTAAACATTTTTGATTTACTAATGTGTATTTTAAGTATGTCAACATCCCATTTAAAGTATGTCAACATCCCAGAGAGAGACACCATCTAATATAAAATTTCCAACTGAAAACCCCAATTTTTTGTGCATCTTTATATAATAGTAAGATCAAAAGACTCCTAAATACAATACAGTTAGAATATACCATATATTGTAGGTAACTGGGATTACATAAGCAATAATCAGGCACTGGACACAACATCAGCAGACCATAAACTATTTCCCCTCAATCCTTAAAAGAGAATCAGGTATTGTGGTCTAGTGATTGACCAAGCACTGTCATTGGAGTAAGATGCCGATTACTTTCTGACATTAACCAGATCATTCTTGAACTTTGCTTAGATTTTTTTATATTCTTTATTTTTTCCATTGTAAAAGGAGAAAGTGGCAAAATGTAAAACAATAAAAGTGTAAAATAAAGTCCCCATGAAGTATACCCAAACTTTTTACTGATACTCTGTGTAGCAGATGGCACCAGGCGACCCTACAAGAAATACTGTATAAAGCTCCATACGTGTATCTGCTGTAATTTCTGTGTATTTAAAAAGAATTGTATTCCTCTGATTGTTCGGTAGTTTCATTCCCTTAGTTTATTCGAATGAAACTACCGAACAACCAGACCTCCCTGTGTGAAGTGTGTCCTCAATTACCTGTTGCAACATTGTTGCGAACGGGTAATTGAACAGTAAGTAGCCGTCCTTTGTTCTCGGGGGTGGCCGCCATTCGACAAACGAACACGTGGCGGCGGCCATTTTAAAACTCCCGAACAGCGGTGTTTTGCCGTCGAGTGCCTGGAACTAAAATCGAACACTCGATTAGGCGAACACCGCTGAGACCTCCACAGCCCTGGTCCGTTCGGTTCCAAACTACCGAACGGCCCCTCGTTCGGTAAATAGAAAATACCGAACGAGGGGATTCAGGCGAACCCTCCCTAGCCTCTATAGCTAGAGGCTTTCGTGTATTTTATTCCCTTATGCCAGGACCGACCGCAAGGCCCATTCACATGGAACCGAATTCGGCTATCTCTGTTCGTGCGGTCGGTCATTTTATTCCCTCCATACTTTTCCCGAACCCCTGGTCCGATCTGGGTGATTTTTGGATATGTTGTTCACCCAGATCAGGGCTATCAGGGGGTGTAGGATTTAAAGGGGTACCCCTACGTTTAGGGGTACATCCAGAAACGGGGGGAATTGGTGTGCTGGATAAGGGGATTATGATGCTGGCTGAGGGGAGGGGATGTGTGGGAGGTTACCAGGACAGGATTGGCTACTGTAATAATTACTGTAAGTTCCTCCCTTGCATGGGAGCATGCTTTATAAGGAGACTGCGATTAAAGGCTTGTCAGTTATGCTCCTGAAACTGTGTGTCGTCCAGTTATTGGGATTGCTGTTGGGATATTGCTGTATTTTACCTGCTGGAAACCCTGCCTTTGGATTTACTATTTACTTGTTCCTGAGTCTCACTTGGATTATAAGCGGAGAGAACCTGGGTAATATTGCATCTCCGCTACATTGGTTGGCAGCGCTGGGATCCAGACTCACAGAGGAACAAGCCTAAATGGAGTACGGATGGAGATTGATTTTGCCACACTAAAACGCTCCACGCTAAAAGACCTTCTGGAGGCAAAGGGTATACAAGCCAGCAATAAGACAAAAGCGGTACTTATCACTGAACTGATGGCGGAGTACCGAATGGAAGGCGATTCGGTTCCCGAACAGGGGAATTCGGGAGAAACACCGGAACAAAGGGAGTTCCAGAGGCAGGTACAATTTCGGCTGTCTTTCTATGGGGAACACCCTCCAACAGAGATTGTTTCCAAAACGATAACGGAGGTCCAGGAATTTATACTGAGGAGTCAAACAGTGGCCCCAGAACGCAGCTCTGCAGTAAATATGCCACAAGAAGGTAAGCCGAAAATACCATACCAGGCTTTTAAAACATATGTGGAGGCAGAGGAAGATATAGACGCTTTCCTGCAAGATTTCGAGAGACTGTGTGCACTACATAGAATCAGCGCAGAGGACTGGGTACCTATTTTGGCAGGGAGGTTAACTGGGAGGGCAGCTGAGGCATACCGGACTGTACCAAATGATGAAATACGGAATTACCACAAAGTGAAAGAAATTATATTGGCCAGGTATGCTATAACACCAGAAGCATACCGGCGGAGATTCAGGGATTTAAAGAAGGTGGAGAAAGACTCACATGCTGAGTGGGCATGCAGACTACAACGAGCAGTCTTGGGGTGGGTGCAAGCGAGCAAGGCACGGTCTATGGAGGATGTATTGCAAATGGTACTGCTGGAGCAATTTTATGAAGGAGTAACCAGCGAGGTACAGGAGTGGGTAAGAGACAGAAACCCTACCTCCCTTACCGAAGCAGCCAGGAAGGCAGACGAGTACCTGGATGCACGCAGGCAGCAAAAACCTGCAGCTCCAAAAGTACCTTTTAAAACCTTTGGGGGAACCAACTACACGCCAGCTCTACCAAGGTCACTACCACCACCACCACCACCCGCTGCACAGCCACGTTTCCGCCAGCCCACGTCGGGCCCTTGCCACCACTGCCAGAAGTGGGGACATTATAAAAGGGAATGCCCCCAGTTGCGGGACCGTTCCACCTGGATCCGACCCGGTCCACCACCACCACCGAGAGCCGCCGCAGCCCATCACTACCAGGACATCGTGGCCACACCGTATGGTTCAGCAGTTCCCATCACAACCGTAGAGCAGTGGGAGGTACTGCACGAGGCAGATCCCGTCCAGGCTAACGCAGACAACCGCCAGCACCACAGGCAGACCGTGTATCTGGAGGGTAAAGCGGTTCAGGGGCTACGTGACTCAGGAGCCACCATCACCCTGGTAAAAAGTCACCTGGTCTCAGACCAAGCTAAACTTAGTAAGACTGTGGCCGTCAGGGTAGCCGGGGGAGCAGTATACCGGCTACCCACAGCAAGGGTACATTTGCATTGGGGAGCGGGGGCAGGGCATGTGGAGGTGGGGTTGATGCCGCAGTTACCGGCGGAGGTTTTATTGGGGAACGATCTGGGGAGGCTCACATCTGCTTTTGAGCCCCAGACACCCACCACAGGAGAAGCTCACCCTGTGGTCACTCGACAACAGGCCCGCACCCAGGACTACAACACACTCCCGGAGGTCCAGGTAAGAGATCCTTCCCCTTCCCTTGACTGTGTTCCCTGGGCCCCTCCTAACGAATTTGCAGCTGAGGTAGTGACTGACCCCACCTTGCAGGTGTATAGGGACAAGGTGACAGCAGACACGCCTGGGGGGGAGGGCGAGAGGTTTATTTGGGACAACCAGCTGTTATATCGGGAGACGGATAAGCAGGTATCCGGGTCAGACCCGATTGTGATGAGGCAGTTAGTGGTACCTCAGCGGTACCGGGCGGAGTTACTACGGATAGCTCATGACATTCCGCTATCTGGACATTTAGGGGTCAGCAGGACCCGATACAGGTTAACCCAAAGTTTCTTTTGGCCGGGAATTAGCCAGGAGGTGCGCAGGTATTGCAACACGTGCGATACCTGTCAAAGGGTGGGGAAAAGGGGGGACCGGCGCAAGGCCAAGTTACATCCCCTCCCCATAATCGAGGAACCCTTTAGCAGGGTAGCAGTTGACCTAATAGGACCCCTCAACAAAGCAAGCCCGTCAGGTAAAAGATTTATCCTGACCGTAGTAGATTATGCCACTAGATATCCAGAGGCGGTGGCCCTGACGAATATACAGGCTGAGACAGTAGCTGAAGCCCTGATGAAGATATTCTCCCGGGTGGGACTCCCCAGGGAGATTGTCTCCGATCAGGGCACCCAGTTCACCGCCGAAGTCACGCAGCGCCTCTGGAAGTTTTGTGACATTAAGCCGGTCATTAGTTCCCCTTACCACCCCCAGACGAATGGGCTCTGCGAACGTTTCAACGGTACATTGAAACAAATGCTCCGAACCTTCGCAGAGACCCACAAGGACTGGGAGAAGTTCCTGCCGCACCTCCTCTTTGCTTACCGGGAGGTGCCGCAGGAATCCACTGGGTTCTCCCCATTTGAACTATTGTTTGGCCGCAGGGTACGAGGGCCTTTAGATTTGATCAGAGAGCATTGGGAGGGAGAACGGAGCACTGACGGTACCCCCATCATACCCTATGTGTTGGCATTCCGAGACCGCCTTGAGGCCTTAACTCAGACGGTACGCGAGAATTTGCAGGCGGCTCAGACACGCCAACGCACATGGTATGATCGGGGCGCCAGGGACCGTAGCTTTCAGGTCGGGCAGAAGGTGTTAATCTTAAAACCTGTCCGACACGATAAGCTGCAGGCCGCCTGGCAGGGCCCTTATAAGGTGGTGGAACAACGGTGTGACACCACTTATATAATCGGCTCGTGCGTTGGTACTGGGGGGCGACGCATGCTCCATGTGAACATGATGAAGCCCTACCAGGAGCGCTCGGAGGAAGTGACCGCTATATGTGCGCCTAACTCCGAGGAGTTTGACAGTTTACCTCTCCCGGATCTGCTGGGAGAGGGTCAGTTATCCGGGGACTTAGGGGAGGTCACCCTGGGGGATCGGTTGAGCCCACAGGAGCGGAGCGAGGTACAACAGCTGTTGAGGGAGAAGCAGGATATCTTCTCTAATGTACCTGGTTACACTCCTCTGGCCACTCACCGAGTAGACACCCCAGGGCAACTTCCCATGCGTCAGACCCCGTACCGCATCCCAGAAGCGGTACGGGCGAACATGCGCAAGGAGATAGATGAGATGCTCCAGCTGGGGGTGATTGAGCCCTCGGACAGCCCCTGGGCATCTCCGGTAGTCCTAGTACCAAAGCGGGACGGCACGACCCGGTTTTGTGTAGACTACCGGAGATTAAATGAGAAGACGGTATCGGACGCCTATCCTATGCCCAGGATAGACGAACTCCTGGATCGGATGGCAAGGGGGCACTATCTTACCACAATTGACTTGTGTAAAGGGTATTGGCAAATACCCTTGGCACAGGACGCCATCCCTAAGTCGGCCTTTGTCACCCCATTCGGCTTGTACCAATTTAAGGTCATGCCGTTTGGGATGAAAAACGCCCCGGCTACTTTTCAGCGGATGGTGGACCGCCTCCTAGATGGGTTCCAGGATTATACCTGCGCATACCTCGACGATATTGCCATCTTCAGCAATACCTGGCAGGAACACCTGACCCATATAGGAGCGGTCCTAGATAGGATTAGGGCCGCTGGTTTAACGCTGAAACCAGCCAAATGCAGCATAGGAATGGCTGAAGTACAGTACCTAGGTCATCGGGTAGGATGCGGCAAGCAAAAGCCGGAACCCGCCAAAGTAGAGGCTGTAGCTCAATGGCCCACCCCTAGGACTAAGACCCAGGTGTTAGCGTTCTTAGGAACGGCCGGATACTACCGGAAATTTGTCCCGAATTACAGTGCCCTGGCCAAACCTCTCACCGACTTGACCCGTAAAAACCTACCCCGCCAAGTAACCTGGACCTCGGAGTGTGAACAGGCATTTCAGTTGTTAAAAGATGCATTGACAAATGCCCCTGTCTTGGCAGCTCCCAATCCAACTAAACGTTTTCTTGTCCACACAGACGCTTCTATGTTTGGATTGGGAGCAGTATTAAGCCAAGTCGGGGCCGATGGCGGAGAACATCCCGTGGCTTACATCAGCCGGAAACTGTTACCTCGAGAAGTAAGCTACGCCGCCATCGAGAAAGAATGCCTGGCTGTGGTGTGGGCCCTGAAGAAATTACAGCCCTATTTGTACGGACAAGCTTTTTCCCTGCTCACGGATCACAACCCGCTAGTATGGCTAAACCGGGTGGCTGGGGACAATGCCCGGCTGCTGCGCTGGAGTCTGGCGCTGCAGCCCTTTGACTTTAATATCCAGTACCGCCCGGGTAAACAGAATGGAAATGCTGATGGGTTGTCTCGACAAACTGACCTAGAGAAATGATCCGTGAGCCTCCCCGGACATCCCCAAGCCGATCCGTGTTGGATCAGACTGTGTATGCCGGCTTGTGGGCAAGGGGGAGCAGTGTAGCAGATGGCACCAGGCGACCCTACAAGAAATACTGTATAAAGCTGCATACGTGTATCTGCTGTAATTTCTGTGTATTTAAAAAGAATTGTATTCCTCTGATTGTTCGGTAGTTTCATTCCCTTAGTTTATTCGAATGAAACTACTGAACAACCAGACCTCCCCTGTGTGAAGTGTGTCCTCAATTACCCGTTGCAACATTGTTGCGAACGGGTAATTGAACAGTAAGTAGCCGTCCTTTGTTCTCGGGGGTGGCCGCCATTCGACAAACGAACACGTGGCGGCGGCCATTTTAAAACTCCCGAACAGCGGTGTTTTGCCGTCGAGTGTCTGGAACTAAAATCGGACACTCGAGTAGGCGCACACCGCTGAGACCTCCACCGCCCTGGTCCGTTCGGGTCCAAACTACCGAACGGCCCCTCGTTCGGTAAATAGAGAATACCGAACGAGGGGATTCAGGCGAACCCCCCCTAGCCTCTATAGCTAGAGGCTTTCGTGTATTTTATTCCCTTATGCCAGGACCGACCGCAAGGCCCATTCACATGGAACCGAATTCAGCTATCTCAGTTCGTGCGGTCGGTCATTTTATTCCCTCCATACTTTTCCCGAACCCCTGGTCTGATCTGGGTGATTTTTGGATATGTTGTTCACCCAGATCAGGGGTATCCGGGGATGTAGGATTTAAAGAGGTACCCCTACGTTTAGGGGTACATCCAGAAACGGGGGGAAATGGTGTGCTGGATAAGGGGATTATGATCCTGGCTGAGGGGAGGAGAAGTGTGGGAGGTTACCAGGACAGGATTGGCTACTGTAATAATTACTGTAAATCCCTCCCTTGCATGGGAGCATGCTTTATAAGGAGACTGTGATTAAAGGCTTGTCAGTTATGCTCCTGAAACTGTGTGTCGTCCAGATATTGGGATTGCTGTTGGGATATTGCTGTATTTTACCTGCTGGAAACCCTGCCTTTGGATTTACTATTTACTTGTTCCTGAGTCTCACTTGGATTATAAGCGGAGAGAACCTGGGTAATATTGCATCTCCGCTACACTCTGTATATAGAGGATGCATTATAGTCCTCTTATTAATATTTTAGAAGATTTTATTATGGGAAAGATCTGGAAATAAAAAAATGCCAAGCTATCAGGTTGAGCATTCCATAAATATCTTCTCAACCTGCAAATAATAACTTCATTATTCATACTTCACTGTTATGCGTAGTTTATATTGTGTTATTTTTAGGGTTAGAGTCAGAGCAAGGGTTATGGCTAAAGATAGGACCTGGGAGCACTAGGGTTACTTAGGGCAGTGTTAGGGCAACCATTTGCTGGTCTTTCCTAGATTTTATAGAATTATACTCACAGCCCGCAGCTGATATTTGAAGCTACCACTATTAATTCAGCTCTTTACCAGTTAGCGCTGGGAAAGGGGTTAATCTTTTTTTTTCTGCCTGTGTAATTCTCAATAAGCTTGGATAGGGATGTTTTCCCAGGTCTGCATAGAGATTAAGAGCCTCTGTAATGCCATACTTTGTATTAGAGATGCACTGATATCATCTTTCATATAGGGCTTTGAAATACGCTCATTGCAAAATAATATGAAGATCATGTAGTACAAAATTATTAGAAAATTCTAAACACCATAAACACTACAGCCTGCTGCCATTTTAATTATGGTAGAAGTGAGACCCTATCACTATACCACTGTAAGATGTCAAACCATTTAACCCCTTAAGGACACATGACATGTGTGACATGTCATGATTCCCTTTTATTCCAGAAGTTTGGTCCTTAAGGGGTTAAACATGTTTTAGAAGACATACATCATTGGCTGAGAGTGCCAGTTGAGTACTCTCAGCTAATGAACATTCTCCTGTACCAGCTTGTTTTGTTATATAGAGCAATCTGGCTATCCTCAAGGAGACTGGATGTGGCGGATATGGTGAATGAGAATCCAGTGCCAGTTGGAACTAGGTAAGGTGTCAAACTGGGTTAAAATAGTTTGACATCTTACTGTGGGTCAGCACAAGGGCACTCTTATCACAATTACCACTACAGTGGGAAACAGTGGTTGTGGTATGTGGTGTTACTTTAATATAAATTAGAATAGTTTGGCTTTCATGTACAGAGTGTGTATACTGTTTCACTATTAATGTATGACTTACTGATAAATTATTATATAAATCACTAATAAAAAGTAAATAAAAAATTAGTAAGCCTTACAATGACACATATGCTTATTTTAGGGGGTATTTTATGAAATTCACATTACAATGACCTCAGAATATACATCACAATGATCTCCCAGGCATTTTTATAGCATACCAAAGAATGTAAGAAACAAGCATTGGATTATTTGTGAATTTATTTTGTACCCAAAACTTTATAGATGCAGGTTTTGCACCTTTGGGAAATCAGGTTTGTGATTTCTTTGTGAATGAAACAGTCAGAAGGATACTTTGACATTAGGTATTTTGTCATTTTATATGATTAAGTATAGCTCTAATAGAGCTGTGTACAGTTGTGGCTGGAGCACAAATTGCAAGTTACACAATACATTTTTAAAATGGTTTTGCCACTGTAAGTCTATAACTTAATAACTTTTTTTTGTATCACCTCAGTTAAAATGAGTTGCCTCTAACTTTATTCTCTCAGTACTAGTAATGGACTCGATGACAGCAAGGATGGAGTCAAAAAGAAAGGCTTCTTTTAATAACTAAAAATCTTTTTCCTTGTTAGAGATATTTGTGAACATATTTGTGAAGAATTTACAAAAGAACTCAATAAAAAGTATGCTTGTGACACTATATTTAGACACTCGTAGTCTTGAGAAAGATCTGTGTTCTGTTGATATGAATGAAACCATTACTCTGATAGAATTAATTTAATAAAAGTATGGAGTACCTTAAAGCTGAAAACAGATCTCATATAAAAAAAAATATGTCTGATATATAAAAAAAAAAAGTATGTCATCCTGGTATGATTAACTATAAAATAAGCTATTTTATTCAGCAACCAAAACCTAAATGTAGCCATAATTTTTAGCTTTTTAAAAATACCTGCTAATTAAGCTACATACTTGAAGGGCAGACTAGACCCTACAACCATGTTACCTTGTTGGCAACAAACCTTTGCAGTTTTTCAAAAAGTGTATACTCATAGTCTGATGACTCATGTATATATGTCTAAAAAGTGTCTTAATAAACATATATCCACCAATATTATGGAGAGGAAAGACCACCAGTGGAGAGGATGGGGGGAGAAGGGATCACCGGGGTGGGGGGAGGAGAGGAGAGACCACAAGGGGAGGGGGCAGGAGAAATCATTAGGGGGGAGAGAGGAGAGACCACTAGGGAAGGGTGGGTAAGAGGAGAGACCGCTAGGGAAGGGGGGGAGAGGAGAGACCAGAAGGAGAGTGGGGAGAGGACAGACCATGAGGGGAGGAGGGGGAGAGGAGAGACCACTAGGGGAGGAGGGGGCGAGGAGAGACCACTAGGGGAAGCGGGGGGCGACCACTAGGGGAACGGGGGGAAGAGGAGAGACCACTAGGGGAGTGGAGAGGAGAGACAACTAGGGGAGGGGGGGAGGAGAGACCAGTAGGGGAACACAGATTCACACAATGCATCCCTTACACACACAATACCTCCCTTACACACAAACATTTTCTACCCCTTACACAAAAACACACTGCATCCACTACACACACACACACACACTGCATCGCCTACACAAACTGGTATCTCTATACACTACATTCCATAAGCACACACATTAGATCCTCTACAATAACAGATAACACATCCCATACACACTCCACTTCCTGTGTGAGAACTCATGGGTAGAATATGTAGGTGGACTTATAGTTGGGCCTTATGGGCATACTCACCATCAGGCCATGGGGATCCAGACATTGAGCTGTGTAAGGGGCCCCCAAAAATGGAGCTCCTTCCAGTTCCCCCAGAACATTGATTTTTGTGACCACAGTTACAAACAGCCTCTAGAGAACCTATTCTACACCAAACCACTGGAGACAGACTGCAGCCAGAGCCCATCACCATCCTCATCTGGTTGTAAGTAGGCAATCTAGTATATTATTAGTGACACTAATATCTAATTTACCTCACATTAAAGGAACACTATAGTCCCCAGTACCACTGGAGCTTAATGTAGTGGTTCTGGTGTCTATAGCTGGTCCCTGCAGTTTTTTTAATGTAAACACACACTGTGTGCAGCACTGGCATTGGTTGATATGGCAGATCTTATGGGTGGGGCATTGTGATGTCACATGGCGGGCAGCGCATATGGGGGCGGCAAATTTTTATTTTGCCTAGGGTGGCAATAATCCTTGCATCAGCCCTGACATTAACGCTCTTGGTGGGAACAATCATATAGTGGACTGGACATGGTGAAAAAAATAATACTTGTATTATTGCATATATATACATGTATATATAACCATATGTACAAATATGTATTCATTACATATGTCTTTTTTAGTTACTCCACTATCAAGCGGATGGCAAAGAGGGAGGTCACCAAAGAGGCAGCCACCTCCAGGAAGGCAGGTAGTGGTCCTGCACAAGAACTGGTCCTTCTACCTTACGAAGAGGAGCTCCTGCAGGTCCTGGCATGATTCACCTTCCTTGAGAATTAGGGTATGTTTGTCACTGATACATATAAATTAACATACTAACATACCTTCCAATTTGTTTATCTCTTTTCCTGAAAGTGCCAAGTCCTCAAGAAAAAAGTGTGAATGCAATACAGCCTCACCCATGGGTATTGCAAATGGGGTATTTTGAGTTGTTTGGCCTAGCCACTTTAAAATGGCTGAGCATAACATAAACAGGGATAGGCTGAGGGTAGTCAATAAAACAAGCCAATAAGTTATTGCAGGCAGCTGACAAAGAGTAATCAGGGCAAGCCAAGGTCGGGAATCCAGAATAACATAAAGAGTCACACAGAATGTTCTGAATTAATAGTTTTATTCTGTATGGTACACTTTAAAACATGAAGATGCACACAGGCCAGGTAGAGATGAGCAGCAAGGGCAATAATATGTAGAGTCCCTCTGAACTCCTCTTTTGTAGCAGACTACAATTTTTGGGGGATTACTTTTTGTGGGCTGTGGTGGGGATTCTATTAGGGAAGTGTCTCCCACAAAGTCTTTAGACATATTCAGATTTCAATGACAAAACATTAGAGGGCATGCTAAATAAAATGTTAGGCAAATGCTTCAGGGTAAACTCCAGAAAAGTTTTTTGCGTCCATGTGGCTGCTTTTTTTTGTACAGTATACAGGATTTATATACTGTGATCTAGACAAGGTAGGTGGGATGTTTTTTTAAATCGGCCTTTGTTTTACAGTGAACCAGATATGGGGGAATCCACTGGTCTGCTAAATGTATTCCCCTATATGATTATGGTATTCAACAATGTACTTTGGTTTCTCAATTTTTGCATTGCTTCTGCGGACTGGCACTGTGCTCTCATCATGAAGTGTGGACAACATGTACACATCCTTTCTGTTTGTGTACGTAAAGGCCAGCACCTCATCATGGTGCAATGGACTTTGTGGTTTTTGCCAGCAGTCAGCTCTTGGGGAAACCTTTACAGTTCTTCTGCACCATGCCACAGGCTGGGGTATCAAAATAAAATATATTCCTAAATAAACCTATGCTAGTGAAAAAAATTATGAATAGATGATACCCCTTATTCACTAATGGGAGAATGAAATCCCATACCGAAGCAGGGCAACCTGTTAGGTCTAGTTAACCATCTTTTCATGCATAAATGCAAAATGTCCAGTGTTGCATTCAAACAATGTATACACTTTTATACTTTAAAAAGCAGTCTCTCCTTTAACTTCAAAAGATACTCATCTACGTCGGGGGGAGGGGGTAAGTTATCACTGAAATGAAGAAACCAGAGATGCTGCTCATACCAATTCCTCGTTATAATCCCTGGAAAAAGAAGCATAGCTAGTATGCCAGTAACTCCTAATACAATAGTTACTATATTTGATGAGTTTGTTTTTTCTATTTATGATGATTTTTGGTCATCTGTGTTGTTGAATACTTCCCATGATAGCTTAGAGATATTTTATTTCATATCACTATGTGATTAACATAACAACATTTGATTACACAATCAATGGTTATAGTGGCATAACATGACAGTTCAATAATTGATTTACATGCTTTTCTCAGTACAATGTACTCCATGGAGCAAATCACACATGCCAAACTGTTCCACTTCTTCATATGAGAAATATTTCTAGAGAATAGATAAATGCTAATGAAGAGAGGTATTACGGTCCACACATTAAATCACAGAAGAATTAAAGTTGCACATGGTCTGTGGTATAATATGTAAGAATTACATCTGTAGACATTTGTTAATATCAAACCCATGATTTGGTTTTCAAAAATCACCATATTGACTGACAATAAACAATGGGACAACTATTAACTTTGCAAAGTATAATTTGCTAGCGAAGAGATGTCACAATTAATAAAGTGTTGTACACTAAGCCATAATTATATTAAACACATTTACAATTGAATACATTGCAATGTGTTGATTTCAGTATTACTCTTACCTTAGCGTGATCCAGAAGTTTTATAAAGGTTATCAGGAACACACTTTATGGGTTAATGGGAATATTACCATGGTGCATCCTTTTGAATGTATTATTATTATTAGTATTGTCATTTAGATAGCGCCATCAGATTCCGTAGCACTTTACAATATTATGAGAGGGGGATTTAACTATAAATAGGACAATCACAAGAAAACTTACAGGAACGATAGATTGAAGAGGACCCTGCTCAAACGAACTTGCAGTCTATAGGAAGTGCGGTATAAAACACATTAGCACAGGAAATAGCAATCAAATAAGGTGGGAGTGAAGCAGAGCTGGAGGAGAGAGTAAAGTGCTGCCCTTTAGTAGAGAGCAAGAGACAGGTTTGTGAGGTAGAGGTTACTCTGGGAGACCAAAAGCTTTCCTAAAGACATGGGTTTTAAGGCACTTCTTAAACGATTGAAGACTAGGGGAGAGTCTGATGGCGGTAGGCAGGCTATCCCATAGGAAGGATGCAGCCCGCGAGAAGTCCTGCAAGCATGAGTTGGCCATACGGGTGCAAGCAGCGGACAGGAGAAGGTTACGGGCAGAGCGGAGAGACCAAGAAGGGGCCTACCTATGGATCTGTGAAGAGATATAAGAGAAGCTAGAATTGTTCACTGCTTTATAGGTATGGGTGTGCACTTTGAATTGACTCCAATAGGATACAGGAAACCTATGGAAGGACTGACAGTGGGGTGAAGTGTGGGGTGGACAGTGGGGTGAAGTGAGGACTGACTAGAGAGGAAAATCAGTCTGGCAGCAGCATTCATTACAGACTGTAGCGGGGCAATACGGCTTTTGGGAATACCAATTAGGAGAGGGTTACAATAATCCATGTGGGAAATTACTAGAGCATGGACAAGCTCCTTTGCAGCATCTTGCGTAAGAAAGGGGCAGATGCGGGCTATGTTTTTAAGATGGAATCTACAGAATTTGGCAACATGCTGAATATGAGGCTCAAAAGTGAGGCCACAATCAAGTATGACGCCAAGACAGCACGCTTGCAAGGATGGACTTATGTGGATACCACTAACTTGAAGGGAGAGCGAAAGAGGAGAATCAGTATTAGGAGGAGGAAAGACAATGAGCTCAGTTATAGAGAGATTGAGTTTCAGAAAGCAGGAGGCCATCCATTCAAAGATGGAAAAAAAGGCAAGCAGTGACACATTGCTGGACGGCAGGGGAGAGGTCCAGGGAGGAGAGATATATCTGGGTGTCATCAGAGTACAGGGGGTAGTGGAATCCAATGAGGTAATAAGTTTGCCAAGAGAGGCAGTGTAAAGAGAAAATAGAAGGGGACCAAGTACATTGCCTTGGGGAGACTCCAATAAAGACAGGATGAGGGGAGGAGGTATCATTACAAAAGGAGACACTGAATGAGCGTTGGGAGAGATAAGAGGAAAACCACAAGAGAACAGTCACAGAGACTGAGTGATTGAAGAGTTTGAAGAAGGAGAGCATGATCAATGTTGTCAAAGGCAGCAGAGAGGTCAAGAAGAATTAGTATGGAGTAGTGGCCTTTGGATTTAGCTGCAATTAGGTCATTAGTAACTTTGATAAGAGCAGTCTAAGTAGAGTGGAGAGGGCAGAAGCCAGATTGAAGGGGGTTAAGGAGAGAGTTGGGATTGAGGAAGTGGGACATTTTTCCAGAGCAAAAGGGGAGGATGGGATATGGGACGATAGTTAGAGGGGGGGGGGATGGGTCAAGATATATTTTTTTCAGGATAGGTACTACAGTGGCATGTTGAAGGTCAGCAGGGAAATTGCCAGAAGAGAGAGAGCAGTTGAAGATGTGCTTTAAGGAAGGCACAAGACAGGGGGAGAGAGATCTGATAAGGTGAGATGGGGCAGCATCGAGCGAGCAAATTGTGGGGCGAGAGGAAAGGATAATCGCAGCCACCTCTTGTTCAATAGCCAGGGAGAAAGTCTGAAGGGTAAGAAAGGTATGATCTACGTTAGGTTGAAAAAGAGAACGGCAAGGTGGGGAGACTTCTTTTCTTAGCTGTTTAATCTTGTTGGTAAAGTAGCATTTAAAGCTATCGGCTGTTAGGTTAGTTTGGGGGGTGGCCACAGCAGGGCGAAGAAGAGAGTTAAATGTGTCAAAGAGACACCTGGGATTGCGGGAGCATGAACTAATGAGAGAGGAAAAGTATGACTGTTTGGCGAGGGCAAGGGCTGTGTTGTGTGAACACAATATGAATCTATAATGGAGATAGTCTGCCTGGGTGCGAGAGACTTCCTCCAGAAGCATTTAGCACTACGGGAGCATCTTTGCAGGTAGCATGTTGATTTAGTATGCCATGGTTGGGGACAGGTCCTCCTCAAGGTGCATGCTTGTAACAGGGCTTCAGCAATCAAGGCAGAGTTGAGGGTAGTGTCATATGAGGAGATGGCCAGTGAGGCACAGAAGAGGGAAGGGATGGATAGCAGTTGTGAATCAATATCAACTGACAGCTGCTAGAGGTCAATATAATTAAGGTTCCTCTTGAGTTGAGGGGGGTTAGGCTGAGGTTGTTGGGTGAATACTTAAGAGGAAACAATAAGAGGGGGTGATCAGAGAGAGGAAATGCAGTGTTGCAGATATTAGATACTGTCCTTGCAGAATTAGCCCACTGTGATAGCCTGAGGGAGGAAGTAATTGAAAGTAGTTTAGAGGCTGCTGAGGTCAAAGGTGGGTTAATGGGAATATTGAAGTCCCTGAGAATTAGGGATGGAGTATTAGAAGAGAGGAAATAGGGTAGCCAGGCAACAAAGTGGCCAAGGAAGAGGAGAGGGGAACCGGGGGGTGGGGGGGGTAATCAATGGTGGCAATGTTACCAGAAAAGAGTTTGAAGAGGCGAATTGCATTCATTTCAAATGATGGGAAAAAGAGGAAAGGGGTGGGTAGAAGTTTGAAGGAGCAGTGAGGTAAGAGGAGAAACCCAACACCACCACCTTTACATTTAGAGTGTCTTGGGTTGTGGGTAAGTCGAAGACCACCAAAGAATAAAGATGCAGTGTCAGAGGGGGAGAGCCATGTTTCTGTTAAGGCTAGTAAATCTAGGGAATGAGAGATGAAGAGGTTGTGGACAGCAGTGGTGTAACGGCTACCCTGGTATGGTGAGGGTACCAGCCGTTGGGGACGTCCTTTTCTTCCCGGCAAGTCGCTGTGTAGTGATGGAGTCGCCTATTCCCTTCTGCTGGATCAGGAGTGGAAGCCAAGTACAGCTCTGAAAAGAGCTAAGTGATTAAGCTGCATAGATTCCTCTTTCAAGAACGAGACAAGGCTACGTTTTGAAGGGTCAAGAAGAACTGAGGGTTTATTGACAGACACTCTCTTTTATGCGATTCTGCCCATGCAAGGGAGACACCCACATAATTAGCAGTATAACCAATCAATACAATATACATTCTGTACATCCCCTCCCCTTAGATAACTAAATAACACAATTAAAAAGGAACATATTTTCCCCAAAGTTCGGATGTACCCCAGATACTAGCTTGTATCTATGGTACTAACATATTTAAAAATCAGCCCATTCGGTTCAGCCGTTCGGGAGATATGGGACTTAGACATTTTGACCGACCACACGGGCACAGTAGCCGAAAACAGTTCCATGAATGCTGGCCCTGCAGTCGGTCTAAGATCGTGGGTAAAAACTCCGAAACGGCTGGCCATCCGTATGCCATCCTGGGTTCGCTGAAACCTGTTGCTGATTCTTTCTACCGAACGCCTGGTCGTTCGGTAGTTTTGGCGAGGTTTTCCCGAAGGTATGGAGGTCTCAGCGGTGTTCGCCTATTTGAGTGTCCGATTTTAGTTCCAGACACTTGACGGCAAACACCGCTGTTCGGGAGTTAAAATGGCCGCGAACACGTGGAAGTCCCGAAATGGCGGCTGGGCTTACAGCTCTCATAGCCTTCGTGCGGTCTTTCGACAAAAAGTGCCCATCAAGCAGTGAGGTAAATTAGTCTCAATTAACAGTCAGGGTGGCCTGTTAGAGGTAGGTAAGCATTTGCATGGAGAATGCTTGCAAAGTACCGAACTGCCTTGTAATCCATAGGTCTTTTCCATGCAAACTGTGCTTTTTGTTACAAGTGGATTTTGTAATATTTCAAACAGAGCATGCATTCCAGAGGGCAGTATTGAAGAAGGATTTAGTTTAGAGAAAGACATGGGACAAGACATTATTAAAAAGCTCAAATGACTAGATTATACTCAACAGACTTGTACAGGCATACGAATATAGATTTCAGTACACCAAACATTAGCTCGATGACCATATGGGCAGTATGATGGACATCACTGTACGTGTTTTCTGATGATGTACATGGAATTTTCAAAAGAGTCATGAGCCAACGATAACAAGCATACCACCTATCACTTGTAAATAAGAAGAAAGAGAACATAGTTATCAAGCAAGTGCTAATAAGTGGTAATCAGCTTTCTCATGTCATACTCTTTCCCAGTAGCCATCTGTCAGATATTTTATCATTCTCAAGGGTGTTAGCTAGGTACGACCTTTGTAGAATTCATCGGTCATGGCAGGGGTCAGGGTTGCTCGCACTCACAATCATTGTGTGTTGCTTGGTGTCACAAACAATTTGTTTCTTTTTTTTTGGACAAAACAAATTTTCACTCTGTGTACAAGTCTAGTACAGAAGTCCTGTAGTGAACCTAGAGGTTTTTTTCCCCCTACTTAAAAGTATGAATGTAGCTAATATTACAAGCAAAGCAGCTCTTTTAAATCAATAAAGGAGAAATGCATTTCTTTTTTCACCAGGTGAAGACCAATTCTGTAATAGATAGGAAGGTAAATTAAGCTTGACAGGCTAGGCAATGCTCATTCACTTACTTTTTTCTAACAAATAACCAGATACTAAATCATCCAGTTAATACAGCTCTATAAGTATTAAATCTTGTGTAAAGGAAGTGCTGAAGAGATGACGTGAGGTGAGAAAATTGCTCCACAGTTATGACATATTGTATTTTATTCAAATTTTTTTACATTTAATTAAATAACATAAATTAAGAATTCTAATGCACATTTACCGTAAATAAATTAAATCAACATATATTTTTTCTTGGTTGCAGTGTTCCTTTAAGGAATCCTTAGTTATACATATTCTGTCGGCTATTGGGCTGTTTAATAAATGCTGATGAGCAACTTTTCTCAAACATATTGTGGCCTCATTTAGTCTCATAAATCATAGCCTTTTGACATTTGAAATATATATTCATATAGTCATGATCAATGTGCTCTGCATGAAGGAAGCCCCACTTCCCTATGTCAGTGTCAAGAGAAGAGGAAAATTAACTCTGATACATTTTATCAAAGTCAAATGGTAATTTGGAAAGGCACCGTTTGAGATCACACTGAGCTGTGCTCAATTCCAAAACATAAAATTTATCCAGCTCTACAGCATAAAATTGACTCTGAACTAGAATATTATCTTTCCATTTATTCAATGATTGCCAAGTTTGTGATTTAAACAGAAAGCATGAAAGAAATGGCATGCTCAATACTATTGTTAACCATTTGCTAAGTAGCTCACTTAGAAGTAACAGGAGGGTTAGGGCATGCAAAGTAGACAGGAGAGTTGAACAGCTAGTGTCAACGGCTAATATGAACATTAGAAATTATGTCTAGGACTACTAGGAAGGTCCCATTTTGACTGCTCTACAGAAACACGACTTCCAGTGCGGTAATAAAAATTGGTTCAGTTGATTTTGAAACCTTAATAATGCCTTCTGGTTCTCTGGCCCATATCCCAATCCCCATCCACACCAGCATGCCCACACTCACAAGAGTCTACATGGCAGACACCACTTAATAACTCCGTCTTGCATAGACCACTGTATGCCACTACGGGTAGAAGTCTGCCCAATATTTCCACCAATGGCAGTAGACTCATTTCAATGTCTATCCCTCAATGTGAAAGGACTCAACTGTCTGAACAAATGTAGATTAGCCTGCCAAGAAATGAATAGATCAAAAGCAGCAATAATCTGCTTTCAGGAAACTCAATTCTGTGTGAATACTTTCATCCTAAAAATTACTCCCAGGCCTATCACACAACAGGCCCACATAAATCGAAAGGTGTCTCTATATTTTTCCCATTCCATTTGGGTATTTCAACTACATGACAAATACCAAGATGAGGTAGGAAGAATCCTTATCCTGGCAGGGACCCTGAATGGCTGCAAAGTCACGATCGCCTCTCTTTATGCACCAAATGAGGCACAGGCAAATCTCCTGCACAAAGCCATGAAAACAATTAATGCAATTAAATACAGCCACACAATATGTGGAGATTTTAATAGCATCCTAGATCCCACATTAGATATGAAATGTGAAAATAATAAACAAAGAACCAAAATCTCAATATCTCAAGGCCAGTGCACATCTAACTTACTTCACATTCATGATCTATATGAAACTTGGCGCAATCTGTATCCAGCGGAGAAAGACAATACGTTCTATTCCCATGTACACTCCACATATTCCAGAATAGATATGTGCATAGTGGACAAACTAACCTTGTCTAACGTAACAGACGTGGCAATAGGTTTAAGGACTTGGTCGGATCACGCCCCAGTTATAGTTACCTTTCGCTCACTACATCCAGTAAGGGGTAGGGGCAAATGGAGACTTAATGAACTCCTACTTGATACCGAATTCACAAAGGCCAAAATAATCAAAGCCATTTCTGACTATTTCCTGACTAACCTATCAATGGGTTGCTCCAGCCACCTTGTGTGGTTAGCACATAAAGTAGTCATAAGAGGCAAACCTATCCAACTAGGTTCCATAATAAAAATTTAAAAAAATGAGAGATACAGGAGAACAACTACGTAGGGAACTGCAGGCAGTAGAATCCCAAAACAAACTTAACTTAAATCAATCTTATACAACACAGAATCCAAGCGTTGGCTGTGAAGACTATGGACACACAGCTAAGGGCTCTCTGATATTACGTGCAGGGGAATAAAGCAGGCAGGTTGCTTGCGAGTAAACTTAAGTGGATAAACTGGCCCTTTACTATACTAAGCTCTACAACTTGCAGAATGACCCCACACTTCATCAACCCACATCAACAGACATAAACCAATTCCTTAATGAAATAGAGTTACCATGCCTAACCCAACAACAATCTAGCGCATTAGACAGCCCATTCACAGAAGACGAAGTACGGGAAGCAGTATTATCCCTGCCAAAACACAGAGCTAATGGCCCAGATGGGTTCTCCAACTATTACTATATAAGAATGGAGGCTGTGTTGTCCCCCCACCTCACCAAATTATTAAACGATATTAAGCAAACAGGATCACTGCCGCAGGAAATGTTAGATGCCTATGTCATAACATTGCCCAAACCGGGTAAGCAACCTACTGTATGCATCAATTTAAGACCCATCTCCTTACTGAATGCAGATATCAAGCTCTATGCTAAGATACTGGCATCAAGGATACATTTTTTTTACCCCAATTAGTTTCTATAGAACAAGCTGGTTTCGACCAGGGTAGACAGGTGAGCAACAATACCAGACACTTTTTAAACCTCATAAACTGGGCACATTCTAGTAAACAAACGGGTGTGGTATTGGCCATAGACGCTGAAAAGGCATTTGATCGCCTTTATTGGGGATACAGACAAACCACATTATTAAAAATGGGGTTCTCTCAAACATTCCTCAACAGAAACATGAAAACATAGAAACATAGAATGTGATGGCAGATAAAAACCATTTAGATGGCCCATCTAGTCTGCCCAAATCTCTGAATACTTTCATTAGTCCCTGGCCTTATCTTATAGTTAGGATAGCCTTATGCCTATCCCACACATTCTTAAACTCCTTTACTGTGTTAACCTCTACCACTTCAGCTGGAAGGCTATTCCATGCATCCACTACCCTCTCAGTAAAGTAATACTTCCTGATATTATTTTTAAACCTTTGTCCCTCTAATTTAAGACTATGTCCTCTTGTTGTGGTAGTTTTTCTTCTTTTAAATATAGTCTCTTCCTTTACTGTGTTGATTCCCTTTATGTATTTAAATGTTTCTATCATATCCCCCCGTCTCGTCTTTCCTCCAAGCTATACATGTTAAGATCCTTTAACCTTTCCTGGTAAGTTTTATCCTGCAATCCATGAACCAGTTTAGTAGCCCTTCTCTGAACTCTCTCTAAAGTATCAATATCCTTCTGGAGATACGGTCTCCAGTACTGCGTACAATACTCCAAGTGAAGTCTCACCAGTGTTCTTTACAATGGCACAACAATAAAATGATGTTTTATTTATCCCCCACGGCAAACGTTTTTAACTCTGGATTCCTATCCAAACCTTTCGCAATTAACAACAGCATGCACCAAGGTTGCTCACTTTCCCCACTGATCTTCATCTTATGCCTAGAGCCCCTGGTTCGTCACATTAAAGTCCATCACGCAATCACAGGCCTTATAACACCAATATGAGAGCAGGGTATCACTATTATTTGCAGATGACATTCTACTGTTCCTAACCCATCCTGAAGAAGCCATCTTTTGACACTTCTAGAACGATATGGTCGTGTTTCCTTCTACAAAAACAACACAACCAAAACCCAGGCGCTGTCAATAGGAGTCCCTCACACTGTCTTACTCAATCTAAAAAACACATACCTATTCGATTGGAGAAAGTCTTCCCTAAAATACCTAGACATTAACCTACCAAAATCCCACCAACACTTATTGCAGGAAAACCATATTCCACTTATGTACAAACTTAAAACTTAACTGGATAATGGGAAAGATAAGGAAATATCCTGGCTGGGAAGAATCAACACAATCGAAATTATGTCTCTTCCCCATGTGCTATATCTTTTTCACACCATCCCTATATTACAGGGAGTGCAGAATTATTAGGCAAATGAGTATTTTGACCACATCATCCTCTTTATGCATGTTGTCTTACTCCAAGCTGTATAGGCTCGAAAGCCTACTACCAATTAAGCATATTAGGTGATGTGCATCTCTGTAATGAGAAGGGGTGTGGTCTAATGACATCAACACCCTATATCAGGTGTGCATAATTATTAGGCAACTTCCTTTCCTTTGGCAAAATGGGTCAAAAGAAGGACTTGACAGGCTCAGAAAAGTCAAAAATAGTGAGATATCTTGCAGAGGGATGCAGCACTCTTAAAATTGCAAAGCTTCTGAAGCGTGATCATCGAACAATCAAGTGTTTCATTCAAAATAGTCAACAGGGTCGCAAGAAGCGTGTTGAAAAACCAAGGCGCAAAATAACTGCCCATGAACTGAGAAAAGTCAAGCGTGCAGCTGCCACGATGCCACTTGCCACCAGTTTGGCCATATTTCAGAGCTGCAACATCACTGGAGTGCCCAAAAGCACAAGGTGTGCAATACTCAGAGACATGGCCAAGGTAAGAAAGGCTGAAAGACGACCACCACTGAACAAGACACACAAGCTGAAACGTCAAGACTGGGCCAAGAAATATCTCAAGACTGATTTTTCTAAGGTTTTATGGACTGATGAAATGAGAGTGAGTCTTGATGGGCCAGATGGATGGGCCCGTGGCTGGATTGGTAAAGGGCAGAGAGCTCCAGTCCGACTCAGACGCCAGCAAGGTGGAGGTGGAGTACTGGTTTGGGCTGGTATCATCAAAGATGAGCTTGTGGGGCCTTTTCGGGTTGAGGATGGAGTCAAGCTCAACTCCCAGTCCTACTGCCAGTTCCTGGAAGACACCTTCTTCAAGCAGTGGTACAGGAAGAAGTCTGCATCCTTCAAGAAAAACATGATTTTCATGCAGGACAATGCTCCATCACACGCGTCCAAGTACTCCACAGCGTGGCTGGCAAGAAAGGGTATAAAAGAAGAAAATCTAATGACATGGCCTCCTTATTCACCTGATCTGAACCCCATTGAGAACCTGTGGTCCATCATCAAATGTGAGATTTACAAGGAGGGAAAACAGTACACCTCTCTGAACAGTGTCTGGGAGGCTGTGGTTGCTGCTGCACGCAATGTTGATGGTGAACAGATCAAAACACTGACAGAATCCATGGATGGCAGGCTTTTGAGTGTCATTGCAAAGAAAGGTGGCTATATTGGTCACTGATTTGTTTTTGTTTTGTTTTTGAATGTCAGAAATGTATATTTGTGAATGTTGAGATGTTATATTGGTTTCACTGGTAATAATAAATAATTGAAATGGGTATATATTTGTTTTTTGTTAAGTTGCCTAATAATTATGCACAGTAATAGTCACCTGCACACACAGATATCCCCCTAACATAGCTATAACTAAAAACAAACTAAAAACTACTTCCAAAAATATTCAGCTTTGATATTAATGAGTTTTTTGGGTTCATTGAGAACATGGTTGTTGTTCAATAATAAAATTAATCCTCAAAAATACAACTTGCCTAATAATTCTGCACTCCCTGTAGTGCCTAATAAAATATACAAGACACATTTAATGCCCATATATAAAAAAAAAAAGCCACCCAGAGTGGCAAGTTCATTGTCCTGGTTTCCTCCATACAAGGGCTGCCGTAGTATACCAAACGTTAAGATGTACTGCAAAGCCTCGATCTTGTCATATGGCATAACAGTGTAGACACAGTCCAAGGCACCAATGTGGCTTCCCGTGCAAGACTCATGCATCCAACCCAGTAAACTTCTACACCTACATTGGACAACATCCATGCCCCATAGTTCCATAGAGACCAAACTAACAAACACAACATTTTTATTGCACAAATGGAGACCCAAGGCTTGATGGGTACATTCAGCTTGACATCTAGAGCTCCTACACAGTCCCTCACATCCCTTTCACAGGATATGCCTTTAGCCAATTGGATCAATGGTGTAGTAACCACCTTAAGAGCACTCCACGACGAGAATTGCCTCAAACCCTTCCTGTCTATGCAAGCAGAATTCTCCCTTCCTTCGAGGGAAGTATTCACATATTTACGGGTAAAACATATTTTAGCACAACTTCAGATACACATTGGAGATGATTCCCAATTGACAGCATTTGGCCAATGTTGTACTAGAAAGAAACAACCCACTAAACTATTATCGCTTTGCTATAACACCCTCATTAATGAGGAAGCCATGAATACATTTCCATATATGACCCAATGGAAGGTAGACATAGATAACATGTTTTCCTATTTTTTTGTGGCTACAGGCTATTCAGACCACCAAGGCCTCATCTAGCAACCTATCCCACAGGGAAGCATATTGCACTATTCTGATGTGGTGGTACTGGGTTCCAGCCAGGTTAACCAAAATATACACGGATAAGTCCCCAGCCTGTTGGAGATGCAATCACCCATCAGGCATGCTGAAACACATTTTCTGGGACTGCCCTAAACTAACAATCTTATGGCAAAAGAAGCCACAAGCACAATCACACAGGTCAAACTCCCATTGCAACCAGAATGTTTTCTCCTACACATTGAGCCAGAAATTTGGATTTACCCAAATAAGACTGTGGTAATCCACATACTTATAGCTGAGAAAGCTAGCATAGCAAGCCAGTGAAATGGTGGGTATGCTCCTACAACACAAGACATGTGGAATAGGGTGCAAACAAGTTATCAATATGGAATGACATATAGGCTTAAAGGGATGGAAAACAATCACTCTAAAGTATGGAAAAGTTAGGTGGGGTGTGATGCCCTCTAGCACAGCAATTTCAACTACCGATCAAGGTATTCTAAAATGGTAAGACCAAAACAATTCCATACCCATCATCAACCTCCACATATTGAGGGCTAAATCAGGCTTAAAACCAAGGTGTTCATCAAGGTACAAAACTAGGTCTATCACAAACCCACAGAAACAGGCCACAAGCCACTGGCAATACACCCATCTTCCCCATCTCCTACAATCCCCCGTCTAACCAAGTTACCCCCTCCTATCCTCAGTTCACTGTTAGCAATATATGTTTTCAGATGTCACAACAGCTGAACCCACCAGGGCACAAATGGGTAAAGACATGATAGACGATGCCTGTAGGATGCATTGAGACCAACTGGAATAGCAGTTGACAAAGTTGTTAAAACCTGACAATTGTCCATAAGTAAGAATTCTGGTGCATGAGTCAGGCAAGTATGTTCCTGGGTACCACAAGCCTCTGTAATTCACTAGCCAGTAGCACAAACTACTACCATTGCCCATGGCCCGTTAAACCAAGTACCTCCACTAATGTATAATTGTATTGCATGCTGTTCATGTGTGAAATGATTGTCAATGATTCCAATGTCTAGTCAAGCTGATACTTTGTTGTTGTATGTGAACAATGTGGTATGATAAGTAAACTATTACGCAATCAACATCTCTGCTACCTCTGACATGCCAGATACATGCGCAGCTGTTACGATGTATGTGTATTGTTGATATGTGTACTGTATTACATAACTGTAACATTTTCAATAAAAAGAGACATGTGGAAAAAAAAAACAATCCCTTCTTGTAAAATATAAATAAACAAATAAGGCGTAACAGGTATGAATAAAGTCTTATTTTACATATGAGTAGGTTTTTGAGATTGATCCACAATATATGGAATCCCTTTTCTCTTGCCCTGAAGACTGTCACAGTAAAGCACAAGGTGAAATACGTACACTGTGGCATGTATCTCTCTTCTAGGCTTTGTCTCTAATGAAAATGATGCTGCAAATGATTAAAGGACCAATATAGTGCCAGGAAAACAAACTGGTTTTCTTGACACTATAGTGCCCTGAGGGTGCCCCCACACTCAGGGTCCCACTCCCGTGGCACTGAAGGGGGAGGAAGGGGTTAATCCCTTACCTTTTGTCCAGCGCCGGGCTCCCTCGGCACTGGGGACACTCCTCCCTCTTCTGACATCCCTGGCTGAATGCGCCTCTAGCGACTGTCAATGAGACAACCACTAGAGGCTGCATTAACCAATAGGTAAACATAGCAGTTTCTTTGAAACTGCTATGTTTACAGCAAAAAGGGTTAAACTTAGCTGGACCAGGCACCCAGACCACTTCATTAAGCTGAAGTGGTCTGGGTGCCTGTAGTGGTCCTTTAACCCCTTAAGGACACATGACATGTGTGACATGTCATGATTCCCTTTTATTCCAGAAGTTTGGTCCTTAAGGGGTTAAAAAGATGATTCTCCACTAGCACACAGCTTCTTATCAATTGAAATGACACAAATATGATGGTGGCTATTAGGATACGGGATGGCCCAACAAATAAAAACCTGAGACAGTAGAGCAGTAGAGTTTCATGAACAAGAATTGGTGAGATACAACTTCAATCGGGTAAAGCAGACTAAGAACAAGATGAGCTCAGGGTTCCAGAACAGCAACAATACGAATGAGTTAGTCAAGGTCACAGTCTCGGGCAAAATACATTTCAACATGGCATAGGAATGTGTGTGGAGTGTTCTTACAAAGCGACTACAATGCTGTTATTGACTGGCTTCATTCCTGCATCGCCAGAACATATGGGCTTCTTAATGATGGAATAGCAAGATGCGAAAAGATAATACATGGTTCAAGGATGGCAAAGGTGTGCAGGTAACATGACAACAACATGAGTTCTGTAGCACTTGATATTATCTGACAATTTTACTTCTGCTTTATACCTAAGTTTGCAAATCTCTTCCAACCTGCCCATATTCCCCTGCCTACAACCCAGGTATAACTACAGAGTATATAGAAAAAATACCCTAATGTTTAGGTGATACACCACCACCTAAAAACATTAAAGTGTAAGTGCAGCGCATACATTGGACTTACCCTATGTCCAGACTTAGGGTCCAGACTTAGGGTTATGTACTCATATATAAATGGAATAAAAAATAAAAAATCTAATAGTGCAACACAGTAAACACTGATAAGTGGTATATAAGCGTTAGACAGTTATATTCTCACAGTGTTTTGAGCCTTTTAGATGGTATGGCTCTGAACTTACACACAGTCGGGCCCTTCTGGCAGCAACTTAACATTTTCTCAAAGTCAAAATCCTCCAATATGGTACATAAAAGACATGGATGGAGCATGCAATAGTGAAGGTACCTCTGTGTTGCACTATTGGATTTTTTATTTTTTATTCCATGTATACATGAGTAGTGATGTCGCGAACCCGAAATTTTCGGTTCGCGAACGGCGAACGCGAACTTCCGCAAATGTTCGCGAACCGGCGAACCGCCCGAAACGCCATTGACTTCAATGGGGAGGCGAATTTTAAAACACACAGGGACTCTTTCTAGCCACAATAGGGATGGAAAAAGTTAAGGGGATTCAACACCTGACTGTGGCATGTCGGGAGTGGGGGATCCATGAAAAACTCCATGGAAAATTACACAGTTGACAGAAGTCTGGTTTAACCATAAAGGGCAGAAATCACCTAACATTCCTAAATCACAATCAATATGATTGACACCCGACATAAGGACATATTGACACCTTGACATGAATTGACACCTGTCCTCAGAGCCCCCTGATGCACACGGACACAGAGCAGAATAGAGACTGGTCCCCCATAGGGTCACTTGGCAGATATGGATTGACAATCCTGTAAGGATCCCTGATACACACTGACACAGAGCAGAATAGGGACTGGTTCCCCTACATCGGGTCACTTGGCAGATATGGATTGACACCTGTCCTAAGGTTCCCTGATACACACTGACACAGAGCAGAATAGGGACTGGTTCCCCTACATCGGGTCACTTGGCAGATATGGATTGACACCTTTGTTACAAACTGCTATTTGTAACGGGCCCTTTAAATGGCAAATTGCCCTGCTTTCCTGGGTTGTGGAGAAGCCTATTTGCCAGCCTCCTCCCGCATGACTATGGCCCCTGGGAGATTGTGAAAATGTATGCACTTTTATTTGGTGTGTATGGCCCTTTAAGACTGTCGGTGGGCATATTGGGGCTTATGGACTCTTTATGTGACTGGTGCTGGCCCTTTAAACACCTTTTTTGGGACATCAGGAAGATTGGGACACTGCCCCTTTAAGGCCGTGTCCCCAGACTTGTTGGGGACACGGCCCCTTTAAGACGGTGTCCCCTGTGTCCCCAGACCTGGTGCAAACCCTTTGTGCCTGCCTTGCTATTTCCCACTTGGTTCAGTAAATGGGAAATTATTTCAGCTGCAGAGACTAAGTCCCATTCGGCGATGGGACTTAGTCTTTTTTTCAGCCGTTTTTTTCAGCCTATTTCAGCTGCAGAGACTAAGTCCCATTCGGCGATGGGACTTAGTCTTTTTTTCAGCCGTTTTTTTCAGCCTTATTTCAGCTGCAGAGACTAAGTCCCATTCAGGATGGGACTTAGTCATTTTTTCAGCCTGAAATAGACCGACCTCACAGCCCAAATCTATGGAACTGTTTTGGGCAGGAAAATGTGTTTAAGTGTCGGGTCGCAAAGGGGACCTCCAGCAACTTTTAACCCCTGGATGGATTTGGCTGATTTTTGTTGCGTTTATGTTTTATGTGCTGATTCCATGTAATTATGAAGATGGGGTGTGTAGTTTTAAAGTTACAGGGTATGGCTAAAAACTGTATTTTTACTGCCTGTGTTTAATTATGTTAATCTCTTCCCAAACGTCATTTCGTTCAAAGTGGAGAGAATGTTAAAAAAATATATTTTTGTTCTGAGTGTGAGAAAATGCTTTTCAGCCGCTTCTAATCTTAAGCATCATTTGAGGAGCCATACAGGAGAGAAACCTTATTTGTGGTGTGTTTAGTATTGTTCTGATCAGTTTAATACCTTCCGCGTCTCCTATCAGTGGACGTGTATATGGCAGCCATTTAGGAACCGTACACCTGGGACCCGAGCAAGGTCACC